>JAOUZG010002851.1:6947969-7011901 GCA_026289955.1 Argiope argentata | reverse complement strand
CAGTAGTCGTTTAGAAGATATTAATATTTAGCTAGGTTAGTAGTGTTTAGTCAATCCTTCTAAATGCTGCGGAGCATAGAATCAAATTTTGTTCAATTCTATCAAGACGTTTGAAATTTTTAAAGGTTTAAGCAAAGAGATGGATTTTTAACTTTATATGTATGTGTAAACGTCTAGTTGTCGAATTCCTATAAGTTGGTTATATTTACAGTTAAGACTATTTCCAGGAATTTTGGTTTAGTTTAGTTACATCAACATCCAGTTTCAAAGCAACATCGGGCTATTTTGAGATGGCCCTCATAGTTTTCATAGGACAAAGACCACACTTGAGCTGCCCTCCTCATCTCCAAGCTTCCACAGCACACCAACGGTCGAACGGTTGGCTACGACGGATTTAACACGCACAGACCCGCTTACCCGACAATTTTCGGTTGGAATAGTGTCTCAAACCTGAAATATACTGATTCCAAAGCTGAGACCTTACCACCAAACCACCACGACCCACTCAGATAGTTTTGATTTTAAATGTAAAAACTATTATTTAAAATCGAATAAAATGTTAATAAAATTGAAAAAAATTCGATTGAAAGTTGCGGACACCTATAGCAGTCAAAAAGCTGATTTTCTTTCTAAACACGGATTTATTTATTTATTCAATAAAAAATAGCTATCTTGTCAATTTATTGAAATGGAAGTTTTCAAAAAATCGGAAATTCCTGACGATATCCACTTTTCGGTGAAATGACAAAAAAGTACATGATTTTGTTAAAATATTTATTAAGAAAAATTGAGAAATCGTTCATGTAACAAATTAAAGAAATCTTTGTTTTATTTAATGGGTTTTTTTTATAAATACATTAATTAATCACGTGAATCACGTGAAACGATTTACAGCGAGAAAGTATTGAAAAATTTACAATATGCCTTTTTTGAGCTGAAATTTCTGTATATTGGCATTACAATATATGGAACTTTTTTTCCCTTAGGAATCAAAAATGATCACGGAAAAGGTTTCAGAAAACATCATTCAAAATGAGAGTAGCAATCATGTAGAAAATATTTGGTGGTAGTTAAACATACTTTTCATTAGTTTGTACATTTTTTTAGACGACTATATTTCGTTGTAAGAAAAAAATCCTCTACATAGAGAATTTTATTTTCTCAGCAGCTTTATTTTTGGAAAGTTTAGTTTTTTACTGATATATAGAATTTTAGTTTACATGCAAAATGGCGCTTTTAAAAAGTAAAAAAAAAAATGGAATGATACATTTGCGGTTCTTTTGAAGCAATTCCGAAACGCTCTAAAAGTTGTGGTGGAAAATCATATTGAAATTATGATGTAGGAAGGATATTTAAGAACAAGAACTAACAAATTGGATATTTAAAACACAAAATATGAATAGAATTGTTTCTTTACACTTTATCAAAATCGTCTAAAAAATGTGCGACTACCTTCTGTATTTTCATATTTTTTGGGAGGGGCAAAAATCTGAATATGTTTATTTAAACTGCTTCTGAAACTTTTTAGACAAGAAGTTTTTGATTGATTGTTTTTGATTTTTTACTTTGAATTAAATAATTTATAATGTGTAAAATTAAAAACACGTCTGCTCTTCTAGGCGATGTTTCATTTGTATTGAAAATTGGATTTATCAAGTAACAGTAAAGTTACTCAAGTCATAATAGTTTGAATCATCGTAATTCCTGATCTAGAGAGAAATAAAAAATATGAATTTATTATTATGTCAGAGAATGATGTTGATTTGGAATGAGGTTTTTGGTGTCAACAAAAATCAGTGGGAAAAAAATTGAAATTTTACTATCCGCACGAGCATCTCAAAAAATCAGTTTTTCATAACGTATTGTCATTGGATTTACAAAAGCTCTGTTAAAAAAATAAGTTGATGATTACAGTAAATAAAACCTAGGAAAATGTCATTTTGAGTACGTGATTATAAGAAATGAAATAAGTAGGAAATGATATATTTTTTAAAGCAATCAATGCGAGAAAAAGTTTTTGTGGATCATTTGCAATACTAAAATGACTCATTCGATGAAACAATTTAAAAAAATGAATAAAAAATATCATTTAACTCGCATGGGCACGTGGTGCTTGACTGTCCAAGAAATGATGTTCTGACATGATACGCTGAAACATGCATAGCCGATTTCATTTTAATCTTTTATATTTTTATTCATTGAGCAGCCTTATTGTTTCGTTCTTGCTTTTATGCATGAGTGTATGCATAATTACATTTTTTTATAAATATTTCCGCTTGCACTTAAAAGTTTGCTTTGCGGTTACGTGAATATCGATCATTTATGACGTATTTCGTGGACGGGATATTGTTTGCTTCTGCCATAGACATTATGACATGAAAAAAGCTTACTCATTTGTAATTACCAACCGAATTCATTATTAGTCTTTAAATGATGTCACTAGGTAAAAAGAATTGTTTTCCTTTAAAAAAGTTCTTCTAAATTACCAGTTCAATATAGAATTAGCAATCTACGTTTAGTCATATGCAATCGTATACATACTTATAATAACTAACAATCGAGCATAACGTTTATTTTCTTCTTAGTGTTGTGTTATAAGCAAAAAATAATCCGATATTTTGTAGATTGCCAACATTTTAGATACTTTGCTCATTTCGAAAAGACAGTTTTAAATTCAAGTCTTTATAAATGTTATGAGAACGAATCAGAAATAGGACGAATTATCTAGAGCATATTTTATTTTCTCGGGATTATTTTCTTTTTTTTAATACGAAATATAAAGATAAAATGTAGTAATTTTCAAAGTAATTTGAATTCGGGATTTTGAAGAATCTCCAAATTTCATACCTTTCTCTGAACGCGAAGTACATTTTTGGAATTTTGTGTCTTTTCTTAAGCAGGGTAACTCAAAAACGCCTAGAACTAGTTATTTGAAATTTGATATTTGGTTTTTCTATCAAACCTGAAAGTTTCATCAAATTTTGATGAAACATATTTAGAGAAAGTTTCTTTGGTCGGATGTCCGCAAATAGATAACACTATAACCTCTAAACATAAAGAGGTATATGGATACAGTTCAACACAAAGTTTTGTCACCTAAAGTGGCGATATGTAATAATTTTTTTTATCGAATCCGTATTGACCATCTGTTTGTTTGTATATTCACTTCACAAGAATATCAAAGATAACTCAACACTTAGAATTAAGAACTAAGAACACGAATTGTGGTGAGTTATCGTGTTAATATATTTACAGTCCCATATAAAATTTTGATTTAAATCTGTTGGGGGGGGAATAGAAAAAAAGTTCATCTGATATTCCAGTGCTTTTCTCTTCACTTCCAAGCGATTAATCGTCTACAGCTGCTTTGTTTTAGAGTATTTCGTAATCATTGTTCACCAATACATGCTATTAATAATATTTAAGACAGGGTATACGAGAAAGTTTCATGGGGATCTCTCCTACTGGTTTAAAGTTGTGTTTATAGAAATATTTCAATTATAGCATTAAATTTTGAAACAAATACTTCTGTAGGAAATCTGTTATTACAAGAGTAAATAAAGTAATCGCTAAATTAATGAATTTTTTATATGAGGTAAAATCCAAATTTATAAACTATTATAATGAGTATAATACAAATTTATTTAAATAGAGATTCCAATATTTGTATAATAATTATATATTCTTAGAAAAATACTTACAGTCCCTAAGAGTGTGGATAAAGTTATAAAATACATAAATTTATGCAAATCATTATAAAGTATAAAAATCATTATAAAGCATAAAACTCAATAAAGGCCAAACATAACTTGTGTCTATTCTTCTCTGTGACTTGCGTATTACAAAAATGCAATAATAAATTGGGGGGGAAAAACAGCCAAAAGATATTTTCGCGATTCTTTGTGGAGCGAAAATAAGGAATTAAAAGTAAGTAGCCAAACGATAAATTAGTACGCCAACTGAAGGTGACGTCACATAACAAAAATACCGAACATTATCATCATATTTATTCCTGCATATGGCAATAGGATGAATGAAAATTGCTATTATCTAATCAGTAACGTTTGATGGAAGATTTTACCTCTAAAATTATAGCTAGATAAGAAGTTTTGTCTCAATTGAATAGCAGAGAAAGATTCAAAAGGCTTGCTTTCAAAAGACTGGCTTTCTTTTCACTGTTAGATGAGGCCCAAAAGTACCATCAGAAATTTAATAAATACTTAGTCTAAAAACAATTTACAACGGAATAAATTTACCTTAATAATTATTTTTTATTTTTGTGCTAACGTAGAGGAATCGCTTAAGTTATGATAATCCCTCCTTTTAACTTCAAAATTACAACAACCATTTAAAATATTATCTGATTGTATTGAAATAATTATTCGCTGCTCGATGAGAATATTTATAACGAAACTTAAAAACAACATTTAGAGTTTGTATTTACAAGCAAAATCTTACAAGATATCTGTCATAAAGTTGCTGATCATCACTGATATAGTTAAGGAAGTTACTTAATAAATATTGATGGCAAAACATAAAGCGCGAATTTTTTTTTTGTAGCTTAGATACACCATCTACATAAAAACCAAAAATCTCGAGGAAGTCCAAAAACAGATTAGGGCCTTTTAAAATCTCACCAATAGTAAAACCTGAGCATTCAGGATATGGCTAGGGGAAGCCTGTTCAGTCATGCACCAGTGACTCTCGGAAGAGAGTTTCCAATCCAGTTGGAAGGTAAGAGTTCTAATTGTCCACTTAAGAAGCGAGAGAGGGCCCGTCTGCTGCTTCCTAGACATGTTTAGTCCGTGGCATCAAAGTGGTTTAACACCGAAGTACCAAGGGTGCACAGGTGGTATTCTCCAAAGAGCATTATTTTCAATTTTCTTAATAGAAAATATTTCCAAAAAAGTTAAACTCGTGTTGGATTATGCGAAGCCGAAGCAGAGGGAGACAGCCAAATTATCGGCAATTTCATTCCTATTCAAACCAACATGGGAAGGAGCCCAGTGGAAATAAATGGTAGAAAGTCGGTTGATAAGATCCAAGATGTTCAGACTTGTCTTGTCCTCGACAGAAGTCCATTGAGAGATGTGCTGCATTTTTCTTGCTGCCACGATGGCCATCTAAAAGGATTTGACAACAATTTATGCTGCATACCATAAAACATGGCAGATGACACATTCTCATGAGGATCAGTAACGAAGTCAAGTTAAACTTCATTATCGAAGCTAGAAAATTGTCTCATATAGTCGTGATTATCTGGCTTGCGGTACAGGTCATTAGACGAAAATCAAGCCTTCTCCATTTGTGTTATATTCGCAAAGAGAGATTCATTGAACTTCAACCAAGTTAATCTCTAAGCATTCACTGTCCAGAGCGTTTGAAAAGACGCTGGTTTATGGCCAAGAGTAGCTAAAAACTTTCCAAAAGTGACTTCTTAAGAGGTTTTCAGTCTATTTACGACACCAGGATTTTGTTAATAGGAACTAAACAAACGGATTTGTTAATAGGAACTAAACAAACGCATATTCTATACTTTTGATGTTTATGAGGCTGATGGACGTCTATAAGCACCTAACCATAAAGTTTCGAACACGGACTTCTTGAGAGACTTAGAGCATATATGTGAAATCAGAATTTTGTTAATGGCAACTAAATAAATAAATGCCCTATGCAGGTCGATGTTTATGATTCTGATCTACGTCTATAATCCCCTAAATCATAAAGTTTTGAACGCGGTTTCCGGAGACGCGTGCAATCTTTTAAGACGTCAGAATTTTCTAACAACAATTAGATAAAAATCTGTTTTATGCCTTTCGATGTGTGTTAGCATCTAAATCATTCAGAATTTTCCGAAAGCAGCTTCTTGAGAGGCATATAGCCTATTTAAAACGCCAAAATTTTGTAATTAACAACCAAACAAACGCATGCTTTAGGAGTTATATTTTTAGCATTAAAGTCCGCACGCTACTTCTTTGTACTAATTCACTGAGGCTTGGTGTTCATTTCTCGTTTCTTCTACCATTTTTGAAATAAAAAAGCTTACCCCAAATTTTTCAACTAAGCGTTGTTATAAATGGTTTCATTGCTTTTTTATGCTTAAACATCACTTTTGTAACTATATCTATTGCTGTTTTAAAGTTAAGCCACAGTTCTTTAATGGGCATGCGATTAATCATGATATTTCATCCTGTTTTCTATTTTAGTTTTCGATGAAATGTTATTCTCATATTGCTAAAATGGTGAATGTTGAAGTTCGATGTGTAAATAATAATTTTTACATTTTTCAGAATTGTATATCGCTAACAATGTAAAAATAATATTTTCCGTGTTGAAAGTTATAGATATTACGGTTTTCTTTATTTAAAGGTTTGTAAATTTTGTTATTACTAATGAAACATTTTAAGTGTACAAATATTGGTTTCAATATTTTTTAAATCGCAAATGAGTGTATATTTAAAATTGTTTTCCTTTATTTTAATTCTGTTTAGCTATTTGTGAATATCACGTATCATATATCTAGACTTTTCTTTTTCTTTTTTCTTTCTTTTTTTGGAGGGGGGGATTTCGAAATATTGATTTCTTTTTAAACACTTGCCTTTACAAGCACTTTGCCCATATCTGTTTCTGTAATGCATGTAAACATTCAGAAAACTTCTTTTTTTATGCTGTCACTCTTTCTTTTTTGAGTTGTCTGATATGAGTCTCTATTTTATCCGCATTTTCTATGAAAAGCTTTTAGATAATATAAAAAAATGTTATCTTAATGCATGTTTGCCCTTTATTTGAAACTAAGATAAGCAAATAGTTTATCTAACTCAAGTTTTTCAAGTCGTTCTTATTTTTTTTCCTGTGACTATGTGTGTGTGTATGGTTGAATTTGCCAATGTAAAACTCTAAGCTTGCTTTTATCAAACTCTAAGCTTCTTGCAATATTTGTTTGGTTATAAAAATCCTAATGCAAGTGACGTGACGCTAATTACTGAAGGATGATTTGTACTGTTCATTTCTTAATAAGAAGAAATGAACAGAAGAATGAACACTTAAAAATTAATAAAGGAGAAAGATACATGCCTCATTTTTTGTTTAATTTATTCGTTCTTTTAGAAATGGCAATTTGGAGAAATAATAGCGGTTACCGAAAGTTTGTGCTCGTATCCTTCTGATACTTTCTCAATAGTCATCTCCAGTTTATAAGAAAAAGATTCATTCAGATTTTATTGGACAATTTTATTAGCAATTTTCCTTTTCGTTGTTCAATTGTATTAGCATAAAAATATAGTTATGTATTTTCCCAGTCTCGCCTGACGGCTGAATTACTGGTACATGCTTAAAATAATCAAACACATAGAGAGATTGGCTTCGATCAAAATACCCATTATACAATTTTTTTTTCAAAAAAAAAAAAAACGCTACTTATTTCAATTTTTTTTATTATAGAATGGCTTTCATATTAACTTACATTCAAAAATATCCCTTGAAGTCACTATAAGAAAAGCCATTAATATACATTGAATAGTCAGAAAAACTGGTACATCAATCTTATATCGTGTAGAGCCCCACCCCCACCCTACACACACACGAGCATGCCATGCCCTAATGCATCACACACGAGTGATGCATTAGGACATGGCATGGAATCAACTTATTTGTGAAGATATTTTGCAGACAGTTCGCACCATGATTCTTGAAGGGCAATCCACAAAGCCATGGGAGTGTGAGGTGGTGGAGATCTTTTAATCCATTGCAAAATATTTCAGATATGGCCAATAAGATTCACTTCAGGAGAATTAGGTGGCCAAGAGAGGGAAAGAAATTCAGAAGAATACTCCACAAACCACTCGGTAGCTACTGTAGACCTGTGGAGTGGTACATTATCCTATTGGAATTGTCCGCTTCCGTCAGAATGCACACACGAATATATGTCAGAAAAGATATAAAAGTACCTCTGGGTTGTCATGGTCTAGTCTACACACATCAATGGTCTCATTTTATACCAACTGTGCGTGACCCTTACCTTCACGGAGACTCCACAATCTTTAACAATTCCTTTAGATCTTTAACAGTTCCTTAGATTCATGGAGTTTTATCCACATCCATACGCAGCCATCCACCCGATACCCTTTAAACATGATTCCTTAGACCAGGCAACGTTTTTCCAATCAAGACCCAATGGCAGGGTTGGTGATCCCATTTAAGGTGCAGAGCTTTGTATAGCTGTCTCACGAATGTCACATGAGTTGATTTGTGGCTGCGAAAGCCCATATTAATTAAATTCTGTTGCAAAATGCATACACTGACTCTTGCTGATGGGTCTGCATTCAGATCCACAGCAGTTGGAGAAATGTTAAAGGTCTATCTCGTGTTACGATTCTTTTCAGGCCTTTATGATCCCATTTTATCAAGGCCTTTTTCCACACGCACCGCTGTCAGAGATTTGAACTTTTACCGAAAACTCGGTATTCGCGGTACACCCTAGAAATGTTTCGGGGGTGAAAATCCAAATTTCATCTCTTTTTTGGAAATGCTGTGCTCCCTCTCTCGTGCGCAGTCGATTAGTCATCGTTAAAAATCGCTTAAATCTTGTTAACCTGCCATTGTAACAACAATAATCGATGTAATAGCCTCTTCTGACACTTGCTGTCCTATATACGCACTGTCGACCGCATCGCTTACACTGATTGCTTGAAACCTCCATTATTTGCATAAGACCTGCTATACCAGTTTTTCTGGCTCTTCAGTGTATATACTTTATTTTTAGCAGTTATTGATAATCTCAGTCAGATTAGTCCAAATTTCTAATATTCGATTCCAATGGATACAGGTAATTATTACTTAGCTTGTTTTTGCTTATTATCAGTTTAATCCAAAAGGCCAATAACCAATTTCAGTAGATATGGTTACACTTGAACCGAAATTATCAACGAATTAAACATCATATTTTGAATTTAGTGTCATCTGCTTTCATGTATCATCCATTATTTTGGCTTCGAACCGGTGAGGGTTCAAATACAATATGATTCAAATGTAAAAATTCAACTATCTATCTTTCTGTGATTTTTACTTATTGTATCTGCATACACATGAGTTCTGGAAAGGATAGTCAATCAATACATGACTTTGATTCGAAATTCTAAATTAGAGAGAAATCTTGCAGACAAAACCATACCCTATTAGCATAAGATGTAATATATCTCCTGGATGTTGTATGATATTTTGAATTTTTAATCACTGCGCGCAGATGTAAATGGGCAGATAAAAGACTAATTTATCTATCACATATAATGTTCAAATTTTTATGCAGAGCTACAATTTTAGCGTGACGACAAGAAGTCGAGTTTCATTTGTTTCATTCTCATTACTTTTGAAAAGTATGTTTAAAAATAAGTAATAAATATAAATAATTATTAATAATCATTAAATAATATGTAAATACTACCGTCTTTCTTTCTGGTAATGGTATGTGCATGTAAAATTAAAACATTAAATTCTAGAAGCTGAATATTCCATGATCTCTTGATTTCTTTCATTTTTTCAATAAAAATGCCTTCTGTTCATCTTCAGAAAGAAATTAAATCGTCTTCTAATCAATTCAATTCAAAATTCAGTTGAGTTGCTAGAAATTTAGTTTCTAAAACCTGAATCATAATCTTTAGAAATTTGGAAACTTTTGTACTGTATTGTTGCAAAGGTTAAGCAAAAGTTATTACAAAATAAAAAAAGGCTGATTTATAGTGAAAACAACAACAGACAATTTTAATTGTAGCAGGTTTCAGCGCTGGCTTATTTTTGGGGCCTCCTATGTTTACTTGGAGTTTTCAAATTACGCCAAGATTGCCAAGTAAGATTATATAGAAAATAAGATTCTACAAAACTCTATGGACTCTAAGAAGCTAAAATAATTTGCGTTTTTAGATTTACTTAGCAATTTTTATATTACGCTAAGCTAATGCGTTTATTTAGGAATTTTCAGACAATACGGAGATCGCCAAGTTCCATTATACATAATATTCTAAGATCTCACCAAAATATTTTACAGCAGTTATATTTTTTTTCGGTGAATAATCATGGGAGAGGAAAGTAAATAAAGCTCTTGTTTTTCTCTCGTAATAATTCAAAGTACAATACAAGACTGCACAATATCAGCAATAATGCTGAATAAAAGTTTCCGAAATTCTGAGAAATTATTGTACAAAAATGTTATTTTATAAAAAAGGGATTCTGCTTCAAACTTTTATTTAATGTTCTTAAAACATTGGCAATGAGTGGAAGATTCGACTTTTCAAATTCCTATGCAGAATTTAGTGGTTTAAAAAGTTTCTCGGTTTCCAATAAAACAACATTGTGCTTATAATCCTTTCCAAATATCAGGAACTTTTGTATTTTATCTCAAAGATATTAAATTAGGATCATATTCCAATATCTTCTAGCTTTCAAGCCTAAATTTCCCTTCAAAATTAATATTTTATAGTACACAGGAGTATTTATATAGAATTCTTTAGAAAATATGTTTCATTTCCTTAAATTATAAGCTCTTATTAAAACACTAAACAGTTTTTAAGGCGAATATTCTGCCTTCTACTTTTACTATAACAATACAATATACTTACAATTCGTGCTTTAAATTTCTATGATGAAAATTAAGCTCGTATTTTTGTTATCCCGCTGGTGAAGTTCCAAAAATGAGTTTGTACTCAAGGAGATCTGAAATGCTTAGATTCGTCAAAATTTAGAGGTAAAATTTATATACAGTTACATTGCTTTCTTTTTGCGAGCTGTGTTCATGAGAAATAAACAAATGCATATCTAAAATGCATTGCTTTCCTTTGTTTTAAGAGGAGGATTTGTATTTGCGTTACGTTTAAGAGGAAAAAATTATCTTTGTAATTTTTTTACTCGCGAGATCTTATTTTTGTGTCTTATCTAAGATATCTTTCATTTATTTAACAAAAGATTGATCCTTCTCGAAAAATTAAAATAATAATTATTATCAGTATTTTTTAAATTTTCATTATAATTCTTTCCGTTGTATTTAATAAAGAATTTTTTTTCTACTTTCTGTTGTATTTAATAGAATATAAATTTTTTTATTGTTTATTTTGTATTTAACAATGTAACAAATAATATTTCTATTCATAATCGATGCTTGAATTTTGTTCCAATCAAGTTGTAACTTCCGTACTAAAAAATTCACAAGTACAGAATCTAAAAATATAGATTTTAATAAAAATTTGTACAAAAATGGTCTGGGTTGATCGTTTGTTGATCTGTTTTTTCCCATGTATTTAAAAACAATAACTCAAAAATTCAATAATTAAACTAAATAAAATATATAGATATAGGATATTATGATTTTGTAAATTATTATTAGGTACATAGTTTTGCCAAATTACGTCAAATGCTCAAATTAGTTTTGGTAAAAAAACGTCCAAAATATATAACAGATTTTTTTGGTACTTGTGTATTAATTGTATGCCAGCAATTAATAACCGAAAGATCACAAATGATATTTGATATCTATATTTAATATCTATATTTGATAAAAAATACTAAATTCGCTTCTGAGATCGATCTTTTATAACTAATGATCGCAAATGGCATGCTGTTAATGTATAAGTACCGGTTTTTTAATGTACTAAGAAACATAAAATTTTAATGCTTGAAATTAAAAATTCAAGTCTCTGGCATTCCCGGCCTTATCCAAGTTTCACAGCTTTATGCTAGATGGAAAGGGTAACAAAGGATAAACTTTTATTAGGGTATATACGAAAGTTTCGGAAAGAATACTTCCAGTAGATCGGAAATTCTTCGAAATATCCAAATTTCAACCATAACAGCTGCATGTCCAAAGTAAATGAAGACCAGACTCGTCGCATAATATTATGAAACAATAAAAAAAGTGTCCACATCTCCTGATATTATTGTAAAATTTAAGAGCTAAAGAAGTATTCATGAATCATAGTCTAAAACTGAAACTGAGATGTGAAAATACTCTTCTTGTTCGAAATCTTAAGATAAAAGAACGCTTCAAATGTTTTTTCCTTAACTCACAAAATCATTTATTACTCTCCTGATGAAGTGTAAAGTGAAAGAATTTTTTTTAACTACAACCAGTAAAAACTCGGAAAAAGTATTCTATTGAACCGGTCAGAAGAAAAGAGCAAAAGATTTTGGATTTGCAATGATTTCAATGATTAGAGTTTCAAAATCGTCTAATTTTTTTTCTTATCCACCCTAAAGCAACGCTATTTCTGGGTTAGTTTTTTCTTTTTCTATTTTCTTTTAATCAATACAATAATCAATTATCCATTTTAAAATAATTCCTTTGATTAAAACATTTCATGGGTATTATTAAAGTTATTAAAATCTCTCTTTCTTTTTCTTGCTAAAAATCGATTATTCAGATAAAGGCAATTTTCAAACCACTTCATATTTGAAAGAATGTCTTTCCAGGCGCTCTCTGGGATGGTTCTTTATTAGAAAGCATGCAAAAACTTTGTGTGGAAACTACTTCTGCTGGTTTATTTTATAAATTACGCAGACAATAAATACAATTCTTCACAAGATGAATTCATTAAAAATGCTAAATTATCCCCCCAAAATGTTAATATTTCCTAACTATTGTACACTAATCCCTGTAAAGCATTCGCTGGTAAAACGCCTTTATGGGAGTATACGAGAAAATATGGGAGATACCGCGTCAACTGTTTTCTTGCAGGATTCATAACGCCTAAGTTCTGAGTGATTATTTGTTCATCGGGAGTTTATTTCTAAGTTAATGAAGGAAAGTTCATCTCACTAATAACCAGATTATCTTTTTAAAAAGCATTTGAACACTTACCCGCTAATTATTTATCCTTTTATAAGTGTCTAAATAGGATGAAAATCCTTGACATGCTTCACTTCTTGATAATTGAATAATCCATCACCAAATTGCATTAATTAGTTCACTTCAGATCCCAGCACCGTAATCCTTCCGGGTGT
This sequence comes from Argiope argentata, assembly GCA_026289955.1. Classification (NCBI taxonomy): domain Eukaryota; kingdom Metazoa; phylum Arthropoda; class Arachnida; order Araneae; family Araneidae; genus Argiope; species Argiope argentata. The sequence goes on along the minus strand of JAOUZG010002851.1, from coordinate 6,998,917 downwards.
ATCGCTTTTAATTTTTCGCTCGATTCTCGTCGATCGTCATTCCGTCGGAGCAGAGATTCTCGGTCTCCGTTATCTCTTCCATTCCGAGGCGGGTCTTTTTCCCACGACCCGGCAATTGTGTGTCGAGAGAACCGCAGGTAAATACACTTATCGAATCATAACAGTAGCCATGTGCTCGATGGAAATCGTTCGAGATAGGGGAGCGAGTAAAAAACGAAGCGGCGAAGGTTTCACAATTTTTCCCGATAATCACGCACCGTTTCAGAGAGGATATTTCATTTCAGCAAAAAAAAAAAAAAAAAAAAAAAAAAAAAAAAAAAGAAGAAGAAGAAAAAGAAAGGATTTTTTAACCCCTTAAACGGATGGTCCTTAAGCTGTGCGTGAATCGATTTATCTCATTTTTTACTCTTTTATTCGTAAGTTATTCGTATTTGTTATAATGTCATGAAAATATTATATAGAATAAATAAATATCTCTAGTGTTCTATGTAAATTCTTAAAGGGATCGAAACGACAAAATATTTCAAAATTGAAGACTTCGTCTAACGTCAGAGTAAAAGAAATAAATAAATGAAGGGGGTTAAGTCAAATTTTACTTTCTGGTCTATATAGAGAAATTATTCTAATCATTAAGACCCCTTAGGGTCTCACCTTCTTTAGATGTCCAATCCCCTAGGTACCCAGATATCTTTTTCTATCTCAAAGAGTTTACTTTCTGTTATAGATATGGGCGTCATGACCACAGGATACCTTGGCGATCTTTTCCATTTTAGTCTTAATTTCCTTGCATCTAGATATATTTTTTACCGTGCGTTTGACGCAGAATGGCCAAAGCAAGATCTATGAACCCTTGTGCCATAAATTTCAAACTCAAACTCCAGCTCTAATCATTAAGGAATTCGCTAATGAAGTTTTAAAGAATTTTCACATCAAGACTTCTCTGACTCCGATAAGTCCATTCTTGGAATAATAATTGTCTGTCTGCGAAGATAACCTCAAAGATGCCTGTGCGAATGATATACGGTCTTTCATCAAACTTGTAGATTTCTATCAAATTTTGAACGAAATCTTGTCTGAAAACATTTGCCCCGCTGCTTGTTCGAGTGCAATTAAAACACAATAACTACAAAACGTAAAGATCATACTAGATACATTTTGAAATACAGTTTTAACATATAGAGTGTAAATTATAATCACAATTCAAGTAATATAAAATGAGACAAATAAAATAAAATCAGTCAAATCAGCTTTTACTTTTTGGTTTGTATAGAGAAGGCTTTCTAGACATCAAAAAGCTTCGTCTTCATGATTTTGGAGAATTTCCAAACTTCTAACTTCCTTGATTTTGATAAGCGCATTTTTGGTATAGTGGCAGCATATCTGTCAATCTGTTTGTGAAGGTAAACTCAGAAAAGCATCTATCCATATGAATGATTTTTTCCTTTTATCAAATTTCTATATTTGTAGGTAATTTGCCTGTCCGTTTGTTGAAGCGCAATTGAAAAAAATAAATACAAAACGTAAAGTGCAGGCTTAATGCATTTTGAAACACAGTTTTAACGTATAAAGTCCAGATCCTTACCAAATTTTGAATGAAATCAATCAAATGGTGTCAATTGAAATCAGTCAAACCGTCTGTCGTCCAGTACTTTTACTACATGCACGTGTATGTAAAAATTCAAGAATGTAGCGACTTAGGTAAAGGAAATTTACGAGGCATCAGTTTAAGGGCCAGTGACTTAGTGGTAAGGCCTCAGCTTTATAACAGCGGGGGTTTTAGGTTCGGGATTCGATTTCACCGAAAAAGCGTCAGGTAAGCAAAGCTGGTGGATGTTTCCAGCCATGCCAATAGGAAAATTGTTATCTTTCAGAATATAACACCTGGTGTAGAGCCTAAAACTCTCTCGTGAAGCCGATTCTTGGCTAGCAATTCAAAGTTTTGAGCATCAGCGGTGAATATTAAATTATGAATTGTTTGCGGCTGGAACTTTGAGAAAAAATACAGTTATATTTTTTAATAGAGATCCTGAAAGGCAAATAAACTCGTGAATCCTTCAAATGCTTTTTAATATACCTTAATTTGTTTACCGTTGAACTTATCGGATTTTGTAAGCAATTTTTATATTATCTTCCCAATTTTGAGAAGAAACTCCCACATGTGGTATACATAATCTTAAGAGTTCACCAGTATGAGTTACCTTGTTGAAATATTTGATCGGATTGTTACCATGGCAACTCGGAGGCGGAGTACCTACCATAGATGAGACGTTTCCTCACTGTAGGTAATTCGACCCAACATCACTACTGAATCATAAGGTAAGCCAGTACGAATTCCGGGCCAAAAGCTTCTTTACCCCTGGAGCCTGGAGGTCAGCTAGGATTGATCATAATGTTCCGACCCGGAAAAAGGCAAATGAATAAATCTGAATGATAGAATGCCGCACCAGCATAGGTGTAAATTAATGTTTAATCTTAAGTGCATCACCGGTAGCGGCACATCTCATCCCGTAAGCGGCACGTTCCATCATCGGTAAAGGGTAGCTGATCCCCTAGCATTGTGGTGAGAACCAACCACTAAATGGAAAGCTTCTCATCTCCATGTTTGTGTGTTCCCTGGTGGGAGAGTCAATTAGGATTAAGTAGAAGTCATCTAAGGGTAAGAAATATAAACGATTATATAAATATTTTTTTAAAAAAAAACTTAAACAATTTCCATACATTCGAGCACAGATGAAACACCCACTTACGTAATATGAAAAAAGAAGAAGAAGAAGAAATGAAGACAGTAATTGAATGGTAATTGAATATATTCTTTTATTTTATATTTGAAAATAACTCAAACTCGTAATTCATAGTTCATTTCATGATATGTTTGAGGACTGCCCGCTTCGTTCTTGCTTACGATACGCTATTTTATTGTTTTAAGAACTTAATAATCAATCAGCAAACCGTCAGTTCAACTTTCTTCTGTGTCCATGGCTCCACCTGGTAGTATATTACAGAAGAAAAAAAATTCAAGATAAAAAATTAGAAAATAGTTTAAATAAACAAAAAATTAATGTATAAACAAAGCGTCTCCGGCACAATTCTTTGCAGAAAACAATTCTGTTATTTAATATGCCAATAAAATCGCTATAACGTTTTCAATATTTTTAATCACCTATTTATACAACTCTATTAATTTTAATTAACTTAAATACTATTACGATATTTTCCTGATATACAACGTTGAGAATATCGAGCAAGTTCGTGAAGATATAGTAAAACATTTTGAGTTAGAGAGATTCTTTATGTTATCATTTCATTTTGCATGCTCTTTACGGACTGTTTGCTATTTAGAATATATTTTTTTCGACTTCATTTCCTTTGGTCCTTCCCTTCTACTTTTTAGTATGATGATTTTATACACAAGATATTGTGAAGTAAAAAAAAAATTGGTCTGGATATTTTGATAAATCTCCACATTTTAAACGTTCAACAGTCCGAAAAGTTGTTGTTACTTATGGCATTTGCCATTGACAAGCCCCGATGATACATCAGCAGATTTTAACCCTCAGATATACGTTTCGTGTTTTACAAGTAGCGCCATCTAGGGTCAAGAGTACGACTTAGCTACACACACGCCATAACCCTTTTTAGGGGGCGGACTTCATTCAGATTCTCAGATCGCAATTTAGACCTGGACCAGAGAACGATCACCTCTGACCAGTACCCCCAGTGATATTACTCTCGGCATGGAGGATTTTGTGACCACGAGTACGCAAACGATTTAACGAGCACCAGCCGCCACACAATCGAGGAATCTTCTGGCCGGTGAGCTTCGAACTCGTAACCTAAGGAGTATGAGTCCAACGCTCTACTAACCAGGCTATGGCCCTGTCCGAAAAGTACCTTACATTTATCTATCAGTCAGTTTGTCTCTCTAGGAACATGTTAATTCAAAAACGTTATGAGCTAGATGTTCCAATTTTGGTATGTGAAATTACTATCAAATTTTTAGATTTCTATCAAAATTTTAAAAGAAATTTATTTAAAGCTAATATGTCTGCCTGGCTCTTCCAGTACAAGAAAAATCGATAAATTCAAAAAATGAATAGTAATTAAATAAAATTTGATACTCATAATAATCGTTTAAAATATCAAATTTTAAATCAGTTCGTGAAACTGAGTATTTTTTGTCAACGAAAGGCCAGTTTCTTGGAACCTTTTGATTGCTTGTCAACGAAATAGCACCAATAGGCAATGACTCGAATTAATGAAATCTGGTGCGTAATCTTGCCAAGTTCACGCCAAAGCTCCGTATTTCTTAACTATTATTTACCAATTTTAGTATGACATACTACTAATTCGTATCATGCAACAATCTGATGTGGAGAAAGGGGAATAATATATTTATTTTACCTTATGTGAGGAAATTTGTAGAAACCACTTAAACTAGTTTTGTTTTGTTTTTACTGAAGCCATTTTTTTTTCTTTTTCGAGACTTTTAACTAATGGCCAGTGATTCACATCCTCAGCAGTGGGTAGAGTTAAAATATTGATACCCCCGATGACAGTGCGCTTGTTGCAACTTTTCTAAATTTAGCGCATCGCTGAGTAGATTTAGCGTGCCATTGGACAGATTATTTGCGAATTTCTCATTCCGGGATTACCTGGTTGCTAATAATACGTGCATCGCGGTTACAGGATGAAGAATGTTAATTATTTTGGAAAGCAGACAGCACGGCTCCATCAATCAGAGAGGGGTTTAAAGACTTCGCGTCCGATCATAAACGATGTCTACAAATGATAATGAGGCTTTTTGTCAGAACAATCGACAGTTTATCTTGAGAGATGCGTAAGTGAAAAAGGGACTTGTAAGAGGCATTCTCATTTGTTAACGCTTAAAATCCTAATAGCGAGGTAATTTGTATTTTAAGGACAGTAAAATGGCGACATAAAATAAATGCTGCTTTATACATTTGCGGAAGTGATCCGTGAAGGTGACTTGGGTTAATTTAAAAAGAAGGAATTATTTTGATTTACATTCTTCGAAGTATTAGAATCCCATCCAAATAATATTATAGAAATGTTGTTTGTTATTTGTTGGCAGAAAGTGTATTATACTTAAAAGTTTTAAGGATTAGAAGAGGCAAAAAATAATTAAAACACAATTTTTCAAAAGCCATAAAATAGGTAATTACTAAAAGAATTTCTAGAAAAAAGTCAGTTGAAGTCTTTACAAATTGTATATTTTGCTATTAACTTTTGCTATTTTTATTTCAAATTGATTGATCTACGTCCATTTCTAATTTTGTCAAAGGTTTGCTTCAATGTAAATTTTGTCGAACTATATGTAAGCAATGGTTTAGAAATGTAAGCAAATGGTTTAGAAAAACACCTGTTAGAGATCATATTTGTAGATATATCGAATATTTTTATGGAAAAGTGATGAATTGGACACTGTCTTAGAAAGTTAACATATTAGCTGCTTCTAACGAGTACATTCGTCAGAAAAAAAGTTCAACATTTTGTGTTATGATAAGTTTATTCGTCAGGATAATAATTAGTGAAAATTTTCATTTTAAATTATAATTTTAGTAATAACTCAAACAAATTCGTAAATTAAAAAATATTAAAAATATTTTCAGACTAAATTGAAATCAAAGGAACAATAAAAGATAATTATTCTTTTTACCATGCTTTGCTCAATAGCATTCTCTTACGGCAAATTAAAATCATAAATTAATTTTTTATGTTTCTTTTCGTTCATATGTAAAAATGCATTTTAATTTAAGTAAATAAATAAATGTGATTAATGAAATGAAAAAATAAAAGTCATTTCACTACAACGCAATTTCATACTATGCCTACTCTGCGTTTGAGGAATATACTCGTTTATTGCTAAATTTTTGCGACACAATTTAGATATGCATTTTTCGAAGTGGTCGAAACAGCTAACTGGCTCATCTTTGATGCTATATTTGGCAATATATCGATCAATATGAATTATTTTGTGATTGTGTCCATATACAGGATGAAAAAAGTTGTGCTTGTGATCGAATTCTAATAAATATGTTTGTGCATTCAAATGTTAAATCAAATTTCCCTCTACCGGATCGCAGAACTAACTCGCTTGAACATGGATTTGTGTTCAGAATTTGAAAAAATGAGACTTTTTTCTTTTTTTATATTCCAACACTGTTTATTGAAAAGAAAGGGTAACTATTAGTTGGAAAATGGCACAAATATGATTATCAGACAATGATGATCGACAAATACAATTGGTTTCCAAATAAATTAATTACTTGCAGTTCCAAATTCCTCAACATGCATAAAATTTAAAAGAGATTCTAATTTCTAGTTCCGACACATCATAATGCAATGACTTATACTTGATTAATCCATTTTTATTTTATTTTTTCAAGTTTCGGCTTAATTATGTAAGTTCTACTAATCAATTTTTTATTCTATTTTTTAATTTCTCTTATAATTATGTTGGCTTACAAAATTTATTTTATAAAATTCTTTTAATGATTACGGTTGATTAATCTATTATTTACACACTTTTTAAAATTCACTCTAATTTTTTTTATACAACGTATAGATAAAAATCGTGGTTAATGTAATTCCAAAACACACAAGTATCGGTCTCGTAATTAAGATTACGAAAAATATTTTTGCAAGTTTATTAAAATTAAGTACGAAAATTGGAGCATATCTAATCAAAATTTAATCGATTAAATATGCTCTGTAGTTAATAGAAAATTATAATTAATGATAAGTTGGTTTTTTTTAATCAAATACGTATTAGAAATATTGAACTTTATCTTGCTACATCATCTATTACCAAGATGTGACTGTCAAATATGATAGTTCTAAATCTAAAGATCTCTTCACTAGAATGTTTTTGATGATTTTTAATCCTGCATGTATCATGATGCAAATTCTAAATGATTTTTATCCCTAAAACATTATTATATTAAAAAGAAAGTACCATTTTTCAAAGAATATCTTTATTTAAGATATTTTATTAAGATACTTTTTTAAAAGTTTGGAGTTATAATTTATTTCTGTTGTTAAAAATTTGATATGAAATTATCCTGCATATCGACATTATCTAGCACCTTGACGAGGTAGAACTATAAACAAATAATTTATAAATGTTGATACCTTATAATATATAAATGTTAATTTACATGACTTAACAAGCCTATGTGAGTTAAATCTATTATTACAGTGGACTCCACAAGTTTTAGTAAAGAGACACTAATATGAAATAGTAACAAAATTTCTATCCTTTGAAATTTAATTGAATTTGTCGAAAATTTTAAACAAACAGTGATTTAACTATTAGAGGTGGTCAAACATGCAAATACCCATTTTGTTTAAAGTATTACAAATGCCATGTGGAACTTAAGAATCAAATCTAATTCGTGTAGTTTGCTGAGTTTTTAAGTTATCGAGTTCAGAATCTAACAAAAAGTCGTAGTTCTAAAATTGATTCGATGCGATATAAAATTTGAAATAAAAAAACATTTAAAAAAATTAATTTTTTTTATTGTTACAATTTTAGCATGCTACGGGGATAGTGAGAGAAATGGAATTATGTTCCTGATTCATTCTGTAAATATGTTTATGAACACAATGCCTCAACAAAACGAAAGTAGTCAGGCGAGTAATATACAAGTGCAATTCTTATTTAAAGATTTAAAAAAATATTTATGGAATTTGATAATTAATCTATGGAAAAGCAGAAACAGAAATTTTCACTCGATTACCTAGAATGTACTAAAATACTGCATAAAAATAACTCTATATTGTAGAAACTCTTTTAAAAACAAATTTAAATTTTTGTTGAAAGAAAATGTTTTAAGACATTTTTACAGGGTCGCCGTCATAAAGTGATAAAGTCTCGAACTCGAAACGGTCAGTACACCAGGTTCGAGACCCGATTCAACTGAAGAAAGGCGTTTAAGTGGGTCTGGGGCACGTCACTTCCATCGAGGCCAAACATCCTCCTGCTGGTGTGATGTGGAAATTTGGAGAGGGAGTGGCAGTTTAGGGGTCGCCCTCGTAATCTGACCACAGTTAAAAACTTTCAGTTCTAAAACATAATATAAAAAAATTAAGTCAATTCCTACTTAGATCAACAAAGAAAATTGTATTTTAGATACTTTTTACTAAACCATTACAATAATTATAAACAGTTTATCAAAAAAAAGGTTGATTTTCGTGAGAATCGAACTCGTATTCTTCACCTTCACATGAAAAATACTGAAATTCTCGCATTTAACCGGTCTTACCAACCTGTTGATTTCTTCATTATAAACTGCTAATACACTTACACTTTGGAAGTATTGATAATCGGTTAAATATAATGAATGAATTAGTATTTGAAAAAACTGTATTAACATCGAGTGTCATCTACTGCAAATTTAAAAAAAAATGTATTTGAATTGGAGTGGAATTATAACAGGTATTTTATTAATGGTTGAGAATATATAAAACGAGACGCTAATATACAAGTTGCGTCTAAAAAGTTCGGTTAATGGATGGATATCTCAAAAGCAATGTGACTGAAAAATGTGCCCACGCACATACGCTATAGAGAGACGCCACGTAGCAAGTAGCACAATAAAGCGATGCATATTAGTCTGCTACGGCCAGTCGAACGGTGTGTGTGCGAAAACTCACGTCAAATTGAAATGGTTGAACTGATTAAAATGAAATTCTGTAGCAAACAATCACAAAGGTCAACCGAATCCATACTTTCTTACAAAAATAATAAATAGTAAAGTTCGTTTATTATTCTTTTCTGTGACTTCATTTATTGGCGCATAAATAAAAAGAGGTATAATCGAAATTTTAATAAGTAATTTCAATAATTAAAATTCAATGCTAATAAACAAATATATTTAGAAAAACAATGTATAATATTGAAGATAATAAGTAAATTTTAACATTTATCATAAAATTGAGAAAAATTATAATTATATTGCATATCGTATTTTTAACAGTCAATGAAAAAGCTTTATTGACGGTTTCAAGGCTTGTTGGACGGTTTTATACGGTTTCTCATACACTAAAGAGGAATGCAATGAGAAAATTTCAGTGAATAGGGACATGGGAATTCGGGAATGACCTACTTATCAAACAGACCAAAATGTTACCTTTAAGAACTGAGAAATAGTGACTTGGGTAGAAAGAATTGGAATTTTTGTATTGAGTAAAAGGATAATAGCCAAATATCAATATTGTACAAATGATGAATGTTATCACTAGAGTAATTGAGAATGAATAGAGACTGTGATGAAATGATGCTCAAATGAGAAGCACATAAATTGCTCTCATAATAGTTTCGTCTTATGTTTCGTCAATATTTCACTGTTTTGAATACACCTGAGAATGTTGTGCATTCACATTCGTCTTACTAACAGCACGATTAATATTAAGTTTATTTGTTTCCTTAAGTGATTAAGCATTTTAGATATTTTTCTTTCGAACCATTGGACCTCAAATTTTGCTACAGTTATACGAGTCTGGTGTAAAAACACGGATGCATAAGCCATTATACAGTATACCAAAACTAACAGATCTAATTGAAAACTACGAATAAAATCTGATATTAAATTAATTTCATCCATCTGCTTGTGTTTCTGAATCAATGTGGTTACGTGCACATGGATGAATAGGCAGAGTGAATTTCTTTTGAAGGATTTTATCTAAAATATGGCAAGATTAACATTTTCGCTGTACAAACCACAAAATCGAATTCCATTCTTCTACATCATGACATTTATAAATTATCACTTGCACAGAGATAATTTCAAAAGTTTAATTATGTTTACAGCCAGTTTAGAACAAATACTAAGTAACACTTCTAAACTTGTAACTTTGAGCTTGATAAAATGATAAGAAGACATTAAAATGTTATCCGGTAAGATAATAAGAGCCGCATTAAAATATCATCCACTAAGATTATATGGATAATATTAATATGGCCACGTCTCTCGAAACATACGCCCTAAACTAATTAGAAGACAATTTGGATTTAAAGTGTTCTAGATTTTCTTAATGGCAGTTCCTCAGTGGAATCTTGTTTTAAATATGCGTTCCAAAGACAAGGCCTTGCCATCAAAAGCTTGAAAGCTTAAAAAAGAGAGAGAGAGAGAGCCTTGTTTAAGCGAACCATCTATGAAAGACTTGTACACGTATCGATGAGCCTTTGCGTTATAAAAATTAAACAAACTCTTATTATAAATTTCATTTCTCAAAATACTGATAATTAGTGCTTAAACTAAGTTTTGTCAAAATAAAAATTAATAAATAAACAAATATTACAGAATTATGTATTACTTCTTCATACATTTAGAACACTTTTACCTCTTTATTTAAAATAATGAAGGAAAATATAAACCAGTTGCTAGCCGTAATCACTGATCCGATTTTGACAATTTTTGTTTTATATAGAAAATGGAAACCTCTATATATACATGTCCTCAACGATAGTCTTTCTTGCTCTATCATTCATTTTTGAGATAAATCGAACAAAAGAACATTGCTTCACAGCGCATTTTCCTTCGGAAAAATACATGAAGCAATAATTGCTGACCCAACTTTAAAATAGGATTATTTCATATTCTTGTAGTATAGTTAATCAATCCGGATTCTCTATGACTATTATACAAGTGTAATTTGAAATAATATTAAAAATAGTTATTTGTTGTTTCTAATGGCACTGACCATGGATAAGCTCGCTGACGCAGTTAGCGATTTTAAGCAGAATGAGCACCTCTTGTTTTTAAAGAGCGCCACCTAGGGCCAAGAGTATGTTTTAGTTACTCACGCATTCACATTCACTTGCAAAGCCTCTCTTTATAAGAGGGCACATTCACACATCTCGCAGATAGAACAAATGAAGAACAACTATGCCCTAACCGGAACTTGAACCCAGAAAGCTCAGAACACAGGGAAGACGTGGTTCCCCTGTGTAAGACGTCGGCACAGTTACTTCTAATATATCAATTAATATCATTTTATTTCTACATTTTTCGATGGGATGTAGTATAACACAATTTATTGACAAGACTAAATTAATTTTATTGTAAACATTAGTAATGGCAGCCAATTAATATTATGACGTAGACAAGTTTATTGAACGTGAGATCCATTTTATTGAAGTAACAGAAAAAACACTATTTTAGACTATGATTTCATAAGGCTGTTTGTTGAGGTTTGGAACTTTAAGTTTTAATTCGCAATATCTCTCGAATATGAACGATATCAGAAATGGCAAAAGAATTTTGATGATGTATACGGGGATTGTGAACTTTCTCGTAAAATAAGAATTTTTGAAACCCACTCATCAAATATTTATTTAGTGGTTGTGATTGGAAACACTGTCAACTTTTTTTTCGCCACACTGAATGCGTTGCTGTTGTGACTAACGGAGCTTGCCGTGGACAAGCCTTCACTGAAACGATTAGCAGATTTTAAGCCTAAGAAATGAGTCCATTAGCTTTACAAGCAGGGCCATCTAGGGCCAAGAGTGCTACACTTAGCTACACACACGTCACAACCCTTTTTAGTGGGAGGATTACATTCATGCAAATTCGTTTCTACATCTCAGATCGTAATTTAGACTTGGAACAGAGAACGATCACCTCTGACCCAGTACCCCCAGTGATATTACTCTCGATGGAGGACTTTGCGACCACGAACAGATTTAACGAGCTCCAATCGCCACACTCTCGGGGAATTTTTTGGCCGATGAGTTTCGAACTCGTAACCTAAGGAGCACGAGTCCCCTGCTCTACCAACCAGACCTTACAATGAATGTGTTCTGAGGTAGTGTTTTGAAGACTTATTTTTGGGGCCGTGGCGCCCTGGTGGTAAGGTCTAGGCTCGTAAGCCGTAGGGTTTTAAGTTCGACGAAGAATCATCATGTAATGGGGTGTATTGCATGTTAAATTCACTGGTACCAAGCATCTTCCCGCTGCTGTAGTACAGTGTAGAGAGGGGGTGCCAGCTCAGGCGTCGTACTCGTCATCTGAAGACAATTCAACATTACTTTGTCCATCCCAAAATAGTCCAACTGTTGATTTACAACGGTACGTTAATATACCTAATCCTTGAAAAATTATTTAGAAGATGAATGGTTGGGAGTTAAGGACCGTTATTTAATTATTTCTGTCATCGATTTTCATATGAATTTCATAAAAGACGAAATCTCCACAACGTTTGTGGCTTAAAGTAATTTTTTTGTTTTAACATTTTTTCAATATCAAGATACTGCAGAGGAAGCTAAACTTTAAGACATTTTAACTGAATGTAATGATATGCCTCATATGTTTCTATATATTATCAACTTGAATTTACTTCGATTTCAATTATTATATTAAATTACAATCATTAAATTGATTTGTAATTACCTATTGATTTTTCTTTAACTGGAGTCTCCTGAGTGAGAGAATACATAGAAAAACAGAAAATGAATTGTAGCTATTCATACTGGACAACAGATTTCACATTCTTATGTTATTATGTGTTTTGAAATAGTTGTATATGTTGCAATGAATTCATTCTCAAAATAGTAAACTATTTTTATTCATCGAAAAGCTCATAATAATGATAAATAGGCATTTACTTTAGGTGACAATAAAGATGTCATTTCAAAAGTGCCGAGGCAGAATTTATTATAGTATTTTCTTCAATACATTTAACTGCAAAGAATAATTTCTCTTTTCTTTTCGTTTGCTAAAGGCTCTCTCTCTCTGTGTAAAAGTTTTTTTTTTTTAAAAAAACCTTTATTATTATTATTTTATTTTTTTCATCCTTTTAACTTGTCTTTCTTTCTAAAAAAGAGAAGACAAATAAAGAATGGAATAATTATGTGTACAAAATCCTAATTATAAGTAAGGAATTTTCGAATATAAATTTCAAATCATGTATTGATAAAAGTTACCGAACTGGTTCGGATTAAATCTAATTGATTGGTCAAACGCAACAGCAACTCAGGTGGGAACTAACTTTGATTCCTAAAGGCCATCACCAGCCATGACCCAACCCTTCCCGAGGAAAGCACGTTCTGTCATTAATGGGAGGAGCAGATCCCCCGAATATTTGCTGTGACCCCCACCTATACAGGAAGCATCTCATCCTCTTTTCGAGATGTCCCCCTTGGGGTTCAGTATGATTGATAAAAAAAAAGTCATAATGATCTTTACGCATATTATTTTCCAAAATTAGGGCCTAATTGGAAAATTAGCGATATTTTAGGATGTTTGCAATTTAAACCCTTTTCCTAAATTGAGTCTTAATTTAAATCGTAGTGCCATAATTATCTTCTATTAATCGATTGAAATAAAAATACAACACAGATAAAATATATAAATAAAGCGCCCAACTATCTCTATATATCTAAATATTTAAAAGTATTATGAAAACTACCTTGTCACTACCTTTCCCATCCAGAACATTTTTTTTAAAAGTTTGAGAGAGGATCTTTATTTGGTAGCACATGAAGTAGTTTCGGAGAGACCACTACTGCCAAATTCGGCCTTTTGGGTCCCATAGACAATATAATTTTCGGAAACTCTTTCTACCGCCAACGTTTTAAAGCAAATTATTTTTTTAAATCAACTTTAATATAGGTAATTTTAAATGGCAAATTTTGAAAAATTGAAGCATCAACTTTTAATAGCAGATGGCTTCTTAAAAAAAAGAGGGGGGGGGTCAACACATCGCTAAAAAATGCACAATTTAAATTTAAAAGTAATTTTAAACAAAATAATAAAAGTAATCACATACTTTTTTTCTCTGTACAATCTAAATAAAATGTAATAGTATGCTCAGACATTTTTAAAAACTGATAACCATGCCTTTTTTGTTATTGTTAATAGTGGCATTTGCCATGGACAAGCTTCGCCGAGGCATCAGCGAGTTTTAAGCCGAAAGGGGCGTCTCTTGTTTCATATAGCGCCAAGACCTAGCTGCTCACTCATCACAGTCGCTTGCACGGCCCCTTTTTACTGGGGGTACATTCATACACCTTACAGATAGAACACAGAAGAAAAACCGTGCCCAAACCAGGACTCGAACCTGGGATGGCCAGATCTCCCGGAAGACACTCTACCCCTATGCCAGAAAGCCGGTATGCTTTTTTTAATCATATTATCATAAGTTATATCTTTTTTTATCTTTGAATAATATAAAATAACTAAGTACAAAACTATAAAATACATGGTAATAAAGATTGAAATTGTCAAAGACCGACTTAGACATGAATTCTAACAGATATCGATCAGTCCTTTTGATCCCCCCTTCAACTTAAGGAAATCTTAGAAATATTATTTTATTTTGATTTGAATATGCTCAATCGTACGGTCTTTATAATTAAATAAAAGAATTAAATATCAAAAAATATATATTTGCACTTCCATAAGTTGTGGACATATTTAGGTAGTCACTTAACTTGACTATATAATAATCAGAGTGTATTATACCTATTTACTAATTAATAATTGTCTGCTTAATTATTCAGTCAGATTGTCACTTGCACTTCGATTTCCTTTACTACATATATTTTATGCGAATCACCAAGAAAAATGCTTTATGAAAATCGTTCCTCTATCTTCTGGACGGCCCCCGAACGCCTCCTAATCTTATCGCCGGCCGACAGATAGCGGATTTCTTACTTTCCCACGCTGCCTCGGTCGGGATTACACATTTCTGCTATCGAGGCGGATCGATAAACGGGCCCGCGTATCTCGTGCGTACAGGTAAGCAAATGACATTCGACGAAAGAGAGGTTTTGTTATTAAATAGAGGACTTTCGCTCGTCAGCGAAAGCGAAGATTTCGCACTCCCTTCCGAGAACGTGCGCTGGTCGGAGTTACCACACTGGCACTTGAACATCTTCACCACTGAGTCGGACTTTTTGTGGATCGTCAGTTAATGTTGATTTTGTAATATTTATGCATAGTACGATGAAGAATTGTGTTGGAAATAGTAGAGTAGGAAATGAAATATCAAGAAATCTAAACTGAAGTTTCATCTTTCTTTAAGTTCATCTTCTTTTCAGGTGTCTTTATTATTACACTATTCGATTGAAGTTGAATCAAGTTTGAACTTGAGTTAAGTGCTCATAGAAAAAGGAATGTGTAGCATTTTCTTTGGCTTGATGTAGCCTCGCAGCACCTAGATATTACCCGACATAAGACTAAAATTAGGAACCTTTTCCATACAGAAGCGTGTTTTCCATCTTGTATTACTTGGGATGTATATGGATTTCTCTTCTGGGAAATTTGAAAATTCTTCAACAGTCTACAGCGAATATTTCATTATTAAACTCGTCAGTTTTAAAAAGTTTAGCTGAAAGTTTGATTCACGTTCCTAGAATATGCATGCCCTAATTCAGAAATAGTTTCTTTATATTATTATTAAAAGAGTTTTGCAAACTAATTGACTATTCTGAGATGGGCTACATTGCATTTACTCTCTTCCCCGTTTACAGTTAAGAATAAGTATAAAATCATACCAGGCTCTTTGACCCGCCTGAAGGCACGTGGAATAAACCATAAAACTGAATGACCGGACCACCGAAATAGCAATAATGACGGGAATTATGGTTGAGTCCTAAAGGCCATCACCGGCCATGGTACAACACTTCCTGTAGAAAGTACGATGATCGATGGGAGGAGCCAACCCCCACTTATTTGTTTACCCTCCAGGAAGACGAGATTCAACTCCCATGCCGGAAGCATCCCATTCTCATTTCGAGGTGTCCCTGGAGGGGAGAGAATAAGTTTAAGACAAAATTAAATAAGATTGTAGAGCTTGTGATATTGGAAATAATTAACACCATAATGACAAATAAGGCCAACTGCAATTCGAATACGTCTTCCGCAGACATCAAATGGTGTAGCTTAAAATGAATTTTTCATTGCCACACCTTCAGTCTTCATCATTGGTTAATAGTTTAAATGGCATCGGTACGGTACTACTGTAATTTCACCATCTCTTCCAAAATGATATAAGCACAGAGTTGGCATCTCCACCTCGCCTTATGATCGTTATGACATTGACAGTGTAACTCTCTAGTCACGAGACAACTACAGCTTTATTACATATCGTATGCGTTTGGCATCTAAAGTCTAACATCTGGGCTTCGCACATTACAATCTTTTTTAGCAGTATTTTACTTCAATCGCAATAAGAAAATTCTATGTTGTTGTTCTTGTTACTTATGGCACCATTGGAAAAGCCCCTCTGATGAAAGCATTAGAAAATTCTATAGAAGAATATATGTAATGCAAAAATTCTTAAGGCCTCATTTCAAGAAAATGTCTTTAATCATGTTCCTTAGAAATTGTAAAGATTCAGTAATAAATGTTTTTCCATGTTATCATATTATCACGATAACTACCGCAATTTTAATTGGATTTTACCTGGCGACAGCTGCTACTATTGAGAGGGTGAAAATCTCGGCTGAACTCGTAGCTCATGAATCACTCAAAGAGAGTAATTATATAGATTTGAAGAATTTTTATTCTTATAACTAAATTACTATTAAAAACATAAATCTAATACAAATTTGTTGAATTATTGCTTTGTCTTAAAGAACAACTTCTCAATTAATAAATATGATTAACTCCATTTCAGAAATTTAATACACAAAATACAAGAAGATAAGAGCTTTAAAGGCATTTTATTCTTTATATCACTAGATACATACAGTTACATTTCCATAATGCTTGATCCGGCATTTTCTTTGTTGGTCTTAACATAAAGTAAATTATCTGTCTCTCCCTTCCCCCCCCCGTTTGCTAGTGCATATTCTAGGGAATGTGAGAAGTGAATGTTGAAATGAGGAAAAAAATCTTACATAGTATGAAACATAAGTTTTCTCATTTCTGGGAGTTTCTTGGGAGTTAGCCGAAAAAGAATTTTTTCTTGAATCTTGGAATTTTACTATTATTATGTGAGAACATAAGTGTTTTTCGTTAAGGGTTTTTGAATAGTTGAAGGCAACGAATAATCGAAGCTCGAAATCGTGAAGGCAAATGCATAAAACATAATGGCAATAATCATTAATATATTTTTATCGCATATATTTTTTTACCCGCTTTTACCAGTATTGCATTATTATTGTGTATGATTCCTTGAAATAAGATGCATTTTTAAAAGGCTGACCTGCTTTAATCAGTATTGCTTTATTATTAAGTACGCTTCTTAGACAGCAGGTTTTAAAAGGTTGACGTAGAACTATGATATCATAACCGGTTTAAAGTGGTTACGGACTTAAATTAATGTAGACAAATAATGACTTAAAAATAATAATGTTCTCACATGATAACTTGAAATTTGCGATCTTAGATTTCATTTTCTTTTTTTAAAACCCAAGTACTTGACATTTAATTGAAAAGCTCTTACATAGCGCATTCTTCCAAACTGTCCTATTCTCATAAATCATACCCTCATAAAATGAAAAAGAGAAATTTAGTTACATCGATGAAATTTTGTCTTTCCTACATTTCGGGAGACCAAGTTTTTACTTTTTCCTTCCAATTTTCAAATTTCCATGAGTTTTGTTCCCCTTCTTATTTCTTTTGCATCACAAAAGTATTTTTTTTCTGGGAATAGAAGATGACTGTGTACTGTCTGTCCATATGGAGATCTCTGGCCGACAGTCGTCTATGTTTACGGCGGTCGTTATAGAAACAGGTTACTGCAGGAAGAGTCCATTTCGCAGAGGTAGAAATTCATTCAAGTTTCTTACGTTGGCGCGTTTAGCGCCTAACTGGCGGTGTTGATATATTGCTTTTAATTTTTGAAAGCAAATTCGAAAAATAATTCACTGGGCTGAAATTCATTTACGTACTTGGAATTTTGAAAAAATATATTATTCCTGTTAGAATAATACAGACATTCCTATCTGATTAATACAGAAAGAACAGAGTAAATCAAATAGAAAAACTGAATAATTATTTATATGTCTAACGACTGCACAAGAAGAAAAAAAATAAGTAGAATCCAGCATGACAAAAAATTAATTTTCATTTTATTTGTGTTAAATTTATGTAACTTCTTAAGATCAAATTATCCGCAGCAAACGGGAAGTAATTTGTCTAATTCAACATAAAAATAATAACATAATAATCATAATTATTTCATAATTTTTATAAAAGGTTGCTTTTATTCTGTTACAGAGTAAAATATCCATTGTTAAATATACTTAAAACCTCTCCAAAAAGTTTTTTTAATAAATAAATTTATTTATTTATTTTTGATATATATGCTATTTTTCGAAACTCAAAATTAACAATTACATTTTATCAAATAAGATAAATAAAAGCTATAAGATAAATAAAATTTTCAAAGATTTTTTTTTAACGAAACTTAAAAAAATAAGGATAATCAAAAGTATGTTAAGTTGAAACTTTTGATTATCAACATATTGAATAACAGAAAACAAGAGCACATTATTGAAAAAATAGAAAATAACAAAAAGGAATCAAATGAATTTCGTAGCTTCAGGAAATAAACTAAATAAAATTCTATATCTTCTATAACTTATGATTACACTAATTGAAATGAAAAAAAGGGCAATTTTAAAATTCACTCTTTATTTATAAAACACATTAATTATTATTAAAAGAGTGCAAAACTAGCAGAGATCGAGTGACAGTTGTGTATTTTCAATTTAAAGAATTCTAAATCACTGTCATAAGATTCCGTTTCTTCTGAATCGGAATCCAATTCAGTACTTCGAATCTGAAATACTAGTTCATCCACTAGTTCTTCTAAAATCCCATCTATTTCCCAATACGAATTTTCAGCAAGTTACAAGCAAAATTCTATAACATTATGCACAATTTTACGTCCTTGTGATTTTAAAGTCTCTCCATTCTTAAATCGAAAAGGCATTTTAAAGGATTTCAAAATTCAAGAGACTAAAATTATTAAATAATGAAATGCAGTTAATATTAACCAAAGAAAATATTAATAAAATATAAAAGAAGTAAGCTAAGAAAATATAAAGATACGAGCAACTGCGGTAAAGCGAGAAGACGAATGAGCAATATTTTTTTTTATCACTTCATTTTTTCGCTAAGACCAAAGAATAACTCGCCAGACTTCCGCCCGATTCCACCCATTCAAAATAGATTCTCCCTATCGACACCTGTTTCTATGACGCCCGCCGTAAACATAGACGACTGTCGGTCAGAGATCTCCTTATGGACAGACAGTATGTGCCCGCACGCGTGATGATCTTTTGTTTTTGTTTTGCATTAGAGAGCCTATGAACCTTTTCATTTAACTCGTGAGACTCCCGTTTATCATTTGGCAGTCAATAAAATATAGTTTTATTTTAAAAATTATACAAAATGCCTTTGATAGGAAGCGCGAAGTATTAGTTACTAAATAAAAGAAAAAAAAATTATTTAAAAGAGTTTTTCAGTTCAAAAGAAAAAACAAGGATTGTAAGAATATAATTCGAATGCACATTTTTCCTGTGAAAATAGATATTGAATAAATTATGTGCAAAGAATGACTAATAGAAACTCATTTATCTTTACATAAAAATTTATTCAAAAACTTAGGATAGCATATTTAAAACTTTTTTCTAAAGTGTTCCAAATAACATGACATAATTATATTTAACGCTTGATCTATTTATTTTATATCTGTCTGTCTATCTTATATTTATCTATTTGTCCACAGAAAACTTAAATATAGATTTAATCTTAGTTAGTATTGAT
Organism: Argiope argentata; assembly: GCA_026289955.1. Lineage (NCBI taxonomy): Eukaryota > Metazoa > Arthropoda > Arachnida > Araneae > Araneidae > Argiope > Argiope argentata. Next base: position 6,979,172 of record JAOUZG010002851.1, on the reverse strand, counting down.
TATTTATATTTTGTGCATAACAATTTTTGTAATATGCAATTTACAGAAAAAAATACTACCTTTAATTTTATAGTGTTCAAAGATACATACAATGCTTTGAAATATACGAGAGTACGAACTAGTAAGAAAAGAAGTTATTATAAAAACTTATTTTAACTAACAATGAAAATCTAATAATTTTTGTTTATTGTACAAAAATGATGAAGGCATTTTTTTTCAAGTTCTGCTAGAGTGTAACAAAAAGATAAATGCAGAAAGAAAACCAAATTTAATGCCAAAATTATGAACAATCCTGTTTTTTTTTCTTTCTTTTTCATTTTAATCGCCTTAAAGATTCAGAACTTTGAAACATAGGTGGATTGGTTTCCTAAATTCAATTTTTAAAAAAAGTGAATAGCCTTACATTTCTTCGACGATTACAATCCTTTAAAATGTTATTAACATTCATTTGATGCTAGTATATAGCCTTTGAATAATTGTTTTGAAGTTCAAACCAATTCTTTCAATTCAGAAAAGAAAAAAAATATTTGGCTCTAAATTGCAATCTCAATGAAAACGTACAAGGATTTAAAACGATCTCAGTAATGGAATACGTGAAAGGGAAGATCTTGTTCGAATGAAATGGAGGACGGTGGGATCCAGGCTAACAACTTTCTGGCCAGCATATCAAATTTATAACTTTAGAAGGTGGATATTTAAGCATTTGTAGTCAGTTTTTTTTTTCACTTCCAAAACGTTTAAACTCTGAAAACCTTCAAAGAAGCGTTAAGACATATCTCACATCATTTGTGACAACTTTTTTTGAAAGGAAAATAGAAGATCTGGTCAGGTGATTAATGTCTGGATCTTCATGGCAAATATTAAAAAGTAATTATGATTGTGCCTTTTTTTTAATAATAAATTCTCTTAGTTCTCCCAAAATTTGTATTTTTATATAGCATTTTCAGCTTGGAAAAAATTATCCTCGTAATAAAAAATCAGATAGATTGTACTCATTCCTTCTTTATTATTGTACGCTATTACGAAAAGAAAAGTTTGAGACGATTGTGTTTAATGTAAATTTTAAAATATTTATTAAAATTAAAGGGCCCAAAAATTGTATTGTGCTATATGCACTCTAGCTATCTGTACACTTCATTTCAGCTATCTTTTTTACCATGATAGGAATGCATTAGTGAGACTGGGGAAAAAAATCACTTTTTTAAATATTTATTAAGCTTCTTTTATCTACTTAATTATCTCTTCCATAAATAAACATTTGTCTAAATTAATGGAAATCCAATGGTGAAAAATTATGAATATAACACAAAATACTGTTCTAACGCCGAGTATTACCATGAAGTTGACGAAAAATATTGCGAGGTATTTTCATCTAATTAGGATATAATTGTGGCATCTGGATCGCATATAACTTGATCTCCTTTTCGAACCATACTTTACGTAAACACATCTCAGATGCAAGCGCAGAGGTCCACGAAGAATACTGAAATACATATCCTTGCAACCTGCCATTACTGGGGTTAAGCCCCTGCAGGGGCTAGGTACCCCGTCAACCCTACCATCTAATTACCATACTTTACGTAAATGTACTCCCACCTTGCCTTCATTTTTCCTTCGAAAATTTCTGTGATTAATTTTGATTCTATGTCTTCCAATTTTTTAAAGTGGATTCCCTCTTTTTTTGTTACTTATACATTTTTGTTTTTCTTCACTCTTGCACATATTTTTTTTCTAATTAATGTATCTATATATTGTTTAAAATATTATTTATATTCTTTCGAATCCTTTTTCTTAAGAAGCTATCTATACTGAAAGCTATTTATACTGATTGGGGAGCTTTCAAAACTCCATTAATTTGCCTTCATTATATTTAGAATTTAATACCTTCAAGATGGAGATATTAAGACCTTTAAAGGCTTATATATATATTTTTTAAAAAACAGCTAGTTAATTTTTCAAAGAATTAACCAAGCCTTATTTCGATCTTTTTAAATAACTTTTATTTTTCAGTGGAAACAGAGTGTATAAAACTGCTACTTTCATTTTCTTTGTTCGGCGCAAAACATCAAAAGTGGTTTCGATTCAGTAATTACTTAAAATTAAATATTTATATTAACAAGAGTGTAGTTTTTAAGAAATTAATCCTAGAAGCATATTTATAACATTGAACATCTTTGCTGTTACAGCCTTTTTTAAAATGCATTTTTATGTTAAAAGTGTGCAAACGTAGTAATAGTATTAACATTTTTATTGTACTTTTTTCAATGTGGGTAATTCCTTCCTATGTTTTTTAAATTATTAATTCATGTACTATTTTAAACTGTATTAGAAAAGTAATAGTTTTATAGAAAACAATTTTCATGTTAGAAAGAGAATGAAAATTCGCTTACTATTGATTGAATCCTAATTGAAGAGCATTTCTTTTCTTTCATTTCTTTTTAATATTTGTCATTTAATTTTGCTACGTTTCTGTTTTTTATTTCTGTCCCTAAGAGTCCGTATGAAAGTGAAAAAGTTTAAGGTAAATTAATAGAAATTTCTAAGAATCAAAGTTATAAGAACATGCAAAGATGGCTATTCAGGTAGCTTGATTCTTGCCAAATTATTATCAGAGTTTACTGTACTACCCTTGGTAATATAGCTATACCAGATAATATGTGTAAATTAAAGATGTTGTGTTATTGATGTTAATGGCTTCAGTAATGTTGTAAAGTTGAATTTAATCTATGTAATTCTAATTGTATTGATAAATAAAGTAGTTTAGTTATGCCATTAAGCTACTATTACTTATACAATTAGATTTATCAATAAAGTAGTTTAGTTTTGCCATTAAGCTACTATTATTTATGCAATTAGATTCATAAAATTTTTTTTTTTGACTTTTTTTTTTTTTTTTTTCATTACAGATATATTTTGGATTCTTAGTAGATTATTTGAATAGTATTTAATTCTGTATTATTAGTAGTTATAAAATCTTACTGTCTTTCTTTTGTAGATTCTGTTCATCTTTCCTATTGGTATCTTATTTTCATGTGAAGGCTTTCAGAATTTCCAACTGAGAAAGTTTTGGAATTTTAGTTCTGTGAGTTTTTTTTATTTTTTATTATTTGTCATATTATTTTACTTAACTATAAAACAAACATGTTTTATTTCTTATTATATTTGAATTTAAAACATTAATAATCATTGGCACATAAATAGCTTCCATTGAAACACATATTTTCCTAATAAAATCTAAGTTATTGAAAATATTATTTATTTTTTCCTAATCCATATACATCCATGTGTTGAAATTTTCAGATGCTAATTAGTGTTTTTTTTATTTATGTATAATGTTTAATTTGTTAATTAATAATCAGTCCTAGTGCTATATGTAATGTATAATTAGTTATTGAATTATTAATGTTTATGTAATACATAACTGTTCCAGTTTTTAAAAATATTTTTCAAAGAAATTTTGTTTGGAACCTCCTTATAGTTTTCATTAAATCAAGTACTTCAATGAAAGTTGCAAAGTAATTACTAAATTGTTGTTTCAGAATTTTTTTCCTCACCAACAGTATTTTAATGTTATATTTAGATAAAAAGTAAAAGAAAAGGTTTTATATGTATTCTTAAATGTCATATACAATTTAAATTATTTCAGTAAAAGTTAAATTTAACATTTCTTACATAAATATGTCAATTAACATAACATGCTTTTGGTATTCTATGTTATTATTTTTTAATGGATTTCACTTATATAACTAGGTCTTAACTGAAAGTCACATTAATAGTAATTTATTATTTTGGTTATTAATACTGAAGATGATCATAATTAGTATAATTTAGTTATATAAGTATTCAACTATCTTTATAGTTACGATGGGCATATAGATTTTATTTTTCAGTATAATTAAATAACAATGTGCAAGGTGTATACTCACTCTTTTGTATCTCCAGAATGTTTTCATGTAACACTAAAGTTTTTAGTCAGTTTATTCAAATGTTAGATTTTTATAAAGCTTTCTGACATTTTGTAAAGGATGCTTGAATTTCTTTTATATATCATATGTATAAAGATGGCATTGCTTAAAAAGAAGTTGATTTTTAATTTTATTCTATTATTTCTTAATCGTTTTTTAAATCTTTCATTAACATGAATTTAAATATGTTATTACACATTTTAGTGAATTTAATTTTTTGAAATGATTTTGAAGTATCTTTTAATATATATTATAGAATGATAATAAAGGGGGACGGTTTAAAAAAAAGCACCTGTTGATCTAATATAAATGTATATTGGTTCATAAACAAAACTGCAAATTAAGAAAAAACAAACCAACTTTTTTATATTTTTGTTAAATTGAATCAATGATAACTCAGTTTAAAGAATTTTTTGATATTGTGATGGACAAAGCTAAGCATTTTGTTTTCAATGAAAATTGTTAGTTAGGAAATTGACGTTACAGCAAAATGTGCCGATTTCCTCTTATAATAATGCTTTTTTATACTTCTTTTACCCCAAATTCATAAGTTGTATCCAAACATGGATTTCCAAGAAGTATATTTAAATACTCTAAGAGCAAAACAAGGTTCAACGGATTCTTTTAAAATTTGCAGTACAGATTTAAAATGTCAAATTATTTTTGGTTAAGTGATTTTTTTTTCTAATTATTACTTTCAATATCATTTATTTATTTTAATTGTTATTCATATAAGAAGATAAAAATTCCGCTGAAATATTTTAATGTTGTGGTGGAAGCTTTATAAGCCAGATAAATTCATTCAGGCTAATGCACTTTTGGCTCAAAGGATAAGTTTTGTGGCTGTTACAATCCCTCAGATTGCGAGTTCAGGCCTAATGCAATCCACATCTGCTTTAATGGTGACTCGGATGCAATCAGCAATCTTGAATTTCCAACTTCCATTAGTAGCTTCATACAGTTGTTGTAGTGTCCTCTACTGACTGTAAAAATCAACAGGCACATTAAATGCAACAGCTAACATCACCACCAACTTTCGCACACATTTGCCATAAGCTTGTGCAGTTGTATTGATTGTCTCACCACCGACTCACTTGGGGAGGGGTATATGGTGAAAGTTTTATAAGCCAGATGGGAACTCTTAGGCTGAAGGGCACTTTTGGTCCAACGGATATGTTACTTGGCTACAATCACTTAGATTGCGAGTTCAAGACCATATTCTTAGACGACATATTTTTATTTCATTTTCATTAATTTGTTATTTCAAGCAAAAATAGAACAGTGATAGTGTTCCCCCCTAAAAAAATGAATTGTCGATGGAGGAAATTTGAAAAAATCCCTTCATAAAAACAAAAAGTAGGATGAAATACTTTTAATATTCTCTATATTTTTGTATTTTCCTATTCTGGCCATTCCATTTCAAAAAACAAAATCATTTATGCCTTTATTAATCCAGAAAAACTCTGATCTACTATCTATTAAAGTATTAATAAACATCTATATCTTGGGAAATTTATTTAGATATCATAAGTATTTAGCTTATTTTTGCAACTGCAATAAAAAGGAGGTATTTTGTAAATATGAGGTATATGAAATTTACTGAAATATTTTACTGTGTAATTTCCCTTTTTGACATTTATTGAATTACTTTTTAATATTTATCTAAATATGAAAATATTAATCTTTTTTATATTGTATAATTTTTATTCACAAATCCTCACTTTCAACAATTATTTTGTAGGTTGTCATATATTCTTTTTTTTGGATTATTATAACATTAAATTTCAATTCTATTTAGAATATTTATTTTCCATTAACACATGGCAGAAAGGTTTTATTGGAATTGCTTTTAAAAGTTTTCTTTGAGTTTTTCTATATTTGTTTGCTATTATGATAAAATATAAGTTAAATACAATATTTGATTTGATTTATATTCCTCAATGATATTTTGTATGAAAATAGTGTTTTTGTTATGTGCACCAGGATGTGTAGTTTTAATGTTTTTAAAATATACATCCAACAGAACTTAAAACACAGCCCAAGAGTTTTTAAAATCTGCTGTTGAACTGCAAAATTTTTTTTTTCTAATATGACATCATTTTCCTTCTTTTATGGCTATAAAAATATATAGTATTATTTTTATTTTATTTTTAAGGGAAGGGGATAAAGGTTTTATATTTATTTTTTGTAAAGTTAATTTTATTTTAATTATAAATTTATTTTGTAGTTTTGAACATTTTTCATGTCTTATCTTTAATATATGAAAGTTTTGTGTCAATTTTAGTGTTTACTCTTTTTAAAGAAGCAAGAAAAATGAGCATGCTCTGAAATTAAAAACAATTTTATCTTTATAGAAATATTTTTTTCTTTCTTTTCATTATTTCTTGGTTGTGAAATGTTTAAATTTTTGACTAAAATTTGAAATGAGTAACAATTGATCTTTTTTAAATAGTTGGCCAATTTGCATTATTTTAATATGATTTTTTCTTAGCTTTAATCAATACATTTATGTTTTTGCCAAGGTGATATACAAGTGTCATATGGAATAATAAGACTTTATATTTTGAAATTCAATTTCCAAAATTCTAACTTTTATGTCGAAAAGAATACAGTTTTAGTAGAGCTAAAAATTGTGACAATAAGCACTTTTCTATATTCACTACTGCCCATAAATTAAGGAATGAAGTTTAATATATTTATTTCTTATTGTTTTATTTTAACATAAGCATAAATAGGGAATAAACAGACTTGAATGAAAAGTGTAAAAAACAATGAATTTATGGAAAAGAATACAGCAGATTAGCAAAAGTATCAGAATAATCAATATTTATGTTCCAAACTCTCCTCTTGGAAACAGGAAGGGATTGACCATGGGATCATACTGTGGGTTTAATGGAGAAATATTCTTGCAGCTGTCACCTACAGGATAAATACTAATATCTTGTTTAGCAGGGGGTTCACCATTATCTCCGAAAAATATCACTGCAGTTTTTGTTTTTGTGTAATAGGTTGGTTATATTTATGTATATCTAAATTTCCAGTCTCCATGAAAACCATCCTGATACTTGTAGCAGGATTTTCTTCAATTGTATGATGCATCTTCAGGTAACAATTGATGAATGGATTGATTGCTCTCAACATAGCATACAGTCTTTCCAGCACAGGGAACAAAAATTCTTCATTTTTCTCCACATGTTTTTCTTTCACTACTATCAAACATATATAACTGATCATAACCTTATTTGTTATCACACATGATCATAACCTTATTATGTACAAAGCAGTAACCATATAGTATATCTGACCATATATCTTAAAGAAATATGGTCACTGTTCCAAAAGGTTTAATTTGATCTGCCATAGAAGCAAAAGCTATAGCAGAATTATATTCTCTTATATGTTTCCAATAGTTTCTTCCATCAATTGAATTGCTGATAATCAAATCTTTCAATATTTTCAGTTGATCCAACAGATGTTTCAAAACAAATTGCTTGGCAAAAAGAACAGAGTTCAGACATAGTCCCACAACTATGTTCCTGTACTTCGGAAACTTCGCTCCATTCACGTAAGCATTTAACTCTTTCTTGTTCATTACGATTGGATCTTATGAATGATTCAGCAGCATTTTCAGTTGACCTGTCTTCTCTTTTTTAATTATTTCACTTTATAATTGATATAACAATTTACTCATTGTAAAAATTTAGTCTGTTAATTTTTGTTTAAACCTTTTTTTTAAAACTGATAATGAATAGCGTTCACTTGAAAATCTAATCAAACTGATGTTCACAACAAGGTCGAAGTGTTGCTAAATGGTGATTAACAAATTAAGGCTGAGTTTGCAACCACAAGCATTTAATATTTATAGATATTTTCTATGTGTTTTGTGGAATTCCTACATATTCTGTAGTGTGTTTGATGAATATACTGACCATCCAACCGATAAATTTCTTCACTTTGAAGGAGAAAGTTAAGATATATTGTACGATGACTGCATTTATAATAATTTATGAACATGAAACAATTTCCAATTTTGTCACAAAAATCGCATGCAAGGCACTATAATTTTCCAGAAAAGAACAATTATGAAGTTTTTACATTCACAATTGCTCCTTCTATAATGCAAAATTAGATATGTTTGTATGGTTATGCATCATACCTGCTTCGTCCATAGCATTTGTAACAGCCAACTTCCAAAATATTGGTAAAAAAAAAGCCAAAAATGCACTGATGCTTTAAATTGGACAATCCACAAAATTTGTATTTCTTCTGTGTGCTGTATACTTCCCCACTGCAGATAATTCCATTCGGTATATTCATGACACATGATTTGCTCTATTTCATTTTGTTCTAACATCACAATTACATCTAAGTGGTTCAATAAATGTATTAACATGGTTTAATATCTTTATGTTATGTCTGGTGTTATATTTTGGAATTTTCTTTGCTTTAATTTGACAGAAGTCATCAAATAATTTTTTCTGATTCTTTTATATTGACTGTATTCTCTTTTCCACTACACCTTTCATTAATATGTAAATTATTATTGAATTATGGTTGTGTGTGTATGTATATATGTATGTTTTTTTAAATAAAATTTCGTAATAAATTTTTACCTTTATTTTATAGTTTTGATAGAAGTGATTGTATAAATTCACACAAAAATTTTTTAAAAAAATACTTTATTCACAAATGTGTCACATTTAAAACTATACATTTCTGCCATTTGGCTTGGAGTTTTTTTATTCCTGTAGTGCATAAATGCATGATGCATTGGGTTATCATCCAGGGACAATATTTTGTAAATCTCACATATTGCAGCAAGCTCCATTTCATTCTGCATCTCATCTGTCATAGTTATGTTTAATTTAATCACATTTGATGAAGCATCTAGATATTCTGCTGTGAATAAAGATTCTTCCTGTCTTTTGTTAAAGCTAGCCAACTAGCAAAATTCTTTTTTTTTTCCTTTCATCATTCATTAATATTGTTACAATATCTGTACAATGTTGACCGCTATTCATAATGCCAGGTAAAATTGTGGAAATATAGTACAATCTCTTAATATGGATGATATTGATTGTTTTGTTTGCAGCTAGTCTCATCAATATCATACGCTGTTCAACATACCTGCAACATTCAATTCTTTCACAAAACTATTTTATTTAGTGCTGATCAGGATTATTTTCAATTTTTACTGTTTGAATGTCATTCACCAATTATTGCTTTTTTGGTGGTTCTGTTTAACTCATGCACTCATTGTCTATTTTTTGAAATTTCTTTGGAGCGCACAATTGTTTGTTATTAGAAGGTTTGTATAGACAATTATGATTTATGGTTTACTGAATTCAATTTTAAAAATTTCCTATTTAGGTATTAAAAAGAAATTTTTTAAATTTTGGATTTTCTTTTATTTTTTAAGAGTTTTACGTAATGATTCAAATATGTGAAAAACACATAGGTACTTTTAATTATTGTTGCATTTTATTAGTTGCATTAGTTGTCTTTAGAATTATTTTGTCTTTTTAAATTTAAGAATCTAGTTACTTAATGTATTTTGGCTGTTATATTGTTTTGTCAAAATAATAATAATAATAAAATATTGAAATTTCCAAAAAATATATATTTCTAATAATGATTAAAATTGACTTTTCTCTTATATATATTTATGTTTTTTTAAATATTTTGTAGTTATTTTATGTCTAATATCAACTTCATTTCATTCTTACTATTTTTAACTCTCAAAACATGATTTATAAATATACTTTGTTTGTTAAAAAATATGTTATTTCTTCCTACCTTGATAAAAAAAATGTTAGTACAATACATTAAGTAGATTTACTTTTCATTAACTTTAGATTAAGCAATAAATATTAGCTGCTTTGCGATCAAATTATTCTAGAGCAGAGATGCACAACCTATGGCCCATGTAGCCCTTGAAGTTGGTCCGCAAATGTTGTTAATAAAATAAGAATTTAAATGAAGTTAGACTTTTTCATATAAATAGGGGGAAAATTGGATACAGAAATGATTCTTCATCAGAATAAATAATTTACAGTTTTTCATTAAGTTTATTTACTTTTTATTATGCAGCTTTTCAGTTTGTTCCCTTCGTGGCTACCTACGAGTATGAGTTTTTGTGCAGGAGAAGCTCACGGACGTAAAAAATTGCCACTCATGATAATGCAGTATGAAAATCAATTTCAAATCTTGTGTAATGCATTTAATGATCAGATTTCAGATTTAGAAAAGTGCCAAACAAAAATTGATTTTTTTCTCCATTTTCTATTGGCATAAATCTAGTGGATGAGAGTACGCAGTTATGCAGCATGTCCAACTTTCTTTGGCAGCACTTACATTTGTAAGCAATCTTTCTCATTAATGAGTTGAAACAAATCAAAGATAAAAAATAGAATAGCAGATGAGAGCTTTTCTTTTGTTTTACGTATTGCCACAACCAATCTTAATCCCAACATGAAAACAATAACTTCAAATATTTAGTCCTAGCCACCTCATTAATTTGTACTAATTTTGATTACTAATTTTTTTCCAAAATTTAAGCTATATTCTCTGTATGATAACATTTTTTTTCTTCTGTTATTTTATTTCAAGTTAGCCACCATTCACCAGTGATTTCAAGTTAGTCACCATTTTCTTTGGAGGTAAAATATTTCAATCATATCTATAATGTTTGTGTTTTATTCATTTATTTATTGCATAACGTGTACATGAGTAAAATAAGTAAAGTAATAATTGTAATGCGTGCATATTGCTGACAATTTTTTTTAACCTGTTTTCACGTTTATAACATGTTTAACATTCACATGCTGCTTTGGCCCTCAACATGAACCTTTTTCATATTTTGGCCCTTTATCCTGAAAAGGTTGTGCATCTCTGTTCTAGAGGCCCATAGGTAATCATCACATTTTCCTTTTTTTAGCATTATTTTTTGTTAAGCTAATTTTGAGAGATCAAAATCTGATGAACTGTTTCCTAAATTAGAATTTTAATCTGTTTTCCAAATCCAGTTCTAATTTGTGATAAGATTGAGAAATTAAGTTAAACTCAGATTTACTAATTTCCTGTGTTTAAAATGAAATAAGTGTTTTTTATACATTACTAGGAAATTATTCAGATTGTTATCATTGAATAAAATATATATTTGCTATGTTTGGATTTTATTTATTATAATCTATTAAATAAACATGATTTCAAAGATCTCCAGAACTTGAATATTGTTATATTAGCATTTATTACATATAATTAACATAATTTAACATTTAATAACAATAATTTTCTTCCTCTGTAAGAAGTAAATATTGATCCATAAAAATGTTTAAAAATATTGCTCATTTTTTTGTTGAATTTTGATGTTGGATTTTTTAAAAAACTAATTTAATAATTCTGCACCAAGGTAGCAGTTTGATATTTTTAATTGCATATCTAGTTGGTTATAAATCTTAAAGTTGTTTATTTTTTATATTATCCATGCGTAACCAAATTGTTATGCATGGAATGGTATATATTATGGTATGGAATGGTATTATAAAGTTATACAGAAATAAATTACTTCTTGCTACATATAAAAACCTAAGTCATACTTACAATTTCTAAAATTTTAATTTTATTTTGTAATACTATATTGCATATTTGAATACTTATGCTTTCAATTCAATTTCTAATTTCAGATTAGTATCTAATTTTGTGGATTTTCATTGGTTTTGGAAATGGTAATGAACTTGTATCTGATGATGGATTTACAGGACTGAATTTTGTTTTATAAAATCTTTCCTGTTAGATCCATTTTCTTGGTTAGCTCTGATTATGTCTTCTAACATTATGAGTAAGTTTTTGGAATAAAGTATTATTGTTATGCCACTGCTCATTTCAAATACTTTTAAAATAAATAAATTCTTTTAAAATACTGTAGGATTTTTTTTTATTTTATTTTGAACTCTAAACTCATTTTTCTACCACTTTTAGATTAGTTTTACAAAAACCACTTATGGAATTTCAATCATTGTAAAATTTTACACAAGGTGTATAATAACTACATATTATCTCATGGTATCTCATTTAATATATCTCTCTATATATTTATTACTATCTTATTCTTGTTTATAAAATTTGTTATAGTTTGATTGTAGGATTGTTACTAATTTGAATACAAATTACTTATCTTAAAAACTGTATATATATATATAATATTACAGTTCAAGGAAGTCTTATATTTTGGAAAAAATTATTATAATATTCTCTTTTTTTATTTTTCAATACATAATTAATGCTTAGAATTTTTATATGCGTGAAGTGGTGTTTTTACTTATGAGGCATTCAGAAAATTTGTGTTTTTACTTGGGTAGACATTTTTCTGTAATGTGTTCCTTATTTAATTTTATATATTGTATTATGTATTATATTCTTTATTTGAGGATTCAGTTAGACTTTATATTAGTCACTTCAGTGGAAAGAATATGCTTAATATATATTAAATATATAATGCTTGTTGATTCCATTATTTTTTAATTGTTTTATCCAAATGATTAAAAAAAATTGCTATTAGGATTTAGAATAAATATTCTAGGACTTGAAATGACAAGATAATAAAAAGTAACTATTCCAATCTGCCTAAAATGACACAGAAAATTTAAGTAATTAAAATGATACTACAGGAGCTAAGGTTAAATCCTAAGGCTCATTATTATTTATGATTATTCATGATACAAAACCCTTCTGAGGGTAGATCCTTTCATGAGTTGGAGATAGTCAACCTAATACCATTTACTTACTAGAACAGCAATAAATGGGAGTATAGATAATAAAATAATTTAAATTCACTTCGGCAGTACATATACTAAAATTCGAACAATACAGAGAAGATTAGCATGGCCCCTGTGCAAGGATGAAATGCAAAATCATTAAGGCCTCCGCATTTTTAACCAAGTGTTTGGCGACTGGCGCTCGTTAAATCTGTTCGTGGTCGCAAAGTCCTCCATATCGAGAGTAATATCACTGGGGGTACTGGGTCAGAGGTGATCGTTCTCTGTTCCAGGTCTAAATTATCATCTAATAAAATAATTTAAATAGATACGAATGAATATGCTTGAATGTAGTCCACCTCCTAAAAAGGGTTGTGACGTGTGTATAGCTAAGTCGTACTCTTGGTCCTAGATGGCACTTCTTGTAAAAAACAAAAACACATTTCTTAGGCTTAAAATCTGCTGATCGTATCAGCGGAGGCTTATCCATGTCAAGTGCCAATTAGTCACAGCAACAACAAGTTGAATAGTCCTTAAATTTTTCATCAATTGCTAGGCAATTGGTTTAGTGAACACATTAGGCAGCTTTTTAAATTTTCCAATGTGCTAATGTAGCACTCTGAAAATTTTCTGCTTGTGAACATTAGAATTAAGTGTAAACAGAAGTTACATTCACATTGAATATTGCTAGAATTTCAATAGTGTATTCTTGATTTTTTTTTAGACCAAAACCTGCATGTGTTTATTTAAAATGCTTCTGAAACTTTTCAATTTAAGAGTTTGTCATTGATTTTACTTTATTCTTACTTTAAATTAAACTATTTGTTATGTGTAAAAATAAAAACATGTTTGCACTTATCGGTAATGTGTTATTTTTATTGAAAGTTGGATATAATCATAAAAGTAAGATGTAATCTCAATTGCTTAAGCCATTGTATATGCAGCCGAGACACACCCAGGATATCACACACTATGACATAATTATAAAAATACACTATAGAATTATGAAAATTGAAATTTAAAATAAAAAGCTGCTATATTTATGTAAAACAATCAGTGCAAGATTATCATGAGATCCAAGAATGCAGGGAACAGAATAAATTTGTAATATATTTAAATAAAACATTGAAAATAATCCATGTGTCTAATTGACTTGAACCTATTTAATGATGATTAAATTTTACTGTTGCCAGCAAACCTAGAAATTGAAACTCAATATCTCTACTAAGAAGGAAGTATATGCTGATATAGACATTGATATTGAAGTGAAAGAAAGCTTCTAGAAAAAAGGGACAAGTAAAGTTTTAGATAAAGATGAAGGTTTTATGTTTAATTCTGTTAAATTTTCAATAAAATTATGTTGAGACAACATCAGTGTAGTTTTTATTGGAAGTTGTTGTGTGCTTTATATTCTATCCACTGTTATTCACTATTTTTTGATTTTATTAAATAATAACTTTGTCTTGCCAAAATATATCATAAATATTAAGTATGTATCAATAAATGGCAAGGATGTAAGCATTATAATACAAAATTGGATAATAAACATGCATACATGATCTTTTTTTAATCTGTATCTTAAGCAAAATATAGTAAAAACTATTTTTGCTAAGTAAAATTTCTGTAAATTTCAGTGCCTCTTAGATTTAAATACCTAAATAAGATTGCAACGAATTTGGCTTATGGCTTGGATGGCTGACTATCTAGAGTACTAAGTAGGGGCTCATATTCGGTAGGGTTGAGTTGCTCACCTCCTGATACCCCTTTTCCTCATCTCTACTCAAGGTTGAGTTTTTTTTTTCTTTCTTTTTCTAGCTTGCAATTTGGAGGAAAACAGTGAAATGGGGTTGAATGACGCAAAGAATTTGTAACTTGATGTATCTGAGTGGCATTGGCTTCATATGTTAAATGAATAATCTTTTTTCTAGTATTATTTAAAGTCATATGCAACCATTTTACTATGAAAATAAAGTATTCTGTTATATTTGAATAGTAATATCCAATTTATCTTCAGAAATACTCTTCTGAATATAATATGCCACTTATATAATCTGTTTTTGTAATATTTTACTTACATAATTTATTATTAAAATTGTTTTTTAAAAATATATGTGAAAAATTTCAAACTGCAGATGCTGGAGGAATAATCTGTTTTCTAGCATTTAATTTAAAACCATTTGATAATTATTAATACCTCATGATTTTACTATACAAAAACATAGAAATAAATGTTTTTTTAAAGCATTAGATTGTGCAATGGAAGCAGGAACATCATTAATTTATTGTTAAATTTCTTTTCTTTTTCCAATAAAAATATTTATCTATTGATTCTTTTTGAAGATGGGGATATGCCCTTTCATGATTCTGATGATGAGGTAACCTATATTATTTATCTTGTCCCATTTCATTAATTAATTTTGCTTACATAAATTGTCCATTTAATAATTTTTTTCTGAATACTTGTTTTCATTATCAATTTAAGCTGCTCGATTAATGCACCCAGAAATTCTTTGGAGCTTCTGAGTTTTTTGAAAATCTAGTTCACAGTTTGGAAAAGTAATTTTCTAGAAGTTTATTCACACTTCATTTGAATTGTAGATGAATTTTCTTTAAATTATTTCTTTAATTTGTGCTCCGTATGCATTTGTTGGTTGTTTTTAATCAATCTGAAGATATTAAGGAAGAGGATGTATGTTGTTAATTCATTTTTTTCTTTGAAATAATCTTTTTCCTTTATTATTATTAATATAAATTGATTTGAAATTATGGTTTCTTTTCATTTTCAGTTGGATAAAGCCATTTTCTTTCACTAAAAATCAAGACGACCCAATAATCACTATTGGTATAAACCAATTGTTCTCCTGGATGGAGTTATCCCTAAAAGACAATCATTCTGAATCAGAGGAATGACTTCAGAAACAATAGTAGCTACTGCCCGAATTGTCACAAATCTGGCTTCTTCTGAGCTAATCCAATTCTGCATTTTTGTTCCAAGATTGGACTTGTCTATCTCCACTTCACTGTTACCAATATCAACTTTCACAGTGGAAAAATTATGGTTAAAATTTTAAAAGTGCTTCAATCTAAAACTGACATTGAGGTAGATGAACATTTTTAGATTGATGTCATTACAGTAAGGAGACATTTACTCAAGAAAAAAAACGAAAGGTTTACAACATTGAGTTTGATTGAATCAAGAAGCGATTGATTACTAGCTTTACATATAATCATTTAGAATTATGCCTTTTTAAAGGCCATAGTATCTGTTTTAGCACACATGGAAAAAAAATCAACTGGCAATAAATACAATGAGAGATCATAAAAAGCCTGCCTTAGAAAATAGGGATCAAGAATTCTACATCTCAACAGGAGTTTAATTAGATTGCTGTACATTCAAAGAAATAACTATATTTCAGAATTATCTAGCTTTTAATATCCTCTGAAAATTTGAATTAAGTGCAAAAATACAATGGATTCTTAAATAAATAGTATTCAAACTTATTGTCTTTTGTTTTTCTTTTTCATTGTTTGGATTATTATTATTATTATTTTTTTTTTTCATTTGCCATTTCAAGCCACTTATAAAGAATGGGATAGACTGAGGAGAATCATTTTGTGATTGTTTGATGGACATTATGATATAAAATCATTGAAGGATTTTTATGGTACTTATCAGTACTATAAAGCCTTTAAATCAATACAAAATTATCGATGTCCTAATGCATGCCATAGATGTCTTAAATCTAACTGCATTATGGAAAAATCTGAAAGATGTTTTGATTATAATGGATCATGGCAATCAGAAAAAATATTTTATCGCATACAAAGCACTGGTAGGAAATTTTGGTCGCATATGATTGGGCAATTATTTATTTATTTATTTTGCATTTTTCATATTAGAATTTCATATGATTATTTGTGTAGTGTATTGAGAAAAAAAATGAAACTGACTTTTTTAGTTGTATCAGTGCAGACTGTGTTAGGCTGTGATTTGCCAACAAGATTGCTCGAATAATCAACACGTGTGTGTTACCCAAAAAAGTCCTTCATGCGATAGATTTCAGGTCAACATTTCAGGTGTCAAAAACAAGTCAACTTTCATGATAGTGTAAACTGAAGCTAGAGGGAGAAACCCAACTCTGCCACATTTATACTTCCGCTGTTTGGAGACCAAGTTTGTGACTGTAGTTAACATTCCTAAGTTAACAGAATAAAAGGACTTAAATTGGCACCCTGTATAAATGTGTTGCTATATCTACATTCATGAAATATTAGCAATGCCAATGATTTGAAATTGTGTCATCTTTTTCAACAGTCCTGTAGTTTACTTCCCTTAAAATTCTTACATGATAATTCTTGTTTTAAATTTAATTTCGCCTTTCCAATGATGGGAATCAACTATTCTTTTCGGACATTTTCTCTTTTACCTCATAGGTTGAACATTAAATTACAATATATATAATACGTGTGCATAAGTTTTCTTTATTGCTGTTTTTACTTCCTTGTACATGAAGTTACACTAAGAGAAGGAATTGTAACTGTTAAAAAAGCTCAAACTCCCTATTTTGATAAATCACCATCTTTCAAACTTCTGAATTCCTAAAGCACATTTTTGGAATTATGGCTCCTTGCATTTTTGTGATTACCATAATTAGAACATTCTTTAAGATAGACAGATGAAATTTAGCATGTAGTGTTTACACAATACATTCCAGTAAAATTTTGAATGAAATTTATTAACAGGAGGTTTGTTTATTGGTTTAATTGAGAGTGAAAATGCTAACTTTAAAGTTATTGTGTTTAGAAAATTGTATTAGAAGCATTTGGACATAGTTTTACTATTTAAATTTTAAAGTCCATATAAAAATTTGTGCCAAACTCGTTTTCACTTTTGCATGCAAATAAATTCATTGTTTGACAAACACTACTATTTAGATGAATAAAGCCTTTTATATATAAAATTTGATTTCAGTCAGGCAACAAAAAAGTACTCAAAATGCAATGGTTGTCACTAGAAGGTATTTATGTGTGTGGCTCTGCAAATAATGTGAGTACTTGTGTTCATGGCCTTGTATAAGGTTCATAATTTGTGCTTTGAAATTTGTATAACACCTGATCAAGCAGTGTGCGAGAGGGTATTGGAGAAATTTCACCTGCTAGTTTAGTGATCCAGTTCATATAAAAAAATAGAGTAAATCAATGAATCAAAATGTTCAAAATTAATTCTATTCTGTCAATGAACGTAAGAGGCTTTTGGCCGATTGAACCAAATGGGCTGCAGTCTTGTTTTAGTTCAATAATATAACTATGATAGGGATTTGTGGGCCCAGTGGTTTTGGTACCTTTACAAGACACTGAAAACTGCCAGATTTGAAGACAAATAATTTTTTTATACCTAAAAATTCTTCGAATTTTTAAAAAAAAATGCTTCAAACCATATATGAAAAAAAGCATTTTTATAGGCTTTTCTGTTGGAAATCTTTCATTTGCAATGGTTTTTATGACGACTTCGAAACAATTTCTGCAGTTCTTCACTGATCAGGGTCCCAGAACCTAAAATTACCCTTTGGCCCAAAATTACACACACTATAATACATATAATTCTTTGCCATTCTTATCTTGTGAACAGGATAACTAGAGAAGTTTCGTTTGGATTTTAACAAGAATGGATATTCCAGTTAGCACATCCCATAGCATAATATTGTACGATATTATATGATACTAAACAATATTCCACAATATTAAACAATATTGCGAATATTGATCAATATTGTGCAATATTTGTTTGCTACTAGGGATGTTGTTAGAAATGTAAAAATCTCGGACAAGTTTGTAATTGGCCTATCTAGCTCGAAGGGGGTATAGTGGAAATTTTCATTTCGCTATGTTGAAAATAAAATAATAATAATAATAAATTCTTTTAGTTAAATTAGCGCCTCATTAAGATGGATAGCTTTTGTAAAGTTGTCTACAACTGCAATATGATGGAAGTTAGCCCCTAATTTTGACTATTTCTAACATCAACAATTCTTATTGCCTCTTGTAACTTAGTTGTAAAGGATTCTACCTTTGCTTACTAGCTTGCAAAAAGGATTTTTTTGTAGTGTTAAAATTCGCTATTTTTCTTTGCAGTTCCTTCAGAATGATGTGCACATTGGTGTTTCTTTTGTTAGTTGGACTGCCACCAGTGATATACATATAGGTCCTGAATTTAATTTTGCACGTCGTTCCAATGATCTTAATGGTTCACCAGCAGGTAAGATACAACTACGAGAATTTTTCATCAATGCTCTGAGTGCTTGTGATAGATATTTGAAAGGAAACAGGCAGCACCTGAATATTGCTTATGTTGGCAAACCCCATGACTCTGACAGGATGGGGCATGTTTGTTGTATGGAAACTTCTTTTGTATCCTGCAGCTTAGTTATTTACATATGCTGTTGTAAATATACAGTATATTTGTGGGTGAATAAGAACTTTGCAATGAAGATTAACACTCTTGCTATTTTGCAGAATTAAATAGGTTTTTTTTTAAATTTTTATAAATTTTCTTGAGACAATTGATAAAGAATCATATAATTTAAGCTGTATATCAATTTGCATTGAAACTTCCATGTTTCAATTTTACAAAATATCTATTTTAGTAGTTTGCTTTCTAATAAAAAATTGATTCAATTCAAATCTGAATTATAATTATTGCATTTTTTGCCAAGTTTTTAAATATTAACATCGCTGTATATAATTTTCAACTAGATTTCAGTTTTCACAAACATTTAGGAAGTGTTACCATTTTTAAGTTGCAAATTATTTGTGCATTTGATTATGTGGTACATTCAGTGATACCAACTTACGATTGTGAGTCAGATTCGAACGCCTAAAGACTTAAAAATGATCCACTTGTTTATTTTTATATCGTAAAAGAGAGCACAGACAAAAGGAAAAAATAAAAATAAAAGAATTAATTATGTAATTCTGAAGTGATAAAAGAAATATTTCAAAGTTGGATATTATCTTAATAGATTTTCGATCATATCACTTCACGTGTGTAACTCAAGATAGTCGATCGTAGTTTACCAAGTAGGAAATACGGAGCTATGTTTTAAGAGGTGCGGTTATTTTTCATACTACTTGTTAAATAATCAATTACTACACAGTTTTAAAATTAAAATTCATTAGCCAATCACATTTCATAATTTATAAAAAACTAGCCACTTTTTGTGAAGAGTTTATTCAGCCGTAATGGAAGTTTTCTTGCTTTTGAATTAAAAATATAAAAGGCGATAACTTAAAACTTTGCCTTGTTATTAAGATTGTAAACTATCAATTTAATTAAATAATTCTTCTTCTAAATGTTGCACGTGGATATTAAAAAAAAACTCTAGATTTATATAAGACGAAAATTTATAGATTTTAATAATTTATCTGATTACTATATGTATCTCTGACTTTATATTGATTATAAATTCTGCTGAAAATGTTAAAAGTCTGTTTTATTGAAAAATCCGGTTTATTAATTTGTCTTACTCTCGATTAATTCTAAGTAGAAAAACCCGAATAAGATAGCGTATAAAGATTGGTTCACATTCACATGGTTTGAATACCTACCCGAAATTGAACCTTCATTCGGGCTGGATCTATTTTGTCATTAATTTTTTTCGTTTTTATTCCTATTTTTATAAACTAAAATGTCCTCCCCCCTGTTTGGAATTAATCAAGATGAATATTTTGTTTTATAAATGTTGCCTTTTTTCCGCACCCTAATTGTAATATTTTTCTCTAAAACTCCCCCCCCCCTTCTAATTGGATTATTTTGCTGACTCTGTTTTTTTTTTAAATTTTGTTTTAACTACCATTGGATTTTCTCAATTGATTATAAAAGTTTGGATAATTTCA
The DNA here is from genome assembly GCA_026289955.1 of Argiope argentata. NCBI lineage: Eukaryota > Metazoa > Arthropoda > Arachnida > Araneae > Araneidae > Argiope > Argiope argentata. The sequence goes on along the minus strand of JAOUZG010002851.1, from coordinate 6,958,558 downwards.
GGTTTTGCATACATTGTGGTATTTGAAGATGACACTGACGAAATTGTATGAGCATTGTATGCTTTGCATTTTGAAATTTCCATATTTAAATTAAGGAGTATGAAATATTTTAAAATATTTCATTAATTTCAAATACGAATTTCAGTAGCACAATTTTATTTATCACACAGAAAATAAAGTTTGTCTGACTGATGGTAGCAAGGTAATTTTATACTCATTAGAATTAATATTTTCAGGAATTATTTTCTTTATTATTGCAAAAAAATCAAATAATAAACAAATAATAAATCTGGTTCAAATACCAAACAGTTTAATTATTGAAATTCAGCTGTTTATGCAATCTTATAAAAATTTCATTGCATTTTTTTTAACAATGTATACATCTGAATTTCAAATGTCATTGACACATAAACAGTTTTATTCTTCCATTTATAATATTTTATTCTTAATTTATCATAGTTGTTTCTATTAAGAAAAATCCAGGTTTCGATGTATGCGAACCTATTATAAAGTATTTTACATGAGAGTTCAAAATGGTGCATTTTTTTTCATTAATTGAACAGAAAAATTTAGCAGTAAAGTGCCTGAATAACAGTGATGAATTAAAAGAAATATGCATTACATGTATCCAGCTGAACAGCGCGAATATAAGTTTAAAATCCAAAGTACTCTCTCATAATATTGCAGTTTTCACGATGAGGACCAGTGCCGTAATTGTCCCCCTTGAAGTCTGTATCAATGTGAACAAAGGTTGGATTTTCCTTGGAGTATTTTGGCCAATCAAAAGATTCGCTTGGGACCCTGCACGTGAAAAAAAATGATTAGATATATGTCACATTATTATTTGTTGAAAGCAAAAGGTGGTTTCGAAGACATAGATGACACTTTGAATTTTTAAGTTTGTTTTATTCCGTCACGGGAAGCACGCATTATTTACAAGCTGAAGTGGCAAGCACAACACAGAACGACACAAAACGAAATGAGATAGAACTTATGACACTTTTATTCCTGTAAGATTTTAATAGTAATCTTTGACACATATCAATCACTTGTAAGAGAATCATAGGTTTCTTTTAAAGGAATACGCTTGGCTGAACCATTTTTATCTTTTCACTCGGAGTGTGGGAATTTGTCGACCTTTAGTCCATTCAGCAATTTTACAAAATTTCGGTTGAATTAATTAACTAAAAAAAGTATTGGACCAGAAATTAAGAGAATATTTTTAGAATGAAGTTACTATGGCTAAATTGAGATAAAAATTTGGAAATTAGTCAACATTTAATTTAATTTTAAAATATCATATATATAAGCAGAATTGTGGTCGAAAACCGAGAAAACACTTTGTATTTTTAACTTCATTTTATTCCATCCCAAGAGGTATGATTTATGCACAACAAACATTGATGGTCTAGCGTGTACTCGCCAGCAATGCAAGAACAGAAGAGCGTGAAAGAAGGAGAAATTATTAAACCCTAGTCTTATATACCAAGATATTCAGATAAGGATTTCTATACACGTGTTGATCTAGGCAAAGTAGTCATAGGGATTTTTTAAAAAAAGAATTCACTTGGCTGGCACTTTTTTATCCCTTCATTCGGAACACGTGAACTCCTATTTAAGCATTTTTTTAGAGCTTTGATGAGGAGGGTCCCAAAGGGAATGGGACCAGGAAATAAAAGAATATTCTAGATTGAAGTTACTATGTGCTAAATTAAGCTGAAAGTTGGAAAATTAATTATTTAAATAAGAGTTTAAAGTATCATTTTATATATAATATGCAAAAATTTTTAATTGAGACTCTTTTCTTAATCACCATTACGTGTTGCTGGAACTGCCGTCTTTTTGTACCTCTTCTTTTCATTGAAACATTAGATTCTCAAATACGGACTAAATCGCATCATTGGCCAAACTGCTTTGTAACTGTTAACTGACCACAACTTCATTTGGAAACAGAGGATAACAGTCTTTAATGCTAGAAATCCCGATCTCCTAGTTCTTTCAAGTTTCAAGTATATAATATCATTTTCAAATACAAAATCGAACCTTCACAGCTTTACCTGACAACAGACGATAATTAATTTTTTTAACAAATGGATAGTTGACACCTTTGTAGGGAATTCGACAGTATAAATTACCTATTGTCGAATTCTCTACAAAGGTATCACACTTCAGGTTACACAATGAGTTCCTTTTCTCACCGCATTCAAACGTAAAAATATTATTATTTACCTGCCAGAAGGAATAGGAGAATGATTTGAATAGAATGAGTTGTAAGGAGCGGACTGTATAGGTTTTAAAATGCTGGTTCACTAAAATACTTAAGGTCATTTCGAACACAATGCAGTATCAAAAGTTAATTGAAATGACTCACTGTCTTTTTCAATGAATTGGGTGCCCGCCAAACACAACACGAAGTATCCATTGGCGCTACAAACATTAGAAAAAGCCTCAAGAAGCACACACAAGAATTACGATTTCACTAAACCAACAAAAACCGACTTTATTCAAAATCGCCTCATAACCACTTCACCAACAGCCTCTCGAATATCACCAGCACATGACTAGTGCGCAGCAAACAACTGCTGGATAGCTAGAATCTTAAAGAATAAAATTAATGATATTTTAACTAAATGAACGGGAAGATTTACAAGAAAAAATAAATAAGGAATTACTGAATAAATTTAAGACTTAAAATAAACTAGAATAATTAATGAATAAAGATATTTTTTTAAAGCAGTTCCTTAGTTTCTGGTGTCACCCTCTGACGGCAACTTTTAGAGTTATAGTCTTGAGAAACCTGAACAGGAATATCAGCTGTTTTCTTTCTCACATCATTTATGGACTAGGGTTATCGATATTCGTTCGGAAACGACACCCTCAAGTTTTGTAATGAAGTAGAATGGATGCACACGATTGGCAGCAATATGCATTTAAGGCTTAAATCTCATAATTTTACACATTCACGTTATTCAATTTACTTGAATACAATTAGGACAAAAATAACTTAAAGTGTCATTTTGTGCCTAAACAGGGTATTCTATAAAATTTATTTTTCAAACACAGAGCGCAACATTTTAACTGATTTCACCCATTCCTCATCTCATCGTTTTACAAAATAACACATTTTATTGCTATTACGGCAATATAAATAAAATAATTACTTACCCATTTTTTGCAAAGTTTGTCCAGACATCAATCATTTTCTGGCTTAGTTCCACTTCAGCTGGGTCATAGAGCAGGGGCTTCCTAATTGGGCGACCGAAGACGAATTGGATCTCTTCGGTGTGCACCACCCCTGTCCAAGGGGACCAAACAGAGTTCCGAGGTCTGTGGGAGAACAAATAATAGTAGACATCGTTCCCTCTTTCAGCATAGCTCTCGGCGAAATAGACGGTCTCGCACAAAATATAGCTGTCCCCAAATGCGGTGTAGACTTGCCTCTTGATGGCGTCGTAGTCGTCCTCTGGTACACTACCCAAATAGCCCTCAACATATTTTTCGGGATCATCAAAGCTGCCGAAAAGACTTCGAATCATGTTCTCAGCGTGAGTCTTGTTGATGATGGGATTCTTATCGCCAAAGAATCCGAATACTTCTGGTTCCGATGTGGTGACCAGGAATGATCCTTCGTCTCTGGTGTTGCCGATCAGGAGGGGGAAATTGTGAAAGTTACCTGCACGCATTTCGTCCAAGAAATTCCTGGGAATCAAATCATCGCCGTACTGCGGAAAGAAGGAGGCAGTTGCCGTTGGATTAAAAGACCAGAGGACTCGAGCAAGATAGGCGGCCTTTTTGCCTAAAGTATAAAAGAGAAAAAAGGATTTAGAACAAATTTTGCATAGAAGTAATGAAATGAGTTGGAAAAATGGGACAAGGAACTTATTTCAATTAAAATCATCTTCACTTCACCATATGCTTGGTGCAATATGACAAAACTTAGCTTAGTCATAAAATACCAACCAACCAAGCCAGCTTTAGGGGAAGAGGAATCCAATTAGGAAAGAAAAATAATATATAGTAAATAGTTCATTTTTATGTTTTAAAGATTTAAAATTAAGGAAAGAAAGCAGTGATAGCGTATTTTTCCTCGATTTTCTGGTGTATTTACATAGCACAATGTATTTTATGCTTCGTTGTATAGAGGCCTTAATTGAGCTTTTTGCTATTAAGCAACAAAATTTTTTGAGAAAATAGAATTTTAGTACAACTTTAATTCCGTTACATTATGCAATTGTAATTTTCACATCCATGACGAAGAGATTGGCAATGATTGCCTTTATAATTTAACTCAAAATGCAATACAGATCTACAATTATGATTAAGAACTTAATCTATTTTTAATTTTACCCTTAATTTATGCTATATTCTGCCATTAATACCTATGATTTTTCTAGTTTTTTAAATTTTTGAGTTACCATGTCGATATGCAAACAAATATCATTTAATATTTGACCGCTTTCTTCATAATATAAATAAATTCCTCCTTTGGGTTTGTCTATCGTGTTAGAGCAACTTAATTTCAAGAATGATATATTCCTTACTAAGAAAGTTTCTAAAACCGGATACATTTATAGCCCTCTCGAGGTTGAGTGCTATACGAGGATCGCAATATCTTTCTTTTACCTCTTTTATTATCTACAATATGAGACAAAAATATCCTTTAAATTCTTTAATTTAATTCTGCATCCGCTGAAGGTGCATGCAGAGCCTTTGTTCTGCCTAATCCAGCTTTGTTGCTGGACAAGCCCCGTTGATACATCAACAGGTTTTAAACCGAAGGTAAGCCTCTCTTGTTTCAAATAGAGCCAAGAGTACAAATTTAGCTACTCACTCATCACCTTCGCTTGCACAACCCCTTTTGAGAGGGGCACACATCTCACAGATAGCACACGGAAGAACAATTATACCCGAACCCAGGACTCCTAGAACACGAGGAAGACGCGCTACCTCTGTGCAGGAAAGCCGACCAATCCAGCTTTTATAATACCATTGAATTGAATCGAGAGTCAATTCAATGCAATGAACATTGCGGCGCGGACACCTCGAGGCCCGATTAGCTAAGGGCTAGCCTTGATGACAAAAATAGGAAACTTATTGGAACCTAAAAAATAAATTCAAGTTTGCGTGGTGTGTGGTTGTGTGTGTGTGTGTCCACGGGACTAATTTTGGTTTGGAATTTATTGTTTATCTTAATGGAATGCATAGTGCCACAAAAAATATAAAACAGCACATCGTAAATGTGAGATAACAATGAGCAGTTACTTTTATCATGTGATTGTGATATTTTGAAGGAAATGATACAGTTGGATTAATTGAGCAACAAATACTTTTTTCACTACATACTAATTAAAAAAACAATTGTTCATATCAAGAAAAAGATAGCTTTGCCTTTATCTGAAGCTTTATTGCACTCATTTTGAAGCTATTTGGTATTTACTAAGGTTGGATATTGTAACTCTAAATAACAGTTACACAACCATGCTGACGCTTGTCTAATAAAAGAGCTTGCTAGTGGAATATGGAATTCGTGACTACAGTATGCAGGCAACAGAAGCGTTCAAAAATGTTCCTGCTGAGTTGGCATGGATGTTTAGAGAGAGGTGCTAGCTCAGGTGGTTCTAATGTGTGTTCTTTCCCGAAATAGATGGATGTAGTCACAAAATATGCTGTTAATCTTATTAACCGCTTGAGTCCAAGAGGGTATTGAAAAAACACTGTCGAAGAATCCCAACAGCGCAACCACGCTTATTTTTACGAGTATGAAAAGACCCAAGCAGCGCGAGAACGCTTTTATTTATTTTTTATTATTGTTTCGAGAATTGTAGCATATTTAAATCAAGCACAGATCCACTACGCTCGAAATGTACTGGGTTTTCTCTACATAAAATCTCAATGGCGTTGTCGCGTTGATTGGGACTTAAGTAGCTAACTTTACTATATTACCCCAATAGGTTGACGTTTAAAAAAACGACCCGATTGATTTAACAAGCGCTTATTTCCGGTCACCGTCGACACCGAGCCTCAGACTAAGATTCTTGGTTAGTGAGCTTAACACTAGCATTTAGTTATGGTGCATGCAATTTTATAACTTGCATAAATTTTTTTTAATTTATTCTTCTTAAAGCTATAAAATTTTCTGCTTATTCTACTGAAAGTAATTGAATTTTCTATTTATTTTACACAAAACTAAAAACAATTTTTTTTACTCAAAGCTATGAAATTCTCTTATTTATATTATTCAAAGTTATTTTTTTCTTGAGAAAATTTTATTTTTTAATAAGGAAAAAAAGAAATTGCTTTTGTTTTTTATTCATTTAAGGAAATTTTACAAAATATAATGGTATATCCTGTTTAAGAATTAATTGATATTTATAAAACTAGATAGAAGAAATACACTTTATAATTTTCAAAAAATTAGTGTTATGTTCGAAAAACCTCGGATTTTTTAAATTCTTCATTGATAGAAAAAAAATTCCTTTGACAGGATTTACAAATCTTACCCCTTACCCTTTAAAATTAATCAAGACTTCAATTGTTATTAAAAAAATTTCCCATCTTCTTATAGAAACGTAAATATTGATGAATGGAACTTATTTTTCATATCTCATGAATATCTATAAATTTCATTTAAATAAGTTATTTTGAAAAAGAATTCGTTTTGTTATGTATATCGCTTAGTAAATAAAATTATATTAGTTAGTAAAATTATATAAAGGAGAATATTTTTTTTTATCTTACTTTATAATTGTATGGTACTTTCCCATTAGCCCGGCGCAAGCGAAAAATCGCCAAATGATGTAGAATTCCGCCAAATTTCTTTGATGAATTTTCGCTTGCGCCCATCTAATGGGAAAGTACCTATTGTACAAAATTTAAGCAAAATTTTCCAAGGAGAATTAAAAAGTTATTTCAGTTTTTGATCATTTTTTTCAAAACATTATCATTGGCCTCATCGACTTTTTATTTTTATAAATAAATGATCCTAACAAATGATTTCATTATTCTTATTCTTATTAATTATTATTATTATTAGTAGTACTAGTACTTCTTAGGCAGCCAATTACAGATTTCGGATCGTTCTCAATCGTTTGAGCTGCAGACGCACAACCAACGGCCTCGGCCAGACGCTGAGTGAGTGCCAGGTTCGGTTTCAGTTGGTCAGACTTCAGAAATATGGATGTCCCACTCTCCAAAATGGCTTTGCTGAACAGGCCTTCGGTGAGTGGCGAAGTGCATAGCAGGCTGATGGCCATGGCTCCGGCACTCTCGCCAAACAGAGTGATTCGATTCTTGTCACCGCCAAATGACTCGATATTGTCATTCACCCAATGCAGGGCCATCACTATATCGTACATGCCTGAAATTAAACAAAGTAATATTGAAAAAATTAAGGCAACTCCTACTTAGGTAAACAAGGAAAAAAATATTTGAATAGCTTTTTATTAAATAATTCATGAAAAAATATGTCTGGCCAAAACAAAATCAGGACCGTATCTGTTGAACACACTGCACATGCGTGAATTTTCAACTCCAATTGGGACAATGAAATGAGTTAATTTTCTACAATAGTTGGGGTAATGTAATATAGAAAACTGGCGATGCATCTCTTTTGAGGTATAAATTTTTTGCTTTTAGGGCTATTTCAAAATGATAAAGAAAGTTGCATGTATGACGACTTATCGCCAACAATAAGTTACAACTTGGAGCATATACTCGATTCACCCGCCTGACCAATAAAAGACAGGATCGTGAGAAGTTCTCGCTCGAAGAAAAAAATGGGAAAGAACATGAAATATGGAGAGAAGATAATTTTTTGATATTGATTTTGGATTACTTGTCAATATAAGTTGGGTTTCAGTATTTTTTTCATATTTTTATGATGGTATTATGATAGATAATTTTGAAAATGTGAATGCTTAATATAAAATATTAGCATTAATTTATACTCAACCTGTATATCAATGAAATCCTAAGAATGAAAGAATCAATCTAATAGGATTTTTTTCCTTTATTCCAACATACAAGTATGTTTGTTGCAGTGGAAATCTTTTAAAGAAACACTGTCTTACTGAAGCCTAGTATCGATCTTGCATTCTAGATAACGTATAAAAACGTCATTCGGGAAACAATTATGCATTAATTATAAATGATATCAGCTTGAAGCAAGTTCACTTCTTTATAAACATGAATATGTTTTGATAGCATACAATTTAACCAATTGACTATTTTGAACTCTTCAGTAAGAACGTAGCTAAATAGTGTCCCAAAAATTTAGCGATGGCGAGTGCATTTGTTAAACAAAGAATATGTGTATTATGAAATTATGCTGTAATGAAATGAGTTTTATATTTTTATTTCAATGATCACATTTATTTTATTTACTTAAACTAACATACATTTTTCTGCATATGAATTAAAAGAAAAAACGCAAAAAATTAATTTATTATTTTAATTTGTTGATAGTTAATGATAATGAGCAAAGCATGGCACAACGAATAATCTTTTATTTGTTTCCAATATTTCAACTTGACCTCAAAATTATTTTAAACATCTTGAAATTTGCGAATATATTTTTACTAAAATTGTAATTCCAATTGCAAATTGCCACTGATTATTACTCCTGACTAATAAACTCGTCATAATGCAAAATGATGTACTTTTTCCATGACGAATAAATTCATCAAAGACAGTTAACTGGTTTAGGAGAGAAAAGGTATCTGAATGGTGATATAACATAAATATGAAAACAAACACCTTCACATTTTCATATTAAAATCTCATTTGTCAGTGTTTTGATACTGTTTTGGCAACTACCTTTTTATATCAGCATTATATTTCTTTATAATTAAAATCTAAATAATGCTTGAAGTAAATTGATTAATGCTGTAGTAATTAATTAGTAAACTTAATAATGCTTTAGTAATCAATTAGCTATTATTTAAGAAGAAAACCTTATTTCTTAGAGAAGTGTCTTCATAAATCACTGAAGAGGTTATCTGTCATAATAGAAATGAAGGTTTTTTGGGTTCTCACTTCATGTCTCTTTACATGTTTGATTAATTTGCACAAGGTATTTTAAAACAATGCCATCTGGGAGTCAAAATGTGAACTATCTTTTTATCGCAAAAATCGTTCTCCCATGTTCCATAGATCTTATATACAAATTTAGGCTGAATGGGTTCTAATAGGGCCTCTTTAACTATAACCACCCTATATTTTAATGTTTTAGAAGAGCTGTTACAAGTAACATCATAATATTCATAAATTTACTTTCTTGAAGTTCTTCCGATGTTGATGAACGAATCTTCCTATTAAATTGGTCTTACCTACATTTCCTGGAGCATCTTCCGTACCAGAAGTGAGAAATCCAAAGATGCCCAGTCGATAATTGATGGTAACCACGATTACACTTCCATGGACCGCCAGTGCACTCGCGTCATACACTTCCAGCCGGCTGGATCCAAAAGTGAATCCTCCTCCATGGACCCAGAATAAAACTGCCAAACCGCTTCCGTTTTCAGCATCGACGGGGACATAAACATTCAGATAAAGACAGTCTTCACTCTTGTCCGGTAGAGAGTCAGCCCAAGGAAAAGGGTATGTCGTATACTGGACACAGGCTGGCGGCAACCTGGTGGCATCCAGGGTTTTTCTCCATGGCAAGGCAGGTTTTGGTTTTTGGAACCTTAGACTGCCAACAGGTGCCTCTGCGAAAGGAATACCTAAATATACCTCCAGAGGATCTCCGTGGACGTCGTTCAAAAAGCCTTGCATGTGTCCCGAAGGTGTGTACACGTGGCAACCATTTGCGATTGCAAATGTCACACCTAATGTGAAAAGGGATTTAATCTTCATCGCTAACTGTCGATTGATGGATTGCCTGAAAAAAAATGAGAAGATTAATAATGGTTGAAAAATAAAAGAAATTTTTCATTGCTACATTAGGATATATCGAATAATATCTTAGAATCTGTTTTGATTTGTTTAATTCGATATCATCCTGTTCCTGGTGTGATGGTTTGGCCGATCATTGCATGCATGGCACACATATTTCTATTTCGGATAGACTGTGATTCGAACGCAGATCGGTACATTTCTGCCATCTTACGTCCTGTGGTTGTGCCCTATCCTCGAGGCCTGCTAAACACCATTTTCCAACAAGATAGTATCACATGCTACGCGTCGTGTTCGGACCTTACCCGATACGCATGGTATTCGATTGTTTCCCGTGCCTGCTTGTCTCCAGATATGTCATCCATTGAAAGAATCCGGTCATGTGTTGCTGAAAGATTGGTTTGCCAACCTTCGCTAACTAATACGGTTGATAAAGTGTGGCGTAGACTTGAGGCACCATGGAAAGAATCGCCCATTTCTGTCATCCGAGCCCATATCCACTCCTTGCTCAACCAGGGCATACGTTACGTTCAATAAGTTCTTATTTTTATTTGCTTTCCTTCCCAATGCTATTATTTTAATGGCGAGCAGTGTATATATGTAGAGATTTAATTAGGGTCCATTATCATTCTACAGTTATACTGAACTCACCCAGATTTTAATTTAGTTTTATTGTATTTTAATAGATGGCACCA
>JAOUZG010002851.1:6927105-6947569 GCA_026289955.1 Argiope argentata | reverse complement strand
ATATGCCTACTGATGTTTTTATTTTTCGCTTACGGATTTTTTTTATTTTTGACCTAAGGATTTTTGTTGATGCCATAAACCTAATTCCCAAAACTACATCGTGTTCTGACACAATAATAAATAATCTCGTAAATGACAACTATGATATTTAACATTTGTTTCAGCTTTTTATGAATTATAGAATAGACCATAATTAAGTTTTTAATTGCCTTTTCTAACATAATTCATTTATTTTTGAGAAGAAAATGAAGTTATTTTGCTCTTTCTATTTCCACTGTAGCATTGGCTATGTCTTAGTACTTAGAATTTTTATATGGTTTTGGTGATTTAAAATTTTTTTAAATGCATTTGATGTGTTAAACATTTTTATTTATTAAAAAATTTAGTTGACTCAGGTTATCTATTGCTGATTAAATTATTTATTTATAAATATTTTTAGTTATTTTGTAAAGAAAAGAGCACTGTTCAGGTTTCTTAATTTATTAGTTTCAACGGTTTTATATTCTTTAAAATTCAAAAAATTCTTTTTTAATCCAATATTCTAATTAAAATCCAAGACAGTTGGGAAGGGTGTTTTCAAAAATTTGATTTCATCCGGGCAATCACCTCTTCTGCAAGCTTTTTCGCAAATTTCACATTTTATTGATTTTTTTTTTCTGCTATTAAATTTCTATTAGAAAGAAGAAGTGCACGTGTTCTCTCGCTGTTCGTGTCTCAAGGACGGATTCCAAAAATTTTAAGCACGAAATCATTCTCCGAGATTTAATTTACAAAAGAATTTCACTTAAAAGTATCAGGAATGACAAAAAGGTTTGAAAAATGGATTTTCCGCTCGAGCAAATCCTTATACAAGTTTAAAGTTTCCGCTAAAGACGAAATCAATTACTTGTTTGTGTTTTAATCGCGTGCGGATTCTTGCAAGAATTAAACGAAGACGAAAAGAGGCTAGCTAAGCTCCCAATTTCTTATCTTGGTAGACATCAGTACTAGAACTAACGTTGTTAAAAATATGCCTGGTTTTACCACAGCCGTAAAATCGACGGGTTTCTGATTGCCAAGGCTTTTAGTGTAACTTTGGGTGCTGTTTATGTAAATAAAGGAATATAATTTAAAGAAGACAACATTTAGTAATGATTATAAATAAAAAACCCAAACAAAAATTGTGTGTCTTTAAATTTGTAGGAAATATAGTTCTAAACTGAATCGTAATGGAAATAAAATAGATCCCATTATAACATTTTGGTTTAATCAATATGATTTCATATAAAAATGTGATTCATATTTTTTCAGAAAAGATATGAAAGCGATGTATAAATGAGTGTAAATACATATTGATGCCCATCACGGCATAGGTGATCCATACAATATTATAAACTTTTAAATAGTGAAAGTCGTCATTCTGACGATTCTTGGTATGAACAGATATGGATCATACTGATAATGGAAGTTGAAATGGCTGAATGGAAATTGAATAGGAATATGTAATTGTTCTTATATTTTATTAAAAGCAATTATAAACTTCTAGAATAATATATAAATTATACGAAAAATTTTAAAGATGAAATTTGATTACCGTCAAAATGACGTTCTTAGTAGTTCTAGTGTTAGATATATAATATCAATTAATATATAAGAAGATTCACACTGCTTTAGGAAACTTCAATCTATATATAGATCCTGATTAATGCCGAACTGATTGCGAATACTGCAGAAGGTACATAGCTGAAATTAAAACTACCAGATTTAGTAGAAATGCTTGTTGAGTTAATTTTCAGTCAGTTATCTAAACGAATATAAAAACGAATCCCTCAAAAACAATTTTAATCCAATTAAATATTCTAAAATTCTTTTGTTTAGTGATATCATTTTGATCGATTTCTTTCGATTTTTTTTTCTTTAAAATTACCAAAAAATCTAAAATACATGTTAATGAATTTTCACGAAAGGAAGTATTGTAATTGCCAAAGAAAAAAAAAATCGAACTCGAAATTTTGATGAATCTGCACATTTTAGATCTCGAAAGAGAGTTCGAGATCTAAAACGTTAGAGTTCGAAAAACACATTTTAAGAAAATGTCTGTCTGTCCGTGAAAAATATAATTCAAAAAGGCTTTGAGTAAACCAATGGAATTTTGTATACGATCTTTACACCAATTTTTTAAAATTTCTATCAAATCTTGAAATATATTAAAGTTAACATGATAACTACAGAGCGAAGAAAGATATATGAATAAAATTCTGTTCATAGATTTAATATTTATAGTGCAGATATTTATCAAATATTTAGCCAAATCCGACAAAGGTTTGACAGTCTGTCTGTCTGTTTTTTCAGAAACAAGTAAATTCAAAACAAAAATGAATTTAATGTATATAAATTTAATGCAGCAAGAGTAGCTTTGCATCAATTTTTTGTTTCATTCGGTTGGAAAAAACACGTCTAAAGCACAACTTCATTTTTCGGATACTATCAACCCCATTTAAGGAACTAATCGCCAAAAACTTTCCCAAGGATTATAGGTTAGATTCAGTAATAATTCTAGATTTATGGCTTAGATTCATATCTCGTAACTATTGTATGCTGATGTTATGCAAAACGTTTTCTGGGATAACACCTTTATTAGAAAATATGCGAGAAAATTTTGGGGATATCATTCCAAAATAAAAAGTTTAAAAATAAATAATATGACAATCCATTGTAAATTATTGTAATGTACTGAATTGTCAAATTATACATTAAGGATGATTTAAGTCACTTAATGTCTCTGAAAACTCTCAACGATAATGGGATCAAATAAGCAAGGGCATTTTTTTATTAACCTTTTATTCGGAATAATTGAAAAATGCTTTAACCAGGCCATTCTTTTTGTAGATGCTTGAACATACTATTTTATTTGACATGAGATAACACTTAACTATATGGAGAAATTTGTTTTGGGAACTTTTCCTTTAGCCGGACGCCAGCGAAAAAGTGCCAAATAATGTAGAATTGGTTCAATGAATTTGTAATTTAAATTCTTCATATTGATTGCTGATTATAGTTATATATCTAATAATATTTCATTTTATTATGAAATGCACCAACTTTTTCTGACCGGAAGTGTTTTCGAAAATTTCTGTAAATTTATTGTTGACATCTGTAATCCTTCATGACTGTTATACTTTCTTCTTTTTCTTTATGTAATGTGTTGCATACTTTCTTCTGTAGCCCCATGTGATACTTTGTGTTTCCCGGGATTTTTATAAATATTTCAATAAAAATATATATATTAACAATTAATTTAACAAATATACCAAATTTCATGATGTTAAAGTTCTATGTGGTCGTCTAAACTCGTTTCAATGAATTTTAACACCCCCTTAAAAATTGTAATTGTTATTCCTATTCCAAATGCCGGCATAATGGTAGTACGTCTTCCCCGTGATCTTGGAGTTCCAGGTCACAGGCATGGTCATTCTTCTATCTGTAAAGTGTATGAATGTGTCTCCCCCTGTAAAAGGGATAAGCGAATATGTGAGTGAGTAACAAAAGTCGCACCCTGGGCCACGGTTGACGCCACTACAAAACAATATACGCTGATTAGGCTTAAATAGCTGACTACCTCAGCAAACTTGCCCATTGAAAGTGTCATAACAAACAACCTATTCCAAATTATGGTGCTCACGACCACATTGACACTGCTGAACTCCGAAACATCACGACGTTGCCGTTTAATAATCATGAGAGCTTAAAATAACTATCATATATAAAAAGGGTTAGGAAATTATGAGAATTTTACTTACCCAATTATATTGAACAACTGTGAATAGAAACTTCTCTGTCCATCTATGAAAGCCTGTATTCAAATAATTCGTAAGTTTCTCCATATTTATAGTAAAAAAAGGAGATGAGGATTTTTGATTAATTAACTTGTTTACAAAAAAATTCGCATTAAAGGTATTTTATAATCTTTCAAGCTGAATTATCTTATTCGTCTGAAATTAAAAATAATGGTAGGTTTTTACTTAAAAAAGCAGAGAAGTAAGTAACTATTCATTTTTTTTGCTTGCCTTTGAAGTTTTGTAATGATTCCGTTTCGTGACATCCACTTCTCGTAAAAAAATTAATCATTAAGATACTTAATGAATTTTATGTCATCATTAATTAAATCTTTGAAAGACACTTAGATATATAAATAAGCTTATATATCTAAGCTTTTTTATATAAGCTTACCTATAAAATGTTTAAGGTATAAAGGTGATTTGGGAATCTTGTCTTGATTGCTGTTAAAAAGTGGAATAAAAAACATTGCCCACTATTTATTTATTTTTTGTCAATTTATAATTGACAGTACAATTTGAGGAAAGTGTTTGAATTAACAAAGAAACAACGTTCATTGAGCTCTTAACTTAGCCTATAAGTTATTATCATGTGAGAACATGATGATGTTATGGTTTGAGATTTTTGAAGCCTCAAAATGCATGGGCTACAAATTGGCTATTTATCGCTTTTGAGGCATCTATTTTTCGCTTTTAGGGTTAATAAAAAATAATGCATAAAATTGTCACATTAAGCGATTTGTTGCCAAAAAATGAATAAAAAATAGAAATTTAATTTGTAATTCAAAAGTTTATGTCGATGGCAATGTTGCTTTTAAAGTTATTAGAAGAGAAAAGATGGTTGTCGCATTTGGCGACTTATGTGATCTACAAAATGTTACAGCTTGGCACGATTATACACCATGTACCCGATTCTCGATGCATGCGTTTTCTGATAGTTGCATGATTGTTTCAAACCGATTTAAACTGCTTAATGATCTAAGTCAATTAAGACAAACAATGGCGTAAAATAATGTTCTCACAAGATAACATGACATTTGTGTTAACAGATTTTTTTTTTTTTTCGTTTTCATTTTTATTTGCACTGCTGTGCATTCTTTAATTGCGCGCACTTAATCAAACAGAATTATCGATTGTTTGGTATTAAATTTGACTCTGATTATAAGTATGCAAATTGATTAATTATAATGAATTTTTACCTGACTCACCAAAGCCATAATTTTGAATGATCTTTTTCGTACTTTGGAGAGGTTTAAAAATTGAGGACCGAATTCGAATGTTCTGATAGTCACAATATTTTCGAATTTAAGTCTTTTTTTGTAGTTCGAAGTCAATTCTCATACTTATAATAAATTAAATAATGTAGAAAATAAAATAATAGAAAGAATTAAAAGTTTTAAAATTGAAAAGACAAAAATTTTCAAAACAACTTTGTAAGGATTCACCCTTTACCTAAGAAACCTGTTGACCACTGTAACGTTCCCTACACTTGATAATCGGCATTTCCGGTCTGCTGTGTCATCAATTGTGCAACACCCTCACAGCGTTAAGTGCCCCCAGAGGGCCAGATGAGATTCCTCTCCTCTAGCCGGGCCATTAGCTCAGACCAGATAAAGAACCACGCATGTGTACATAAATCGTATCTTAAATTGAGAAGAGTGTCAAACCCTTCGGATGTAAATCTTTATTGTTTTCATTGTGAAGGGTCAGTTACGAGGGTGGATCATTAACCAACATTCCCGCTGTCAACTGGAGACCACTGGAGTTTTTTCTGAATAACTACTGGGTAACAGCTGACCAATGTGAAAATAAGTGGAGGGGTTTTGACAGAAAATAAAATAAGAGATTTTTAGAGGAGAGAGAAACTTTGTGTGATTCGGGCTTCTGATTTAAGATCCACCCGATGAGCATCGGTGGATCCCTTTAACTACCACTACAGTAGCCTGATGCGCTGACAGACTGTTAGCTTTTCTTGTAAAGTTGTTTCTCCGGAGAAACTATTCATGTATAGTTGCCAACTGTGATGCAAATATTATCAATCATATTAATCTAGATGAGAACGAATTGTTTCTATGTACATAAGATTGTCAATAAAAAAATGTCTTTAAACGCCACCTTCTTATTTGATAGTACAGGATCAAGTCATTACAACTGCATCTTTAGTTTTACTGTCCTCGTGGTTCTATTATTTACTTTACTTACGTTTTGTCCACTTTTCTCAATTTATTTCTTCAGAAAATTTGGATGAAACCATACAAGAATTAAATAATCAAGAATACTTATTATAGATTTGTAGATGATGTTTCCCATCATCACAAAATTAATTTGATTCGAGTCTTGTGTTTTCCTATTTATGTATTTATTGTTTTTGTAATTCTGCTATCTGTTTGATATTTACATTTTTTCTCTTATTTCAAATGTCATTTTATTGAATTTTATTTATGGTGATATGAAGCATCTTCTTTTAGGCAATTTACTGTGTTTTTATAAGATAAAAACTTATTTTCAAAAATATTATATAAATGACTTTAAAGAAAGGTTGTTGAAAATAACTTGCCATATATATTGAAATGATAATAAAAAAATTGTCTTATGAACTTTCCAACAAGTTATACTGGTAATAATGAGCCATTTCGAAATTCAAGTGTACGCAAATTAAATTGAATGATAAAAATAGAAAGGAATTTCTGATTAGAGGTAGGGAGGAATTGATAAGAGTCCTTTTTTTTTATCTCGTATTTCCAGTGCTATATGGTTAGCTGAATATTTTAGTCCGATATTAAATATAGGCAAATTATTTGAAAATTATATGCATTCAAGATTTTGTTACGACCGTCTAAAAATTTATCCATCAATGAGTTATGAACAATAATTTTGAACTTACCGCATATATTGTTACAAGCGGGCGAGCACCGTGAAAACACGCCAAAGACGCTCCACGCTCACCATCCCTAAATAACCAATCAAAATCCGTCCTGACTCTCGCCACCTCACTCACCCCTACTCTCCAACAGCTACTATAAAAGTTCCTCCAGCATTTTTCCAGTCCAATTCGAAGATGACCACGGCAGTAAATGATCACAACGAGGAAGCACTACAGCCATGACCGTGGATAAGCCCCTGCCGGGGCTAGGTGCCCCAAGAAATCAACCACCGTAGCGAGTGAGTTAGTTGAGAGTTTTCTCTCGGAAGAGAAGCGTCTCGCTGGACTAGAGAATTAGTGAGCTGTGTTTCCATTTGCTGTTAACGTAAAACAAGAGAGCTCGCTGCGATTTAATGTTGCTGTGCTATACGATAGCTGTTTTGCAGTCTATTTTTATTGTGCGTAAGACGCATTTTCGCTGTAAGTGACTGTTGACTGCTGGATTGTGTTTATCTGAAATTTTTACTTTATCAATCACCCTGTAAATAGCTGTAAATAAATTTGTTTGTGCTGTCCTCAAGTGAAGTCCATTCAATCCGAACCCGCTACGCAAAAAACGTAACAATATTATTTACGATTATCATAGCCGTGTTTTAGGCACCCTGGGTTCGAGACCCGGTTCGGGCATGATTATGCTTCTATGTTCTATCTGTAAGGTGTGTGAATGTGCCCCCCCCGTAAAAAGAAACTATGCAAGGGAACGTGATGCACGAATAGTAAAAATCGTACTCTTGGCCCTAGTTGGCGCTACTACAAAACAAGAGACACTGATTAGCTTAAGTCACTGACTAACTCAGCAAGCCTGTCCATGGCAAGTTTCATAAGAAACAATAACAATAATACGACTATCATAGATACAATGCACTCCAGAGTATCCGGTTCGCGACTATCCGGCTAAGTTTTCTCTATCGTAATTAATTAAGGAAGGCAAGGCATTGGAATTGGACTTCTGCTACGGTTCTCCTATACGTAATGTGCAAAATACAAGTTGTGACCGGAAAATAGCCCTATTCCGCTCGTTGTTCATTGTTTCGTCAGTGTATAATGGACCTCAATTGTTGCCTTTTTACCTGATTCTAGCTGCACAGTACATACAGGATTCGTTCTTGAGGGTAAGTTTTACGTTTTTTTAAGAATGCCAAAGTGAAATGTACAGAATTCATGTCAAAATGTAAATAGTTTATATCCTTTAACTTACTTTATCTCTGAAAAGGTCGTGCAAAAATTCGTGCGTGTCTATACATAGTATAAAATGAAAACTCTTGAAAGCGTTTCTATGTTGGAACCACAAAAACTCGAGAAATGATTAACGGATATTGGAGATATTTATACCATTTTGTAGAGTATTTCTTGGGGAAGGTTTTGGTACATTAAAATAATATCAAAATAAAAAAGGGGAGTTTTATTATTCTGATTTCAATTTATCCACTCATGTGAGGAAACCTCAAACAGCTAATTTTTCTTCTTGAATGCTATGCCACGATCAACACCACTGCTAGTAAACATCTATACACACCTTTTGTGCCTTCTATTTTAAATCGGCACGTTGATCAACAACTATGATTCACTGGGAGCGGTTGTGTTTATATTCTACATTCACATTAAAATAAATAGAGGACAATACCCAATAAGAATTGGGAAAATACAAATTATAATTGTGAGTTTTGGTATAAAACTTTGATCTTCTGGTTTTAGCGGACAAAGAAATGACTTCATAGAATTCAGCTTATCCGGCATTTTTGTCACCAGTCTGCCCTTCCGAAACATTATGCCGGATATTCGGGAGTATACTGTATTATTTGTCGCCGGCTTCTTGACATAGAGGTAGCACTTCATTCCCGTGATCTGGGAATCCTGGGTTTGAGTCCCGGTTTGGGCATGGCTGTTCTTCTGTGTTCTATCTGAAAGGTGTGGGAATGTGCACCGTTGTTAAAAGAGGCTGTGCAAGCGGGTGTGATGAGTGAGTAACAAAAGTCTTACTCTTGGCCCTAGTTGGCGCTACTATAAAAAAAGAAAGGCTGATTAGGCTTAAATCCTCGACTACCTCAACGAGCTTGTCCGCAGCAAGTGCCGTGAAAAACAAGAATTGCAAGCCATAAATTACTCTTTAAATATCACATCCTAAAATATTTTGTCCTTTTTAAATAAAAATTTGATCATGTTTGCCAATGACATGCAGCTGATAAAAAAAAATTCGGCAATAGCATGCAGTTGAGGTATCCGAACACGTTCGGAGCACTTTTTTTGGAAAAACATTGAGAAGGCATATTTTAACCATATTTCTGGCTTCGAAACTATTCAAAATTAGTAACAAAACCTCAATATTTGGAAAAACATTAAAACTTTTTTGGAAATTGGCATTCTATAGCTTAAATTTTAGTAAATTGGATTCATCAAAAACTATTAATCACATATGAACAACAATTACCAAAATAAATTAAATAGTTTTTTTCTAGGGAATAAGCTACAATCGTATGCTTATAATGATGAATAGAAGTTTTAGAATGAGTCAAAGATTTTTCATGAAATTTGTAATAAATTTATGATGTTATTATTCAAATAATAGGTTGTAAATTAAAAAAATAGTCTTTTAATCTAAATTTTTTAGAGCATTTCCTAAAAAATAGTATAAAGACAAAAAATCCCAAATCTTATACTATAATACGAGGAATGGTTGTCAAGTCGAAAATCGCCCCAGAATTAATAAACTCCGGTAAACTTGGGGGTCTGGGGTTTTTGGCCTCGAGGAATCGATTGGCGCCGGTTTTGAAGCGCTACGGTTGAGCAGTTCGGAGTTACAGATAGGATATTTTCAACCTTTATTAGTTCGCCATAATGGCTACTTATATTTTCAAGTGGTAACATGCTGCCATCTATAGCCAATATGCCATCTATATCAATATTCATATATATATTTTTCATTTCATGCAGACACGTGATGAAAATTGCATTTTTATATGTTTAATGCGCAATAATAATTTATTTTTTTTAATTTGAGTTTTTGTCAATCTGATGGCAACATATTAATAAGATAATTTTTTCCCTTTTACTCGTAACGCATGCTTGGAGCTTAAGTTTTAATTAAGAATCAAGGTTATTCACATGTGTTAAATCACAATAGAAAATTTAAATATTCGAGTTAGCTTCGATACCTGTTTTCTCCGAGCGGAGCTCGGTCACCCGCTGGTTTCATAGTAATATGATATATATATTCTGACCTATTTGATTTGACATAAGTAAAAATCAGTTTTGAGAAAAACGCATTTAAATATAAATAACATGTTATTGTATTTAAAGTATACAATAGCATGTTTTAACAATAAATTATGGGTACATAAAATTCACCACATTTATAGATTATACCTTCTATCTCCTCAGATTTTAATAATTTTCCTTTTTTTAATCATTTATTTTTTTCTGGAAGTTTATGCATTTTTCGGTAATACCGTCTACATTCATTTATTCTTTTTTTTGTCGAGTTTAGCAAATGCTCTAAGCACATTTGCATTAGGATGCACTCCAATAACCATAATGATATTTAGTAATCATCTTCATTGAAATTTATTACAGATATAAATGTCCCTGATATGAGGGTTCGAAGCTCAACAAAGATATCTTTAGGTACGAATTTCCACTAAATACAGTTGAAACTCTCAGTGGCATTTAGAATGTTGCAGTTCGACAAGTAAAGTAAAACACAATTCTTTAAAATCAATTTCTACTTTGGATATGAGGAAAAATTTAGAAAATTAGGATTTTTTTTTAAATTTTAGTTACTTTTTATTAAATAATTGTTCTCGTGTTCCGCTTTACAACGGAAGGAGGGGTGCAATAGCTTCTGAGGTATGGACTCCTAAGCACTTTAATAACGATCATCTTGGACTCAGAACCCCCAGAGGTATAAGTCTCGACATGGAGAACTTTTTGACCAGGTTCGAACTCGCTGTAAAAAGGATGCGAATCCAAGGTCCTACCAACCAGGCTACCCCGACCTAACAATTCCACTTACAATAAAGAACTACTATAAAGGCAAGAAAATTAGTTGTTAATTAATTAATAAAAAATTAATGAATCAATATTTGATAAAACTGTATTAACATCAAATGCCATCTACTACGAGTTTAAAAAAAGTATTTGAACTTGAGTGAATAAAAAAAGTATTTTATTAACGATCGAAAATTTGAACAAGATATATATATAGGGGGAGTGTGAGCTAATAGTACGAATTGAAAAAAATGTCCTGTATTTTAAACTAAATTTTTGTTTATACTCATTTTTAACATGTTTTTGTCCCTTTAAATCAGTATTTAAGTGCTCATTCCGGATTACCGATCACTACGAAAATATTAATATCTTGATTTCCAATTAACATAGAGAAAATAGTAAACCCGTTTTGAATAGTTCACAAACTGGTCTATGCAATAAATTTTTTAATGTCACTTTTGAGGAAAATCGACGTATTTAACGTGTTTGGATACTTTAATATGTAAGTATTTTAAGATCATAGACAGGTAGGCTTACCTTTGAAGGAGTTCACTCAATATTAGATGCGTCTATAATTTCATTCTAATTCTCATGATAATAACCAATTTCACCCATCGACATTTGATTATCGTGTTCACAGGACGGAAATCCAAAGAAGAATGGGTAGACAAAAATATGAAGACATCATCAAAATCGAAATCCCATTGTTGATGTTTACAGCACTATCTGTATACTTCGGCGGATTAGAAAATAAAAAGAAATTATATTAAATTTTTAGCCGAAAAAAATGTGAGTTGATTTGGTTTAGTGCAAATTCATCAGTTATGGTTTCGTGACAGAATGCCATTAAATTTCTCTTTGCAATTTTCTATATGTTATAACAGAAATTTTTTGCAACTATTAATTTATTTTTATATTAATAACGACTCTTTACCATAACAACATTAAATATCATATAAAAAAAGCAGAAATATTTTGAAATAGATTTGAAAATATTGTAATGATAATTTTAAGAAGTGCTTTTAATAAGCTTATAAGTTTTCGATATTTTTTTAAGTATATAGCTGATTAGATATTTTTTATTTCGTCATTTCATTTGAATATTTTTGTTCCCAAGATATGCTAAGGTTTTATTAGTTGAGGTTTCTCAGAATCAATCATTGATCGTAAAAAATTTCGTTTGTATAGATGATGAAATTGGGTGAACGCTAATGAAATCTATGCAGTTGCTTAGTTGCTTTGCACGCAATATTATTTTCAACAAATTTTATTACAAAAATTTCAAATATTTTCAAATGTTATTGCAAAAATAAACTTAAAAACTGCATAATGAAATGAATTTTCGTAAACAATTTGCTTTTAGTTTATATGCTTTGTGATTTGATTTTTACGACAAACTATTGCTAATTATCTCTTGTTAAGGCTGTCTCTCGTTAAGATTCAAAATAAAATCAAGCGAAATCAGAGTTTTTAAAGATAATTTCAGATGAATTAATTCATACAAATACTACAATTATTAAACACAAATTAAATTTATGCAATAGTTGAATTATTTTCCAGGCAACATATATCATTATTATAAAAAATTAAGAAAAAAATGAAATGCTCGATTTTAGATTTCAAGTTATCATGAGAGACCATTATTATTTTTAAGTCATTATTTATCTTAATTAGGTTAATTCATTAACCAATTTAAACTGGTTTGAAACTATCAAGAGACTTCTCTATCGGTCTCTCTATATAGGTGTATATATATATATAATGATAATTTTTTAAGCTTTCCTTTTTAATTTTTCTGGCTGACAAACAAACTTTTGGAGCTCGACCGATTTTGAGATGAAATAATAGCTATGACGTCATAGTTCTTCATCAGTCAGTTAAAAATGCAAATGATGTCTAAGAAACATACGTAATAATAAAGCAATACTAGTGACAGCACGTCAACCTTTTAAAAACGCGTCTACTTTCAAAAAAGCGTACGTAATAAAAATAAGGCAATACTTGTAAAAGCAGGTAAAAAATATACACAATTAAAATATGTTGATGCATTTTTTACTCGATGTGAAGCTTTAATTATTATTTGACTATAATTATTCAAAAAAAACCAACGAAAACAACATCATGATCTCACACGATAATAAATTAATAAATAATAAAAGATTAAAAAGAAATCTGCTATGCATATTTCAATACATCATTTTTTGAACGTCCAAGCACCACATGCTCGTGCAATTTAAATTATATTTTTATTCATTTTAATGGTTTCGTTGAATCAGTCACTTTCGTATTGCAAACGATCCAAAAAACTTCGTTTCGCATTTATTGTTTTAAAAAAATATCTCATTTCCTATTTATTTCATTTCATATAATCACGTGATCAAAATGACATTTCTTTATGTTTTATTTGCTATAGTCATTAACTTTTTTTTAAATCGGAGCTTTTGTAAATGCAATGGCAACACGTTATTAAAAGCTGATTATTATTTTGTGATGTTCGTGCAGATAATAAAATTTTTACCTTCCGCCTACGGATTTTTGTTGACGCCAGTAAACCTCATTTCCAAAACAACATCATGTTCTGACAGGATAATAATGGGAGGGATCTGCTCATAACTTTCTCGCATATTTTCTAATAAACGTGTTTCCCAGAGAACGCCTTGCATGGCATTCGAGTTCAATAGTTTGGAATTATTAATTTCTGGGGTGAGTTTAGCATTTTTACTGAATCTCTTATGTCTTTCTTGGTGAAATTTTTGACGATTGATCGCTGATATGTAGTTAATAGAATGCGTAAATTGTCTTTGTGTTTTAGATGCGTTTTCTGAATATATCGGCACAAAAATCTGAATTAGAACTACAATTGTGATCGCGAAAATCAAAAAAAAAAATTGATGTAATTAAGTTTTTGTGTTATGGGCTTTTAATACATTTCTGAAAATGTAGACAGACAGATGCCCATCCTCTTGTTGGATTTATCTGAAATTTCGGTAGATATTAAATATCGAATGGTATTGTGTATTGAAAGATACTGAAACGAATATCGTAACAGATATTGTGTGCCGAGTCTTATCTTTCTCTCCGCTTTACAGTTATCAGGTTTGCATATTCAAACAGTCGGACAGACAAACTTTCTTTTGACAGATTTTGCTCAACATTTGATAGAAATCTAAAAATTTGGTGTGAAAGTCACTTGTCAAATTTTATCGGTTTATCTCTAAGCCGTTATGAGCACAGAAAGACAAATATTTTTCCAAAAGGGCTTTTTTCGAGATAGGGAAAGTCTACAAAAGAGAAAATTCATTTAAATTTCGAATGTATATGAGAAAATAGAAAGCTACATGATTTTGTGAATTATTTTTTTATTCAATTCATTACTTCTTATATTTAGATATTTGTAATATGCTATTTGAATTTGTGATTGGCTTTTGGTCTGTTAAATACAAAACTAACCCTGTTTCTTTTTTCAATAATTTCAATTTGATTTTAAAATTAAAATATACATTTATAAAGATGTCTTTCAAATCGTTAAATGAAGAATTTTTATGTTAAGAAAATCTAATATCCAACTACGCATGTGTATTAAAAAATTAAATTAAATTCTCTTATAATTAGAAGCGTCATAAGACATATTTTGTACCTTTTCCCATTGATATGATTAAAAGCGAGTAAATACAGAATAAAATACAAGAATATTAGTCTTTCGCTATCCCATGTCATCTTATATGACAAAATTTGCCCTTAAGTATCATTGTTTGAATAAAATTTTTATTATTGGTCAATTTGATGAAAAAGGAAATTTGTTTATTTCTGTTCTTCGTTTCTTTCAAAATGAAGTAAATTACCAAATAAGTTGAGAGATCTTGTAGTAATGAGGATTGCGTGCATTTTGCTGTGGCTCCTATCATTGCAACGTTTCAGAAATAGAATTTTATTTAGAATTTAACTAAAGAAATCAACCCTTTGCACCCCGAAAAATAATTAGAGGAAAAATTATTCACCTAATACAAAAATTTGCTTATTGCTATGAAAAATAAATATACATAATTCTTTTAAGTCGAATTTCTTTGAAAAATTAATCTACATTTCTTAACCATTATGTAGGCGTTAATTAAATTTGAATTTGAAAAATAAATAAATAAAATGTCAAAATGATGCATAATCTTGAATGGCGAGTCAGAGGCACCATCGGAGTGCAAAGGGTTAAACATTTGATTTTAAATACGCACTTCACCGAGAGAGTTCGCGAGTGTGTTAACCCTTTGCACTCGGAAAAGTAATTCGATGCATAATTATTCAATATACAAGGGCTTGTTTATTGCTCCAAATTTATGTGTTTGTGTGTATTTCAAATTGAATTTCTGGGTCTTTTTACCATTCTTTGGGTATTTTCAATAATCAAAATTGAAAAATAAATAAATAAAACATCAAAATGAGGCACCGCCTTGAATGGTGCCCAAGAGGCACCATGGAGTGCAAAGGGTTAAGGAAAGAAACAGAGATAATAGCTTTTTTAGAAGCTTCACGAGTTAATACTCGGATGATGAGTGACGCGGTAATTACGTCACACACAGTCTCGACAGAGCCTGTAGTTTACAATTACCTTATATAATCTATATGTTACATGATAGGTATAAAGGAATTATGATAGATGTATACAATTTATGATAGGTGTATGTGATTTAGGGTAGTTATAAATGATGTATGATAGGCATTCATTAAAATCTTAAAATGTTTAGAGAACAAATTAACTTTAAGATTGTCTCGTGACTTAAAAAAATTTAAGGTTTTTTTTTTCTAAAGTTTTCGCATGCGTAGTATAGAGAAAGTAATGTAATCAGTAAAAATTCGAAATCATCAAAATTTTGACGGATTTCCATATTTTAGACTTACCCGTGTTCGAAAAATATTCGAGTTTAGAAAATATCCATCTGTGTGTCTCCGGCTAAGATAATTAAAAAATGCCTTGAGCTAGGCGGATGAAATTTCATACGCTTTCCTTACACCAAATTTGCAGATCTATATCAAAGTTTGAATAAAATGTAATCAAAAGAAATCCGTCTGTTCTGCTGTGAAACCGAACTTGGTAATTACAAAACGCGGAGAACTAGACAGATAAAATTACCTACACAATCTTAGTATCTATATCGTGTATGTCTGTCTAATTTTGAGCCAAATCACATTGCGACTGGCTGTCTATCTGTAATTTCAGAAGCATGTAAATACGAAATCCCCAAAAAGCAATAGTTTGAATATATCAAATTTGATATTTGATTTTGTGACTTCAAGCTCAGTTTCGTGTCATTTTTTTTGTTTTAATCAGTTGAGAAAAATGAATCAAAACAAAAATTCGATTTTTGGATAAGATCTTTATATTAATTTTTTCTATTTCTATCAGATTTTGAGCAAAATCTATTAAAAAGAAATCCATTCGTCTTGTTATTCCACTTTAAATCGACTCGATAACTACAAAACGAAGGGAGCTTGGTAGATAATATTCAGTTCATTGATTTAGCATCAATAGTTGCTTTTGTTCTCATGTTCCGCTTTATGACGGAAGGAGGGTATAGATCCCTTCTGAGGGTATAGATCCCTGAACAGCCGAGAGCAGAAGTCTGACTCCTAGCTCACACACGTCACACACTCTTTTTAAGGTTGGATTCCATTCATACCTTTCATTTTTAATTCACAAATCTGCCGTTTATTTACAGATTGTAATTCAGATCTGGAACAGAGAACGATCACCTCTGACCCAGTACCCCCAGTGGTATTACTCTCGAAATGGAGGGCTCTGTGACATGCGCCAGCCACCACCACTCATGAAAAGTCTTCGGCTAGCGGGTTTAAACTTGGAGCTCAAGGGATGCGAATCCAACGCCCTACCAACCAGGCTATTCCAGCTCAAAATCAATGGTGAAGATACCTAATACAATTTCTGTTGAATCTACTAAGGATTAAACCTCTGTTGGTCTCTCCTTTCAAAAGTATGTAAACACGATAAGTCGAAAAATGCAACGAAAACATATCAAATGAGATGTGTGATTTTTCGACAACAAGTGTAGCTATCATATGTGCTAGATTATCTATGTGTATTATTGAAGTACACGAAGGCAATGAAGGAGAGGCCACTTTCCCTAATAACTGTGAAGTCTGTCTTTGTGATAAAGAGTAGACTATTAAAGGATTTTTTTTGTGATCGTTGCTGATGCTATCGGCCAATTGTTGCCACTTTGGTAGTCAAGATGAAAACGGAGAGATAGAGAGAGGACGGAAAATCCCGTCTCTCCCTGCAAGAGATAAGGTAACAAAGCCTCCTACTGAGAAACATTTTGCTTCGAGTATGAAAATCAAGAGGCCTTATCTGAATAGTTGTTATCTTTTTCATTATTAAGTGTCGTTTATTTAAAGATGCATCATCTCCATATTCAGCTGCATGAAGTGTGGGGAAATACCGCCAGCGTTTCTTCTTAAACTGAGAACAGAGAAAAACACACACTTCTGTTTGGAAGAAACAGGGGCCTCATCATGTAAGTTCTCTCTCTCTTCCTTTCTTTATATTTATTTATAAAAATTGTTTAGAAACAAAAATCTTAAAATGAAATACTTATTACAAGCATTAAAGTATCTTAATTTTTACCAAATATCCTTGTCTAGACGTAATGGAAATTATCATGATTATGTATGTATGTATGTTTCGTACCTATACCTAAACCACTGAACAGACTTCAAATTGATTTTGTGTATCAACTTTTAAAAACAAGTCAATTCCTACCTAGATCAACGAAATTTATTTTATTTTGGTTGCTTTTTATTAAATAATTACAATGAATATAAATAATTTATCAAAAAAGGATTGGTTTTCAGGAGAATACCTTCACATGAAGAATACTGAAATCTTGGCATTTTACCGATTGAGCTACTGTTTATTGTTTTCAGCCTTCTTCACAAACTGCTAAAACTCTATTTAAAGTATTAAAAATGAATAAAATTCATTGAATGAATCAATGTTTGAAAAAACTGTATTAACATCGAGTGTCATCCAGTACAAGTTTTAATAAAGTGTGTTTGAACTCGAGTGGATGAATAAAAAGTATTTTACTAACGATTGAAAATGTGAACAAGATATATGTAGGGAGAGTGTGAACTAATTGCAAGGATTGAAAAAAAAATCTTCAAAGTGCAGGTTTTCTCCGCCAAAACATATCTGAGACAAATTTTATAGTTTTGGGTTTAACAATCTGTCCTGCTAAATACCAACACACACACACACACACTAATCGTTATTATTTGTTGAGGTAACATCTGCCACATTTATAAATGCAGAATATATTTGATTTTCCCTCACACATTTATTACGACACTTATAATTCACATTTTTGCAAACTTTACAACTTCTGATAGCTTAAGAAAACTTCTGATTGAAACATCATTACGTCCTGAGGGCAATGGTTGATGATAATGAACCAGGGGAAGGTAAAAAATCCAAAATGGGCCTAAAATATTTTCGAACTACATTGCTTCCAATTGCAAATTTATTTCTCTATTTATATATTCGAACAGATGATGCACTCACCACAATTTTTGTCATCCATCCACAATCCCCCTTACTATTTTCATTCAACAAAATTGCTTTGAGTTCGTTTCTTGTAAGAAAACAAAAAAGTTCATTTTCGAGTTTTAAAAATTTTTACTGTCCGAAAACCAAGAAAGACGAAAGAAGTTAAAGAAGTAGATAATTGCGTTCTGGTTCTTTGACCAACACTCTACATGGAGGAATAGTAGAAATAAATAATGAGTTAATTTCAGATGTTAAATTTCTAAAGTATTTAATTTCTCTGCTGGTAGTGCTCCAGAGAAGTTATGGTGATCTAATCAAGGAACAACTATAAAACAAATAATATAAAAAATTAAATCAATTCCTACTTAGATCAACGAAGAATTATTTTTTTATTTTTTTATTTAATAATTAAATTCTATAAATAATAGATAAAAAATTATACCTCTTCGAAGCAAAATGAAGTTTGGATCTGTTAAAATTAATCAGAGCAGACTCAGAACAAAATCAGAACACACTCGATCAATGCCAAACGAGGCAACGTAACACAGATTAGAAATTTTTTATTTTCTTTTTTCTGTATTATTTTAATCCGAAAGTACTTCAAAAGGAATCCAAAAAATCGATTCATTCACAATGCTTAAATTTAAATCCAGCGAACATTAAGAAAATAAACAGAATCGTTTGAAATAAAACATGCTAAGCCTCTCCTCATTAACAAAGGGAGGGGGGGGAAACGAACCAAATTCGTTACTTACTTGGTGATGGGGAAACGAAGATTTCTGGCAAGAAAGTTAGTTTTTAATTAATTAATAAAAACATTGATGAGTTAATATTTGAGAAAACTGTATCAACATCGAGTGTCATCCACTACAAGTTTTAAAAAATGTATTTGAACTCGATTGGGTGAATAAAAAAGTATTTTATTAACGATTGAAGATTTGAACAATAATATATATAGTAAGAATGTGAGCTAATAGTAGGAATTGAAAAATAAGCAAAGTTTTCAAACTTATGATATGGAAGTGTAACTCAAAGTATTGAATTCAAATATTTATGAACATTTAATGTGGTTTGGCTGGATTTACCACCTTGATGTTTGTAATTTGCACTTAAGCGCAAAGAATGTTATACTTTTTTTTGTTTATCTCAAATCCTTTATATCGTCCCTTTGTGTTCTTTTGACTTTGATATTGGAAAAGCATTAAAAAATTATATCGTTTGAATACTTTTAATATTCAATGGAATGATTTGAAGCATGTCATAAATCGAAAGTGCATAGAACTGTCCAATTGTAAAGGAACAATCTTTCACAGGATAAACTATAATAATTTTTTTCATTATTCAGTGAAATTTATTGGAACTTGTTTAGAATGTCTTACTCACCTCTCTACTCCCTCGGGACACTTTAATATTAGGATGAGAAGCTTTTGACATGGTGGCTGATTCTCGCCACCCTGGAGGGTACATGAGAAGACGGGGGTCTGGATCATCCCATCTATGAAGTACTTCCTACTGGAATAGTTGTACCGTGGTCGAGGATGGCCCTTAGGACTCGGCCATAGTTCCCGCCATTGTTGCTGTTGTGGCGATTCGGTCATTCAGTACTATTTATCAGTCTGCCTTCTGGCGGATCAGAAAGTCAGTGAAATGACTTTCTTAACTATCTGTATAGCTCTTCCGACATCCATTTGCTCGTCTATTTGGGAAAAAAAACTTGTAAAAAATATAAATATAATTAAACAAAACCAGTTAAACTAATTAAAGAAATTCTTTTACCAGAAGTTAAAAGAACAGTCCTTTTGTTAGAAAGTAGCCTTTCTAGGATAAAGTGTAACATTTTTGTTTTGGCAGTTGGTAAAAATTGGCTTGAATATTTCATCTCGCATTTTGTATAATATTTTTCTTAATTTGAATATATATATATATATATATATATATGGGAGTCCCGGGTTAGGGTCCCTGCTCGGGCATAGTTGTTCTTCTGTGTGTTATCTGTGTGTGACTGTGCCCCCTGTAAAAAGGGACTGTGAAATGTGTGGTGAGTGTGTAGCTAAGTCATACTCTTGGCCCTCGTTGGTGCTGCTTGAAAAACAAGAGACGCTCCTTTCGGCTTAAATTTGCTGCTGTACAGCTGCGGGCTTGTCCAGTCTATGGCAAGTGCCATAAGTAACAACGACAACAATATAT
>JAOUZG010002851.1:6894647-6927005 GCA_026289955.1 Argiope argentata | reverse complement strand
TATATATATATATATATATATATATATATATATTCTAGTTTAGTTAAATTACATTAACGTCCTTTTTTGAGTCAACATTAGAGCTATTTTGGGATGGAACTCATAATTTTGGATCACAATCAGAGGGCAAGAACACTGGAGCTGGCACCTCTTTAAGTTTTCACACCGCACCACGGGTATAATGTTTGACCTCAGCAGTTTAGTGTCTACCAGATTCGCTTACACGACGGTTCTTCAGTGGAGTCAGGTCTCGAGCCTAAAGATCTCCAATTCCGAGGCCAAGACAATATCACCAGACCACCACGGACCCTTTACTTTCGTGAAAACTGAAATTTCGAACATTCCATTTCCATAAGTGCATTTTTGAGTTTTTTTTTGCAGTAAAGTTAAGAATTTCTGTTTTCACATGAAACTTTCCAAAAGGCGACAGATGCTGTTAGACAAAATAGTGAATTCACATGGTTGAATAAGTATAAATATTTGCACAAAAAAAATTACTTTTACTTCACACCTAATACCCAAAGACACACACCACATAATGAAATAAAAGAATTGCTTTGAAATGCATTAAAAGTACATAAGGAATTTGTAATTGATTGTACAGATACAACTAAGAACAACTTACAAAAATTTATTTTATAATTTCTGTTGCTTAATTTCCTAATTGTTGTCTGATAAAAATAATCAAAGCAGTTTCTTTTATCGATAAATAAACGGAGTCTTAACATTAACTTCCCTCCGGAATTTGAATCTCAAAAGCCCACTTCGATTTAATGAAGGTATGTTATTTGATTTAATGCTACAAACCCATTGTAAGAACATCTTCCAACGTTGCATGCTAGATTGTTTGTGACACCGTATGGCAGAACTTGGGGTTTGGGGGGCTTTTGTGGGGAGGGGAAAGACTATGCAGTCTCGTCCGGAGTTTCTAACGTCAAACTTCGAACATTCATGATGGAAGATGTTTCTGTTATGGATGGTCTTTCACATTCGCTTCAAAGGAAAACTTCGAACATTCCATTTCCATAAGCCCATTCGTTTTTCAAATATTCCATTCCATTTCAAGCCATTTGTTTCTGTAGACATACGGTTATAGGGCAAGAGTCATTTTTTTTTGGCCGTCCAACAAATCGTATATAATAATTTTTTCACATACCTTTTTCTTTTGACAACAAATTAAATCAAGTCAATGTTACTTTACCAGCAGCAATAACTGCAACTTCTTTGGTCTTCTAAAGACACAAGTAAGTTTAGATGCTACATTGTTTTAGCACCGTGTGATCTTGAATCCGTTCAACCTGAGAGACTACGATATTCTATCCGAGTTTCTAATGTCGAACGTTCATGAAGGAAAATGTTTCTATATTGGTTGGTATTTTGAATTCGAGTCAAAGGAAAATTTCGAATATTCCATTCTATAACAAGCCATTTGTTTCTGTCGATAAACGGCTGCATGGCATGAGTCGTTTTCCTGCCGTCAATTATAATCGTAGATAGTACTTTTTTTTAATCTCATTTTTTTGTGTCAGCAAAATAAAAATAAATTAATGTTACTGTAACGGCAGCAACATCTGTAACGTCTACCGTTATGAACTGGCCAGTTGAAATTGTCAAACAATGGAATAAGTTTAATTGAACCAAGCCTTCAACACAACATAAGACTGTTAGTTTATTTAAATGTTTAATCAGGTATTTGTGTTGCACGGCATCATGTAGCACCGATTTTAACTGTTCATTATTCCAAGTTGAATGAGTGGAAAAAATATGTTCGTAAAATATGTAATGGTATTATGCTCGTAATATGTATTTGTTTTTGTCAAAAAGATAAAAGGCAATATATTTATGTTTCAGGTTTCCTGTTTATTTTTTATTATTTTTCCTGCAACTGGAAATCTTTGAAGTGTCGGGAAATACCAGTTCTGCCTGTGATCACAAAGAGAGATCTATGTCATACTTGGACGTAGCCGTAGATATGATTACCAAGGCAAAGGTGCATTTTCCTGTGTGTGAGTATGCTGTTTAGTTCTACTTCTTCTGCTTCGTCTATCATATATTACTAGTGATCAACATTCTAGTGATTCTAAGAATTTATACGCATCTAGGCGTTTTGTAACATTCCGTGGATAATAAATATCGTTATTCAATAGCCAAATTTCGACTAGGAAGATCAAGCAGTTTGTCTGGGGTGATAGAAATTTGGGAGACTATTGGCAGGTTGATTTAAATGATGTTATTAGCCTAGTAAATTATGTTACAAACCTGTAATTTTGCTTCCCACCACGAACAGTTGCTTGATTGTATTACGATAAGCCCTGTTGCGTGCTAAGTGGGTGGCGTGATAGTTATGTCAGGGCTTGGCGACAGACTTGGCAACGAATCTAGCGACTAGATGGATAATACTGGAAAGCTCAAGAATTTTCCCGATCCTTAAAACAGAAACCGAGATGCGCCCTGGTTGGTTTAGAAGGTTCTCTGCACCGTGCCCAGGGAGCTATAAAAGGCTGGAAGGCTCAAGCTGAAGGCGATTTTGCCATGGACTATTTAAACGGATGCACAGAACCTCCAAATCATTCCAGCCCCGATGACCCGAGGAAGCTCGGAGACGAGAGAGATACCACGTAACGTATAGACCGCCAAGCTCTTCACAGTTTTTCATTACCAGGGATAAGCCCCTGCCGGGGCTAGGCACCCCATCAACCCTACCAACACGTTGAAATTCTGAATGAAATGGCGTGTGGTGAATTGAAGTGAGCCGGAAGCGGAGCTGGAGAAGCAGACAATTGATGAGTCTTCGATAGGATGACGAAGCAACGGTGGTGTCAGCGTTGTGTGGAGCTCAAGCGAGGAATTCAACTGGTAGCGAATATTGGATGGTTTTGATCTTGGACAGAGCACTCAAGGACGCTGTAAAGGACATGATCGCATCACAGCCGTAGGAATTCTGGGAACAAGGAGTCCTTCGGCTTGTTAATTAATGGAATCTTTGTGCTAAGGCTTATAGTGTATACTTTTAATAAAATTTTCATTTATACCCGCAATGTCGTTTCGTAGCTTTCTGTTTGAACACCCCTTATATAAAAACTTTCGATCCAATATAGTTTTTTTTCCTAAACTTAATTCCTTTACATTTTATTTTACTCATTCCTTGTCTTTTCAATATTCCGAAATTTTTAATAAAAAAATGTTCCATTTATGTTGTATGTTAAGCAAAATTGCTGCTATCATTTTTTTGTTATAACATAAGGATAAAACCTATAATTTAATATCTTTTCTTAAATATGAGTGAAATCAAGTCTAGATCACGTGATTATCTATTAAGGAAGCCGAAATTTTATACCAGAAGCTGTCCGCGATCCAAAATCAATAATGTAACTGAATATACAGTAATAATTTAAAATTCCTATAAGCTGCTGTTTTTAACTAAATTTTTATTTTAATAGCAGTATCAGCAAAAGATTTAGAGATCATTATTTTTAAAATAAAGGATTAAAATGAAATATGCTATGCAAATTTCAATGTATCACGTCAGAATATCATTTCTTGAACGACCAAGCACCGCGTGCTCGTGTAAGATAAATTATATTTTTATTCCTTTTAATTGTTTCATTGAAGGAGTCACTTTAGTATTGCAAACGATCATAAAAAACTTTATCTCTCATTGATTATTTTTAAAAATATCCCATTTCCCATTTATTTCATTTCATATAATCGCGTGCTCAGAATGATATTTTTCATGGTTTTATTTGCTGTAGCCATTACATTATTATTTTAATTAGAGATTTTGAAAATGCAGTGGCCACGCGTTATTAAAATCTGATTTTTTTGAGATGCTCGTGCAGATAACAAAATTTCAGTTTTTCTGCTACGGATTTTGTTGACTCCAAAAACAACACAATGTTCTGACATGATAACAAATACACTTTTGTTTGATTTGAAGGTCCGGGCATGCCTGAGAACATCAAATCAAGACCCATGGACTGCGAGGAGGTCTTGCGCAGCGGACGAAACAAGAGCGGAGTGTACACCATCTGGCCGAGAAACAGGATAGTGGCAGACAGATCAATAGATGTTTTCTGTGACATGAATACCGACGGAGGAGGGTGGACAGTAAGACATATTATTTCCTACTAATGCTGGTAAAAAAAAATTTCATAATGTTAAAGGGGGTTTACATTCGACCAGTTATAAGACAGCCAACAGGTAGCGAATGCGTAGAAAGACTGAAAAATGCTGTTCGATGAATGGAAAGTACTTGTCCCAATGGAACATGTCACTTATCGTATATATTTTTTCCTTGCTGTTCATGTGTTTGTAAAATTTTATGAGGAGGAGAGGGTGAGAACAAATTGATTTTGTGTTATAGAATAATTCTGGCATTCTTTTTTTTTTTTCGATGTTAAGATATGCGTTTTCTTTTTTCATTTTATTTGTGATTCCTTTTCTATAATTTTCCCAATTTATGTATGTTAACAATTTTTATTATTTTACCACGTTTCCTTGCGTAAATATCCATCCTTTTAATACGAAATACATTGAAAAAGAAAACTCCAAAGACGCCAACGACAATTTATAGAAAAACATGAATTGTCTGAATCTATCTTATGAAATTGTGGCAAGCATAACCTACACCTTTTCTACGCATGCGTTGTCTTTCTGGCCGGATGCAAAATCCACTTTTAGAATCAACTGTTAAAGGGATCACAAGGATAGCAGCGATCTTCTTTCAGTTAATTTGTATGAAGTCACCAGAAAAGTTTTGGTAATGGAAAAATGTATTTGGGAAAGTTTAGTTTGTGTCTTTAATTGTAAATAGATTATTTTTTTATGAATGAGCATGAGTTAATCAATCCTTGCCCATGAGATAGAAGTCTAATGCTTAATGGCGACTCAATTTTCAAATCATTGACTTCAAATCATTACCTTTTGGGAGATAAAAATTAGAAGAGATAAAGATAAAAAAAATGTATCAAAACGAGAAATATCACATGCATTAAATCCCCTGGTTCTTTGAAATGCCCCTGTATTAATTTTTTTTTGTTAACGTCCTTTCATTCTTTATATCATTTCATATAATTAAATATGAAGTTAATGGCAAAGAGCTTATTTTATTTACTTCAGCATTTTCTTCACGTCAAAATACACATTTGAGTTATTTGAGCTCATAAAGGATAAAGATGGGATTAAAAAATTTTTATTTTCCTATTTATTAAACAGATTTCCTTTCTTTCAAAAACTGATAAATAGGAAAACTTTTCTTGTTTCTAATTTCATTTGTCTTGACAAACTCGCTGACGCAGTCAACGAAAAATTCAGTCTTAAGCCTTTCTCTGTAAAGTCTCAAGGGCGTATTAGAAGAGAAGCTAAAGTAAAATGTCCTTGCAAACTACTAAAGGTACTTACTTATCAGACCGTCGATCTTTATTGCCAAATTTGAAGACGTCGCCAATGAGTTGCTAAAACTCCATTATATAAAAAATAGTTTATACCTTAACTATCGTCCGCCATTTTATTGGTTTCGTTGGCGTCGATGGTTTATCGCCAAATTTGAATCCATCGCCAATGAGTAACTAAACCATTGACGACTGTTGGCTACGACGGTCTAATACGTAAGTACCTTACTAACTTGTTAGAAACACTTTTTAGAAATTCATCTCTATTATGAGTATAAATTAAATAGCCCTTAAAAAGGAGAATATTTTTTGAATATATGTTATATTTTATTTAATATAGGTGATACAAAGAAGAGGGAATTTCTCCAGGGCAATCGATTATTTTTTCAAGGATTGGTCAAGTTATAAAGTAGGATTTGGTGACATTGAAAAAGACTTTTGGTTAGGTAAGATCTTTTCAATTTTCCTTCTTTTTTTGACTCAGAATATTATTAGTGCAATAAATGATTGAAATTGAAAAAATATCCCTTTTAGTATAAAGATTAAGTATATTTTAAATCTTTTGAATGCCAAATACGTTGAAATGCGCTTTTGCGGTGTTTGTATGATAACTGAGGGTGTATGTTATCATCAGCTTAGATGGTTAGACAAAGTTACTGTATTTTTTCATCTAATTGCACCCAGAAGAAGTATAAGAAGATGTCCAAATAAGGATAATTTACTTCTATATTATTTTTTTATCTTTCTAATTTTTTAATAAATCTGATTTGTTTAACCTTTTCGAACGCGTTTGGAGCACTTTTTTAGTAAAACATGGCATAAGTATACTTATTTAACCCTATTTCTAGGTTTGAGATAATTCAAGATTAGTAATAGAATGCCAATATTTGAAATAAACATTAATAATTTTTGAAAATTGGCATTTAATAGCAAAAATTTAAAAAAAATTCTTAAAAAGTGTCAAATTGGAAGCGCCAAAATCTTTCATTCGAATTACTCTCATCCAAACAACACTTATTTAGAAATAAATTACATAGTTTTCTTTAAACTGAACTAGAATCGTATAGTTATACTAGAAGCGTTATATGACGTTATTATTCAAACAATAGGCTGTAAATTTAAAAAAAAACACTCAGTCTAAACTCTGTTAGATCATTCTCTAAAAAATAGCATAAAGACAAAATCCGCCAAATTTCATAGTAATATATGCGCATTTTGAGTTTTTTTATTTATAATGAGCAAGAAATAAGTAAACATCAGTTCAGTGAAAAACGCATTTAAAGTATATAATAACCTATTTTAATAATAAATTATATGTGAACACACTTAAAATTCATCACATTTATAGGTTTTACCTTCTTCCTCCTCAATTTTTAATAATTTTTCCTTTTTAAACATTTAATTTTTTTCTGGCAACTTTTGCCTTGGGCAGTGAATTTCACTTAGATTCATTTATTCTGTCTTTGTCGATCTCAGCAAATGTGCTAACTGTATCTGCACTAAGAAACACCTAAAAACACCCTTCAATAACCCTAAAAAATACTCAGTAATTCTATAAAACCTTCGTTGAAATGTATTACAGGCATAAATGCCCCTAATCTGCGGGTTCGGGTAAAACGAAGATATCTTAGGTAAATTTCCACAAAACACCGATGAAACTCTCATTGTCATTTTGCGTTTTTCTATGCAAAAAAATTCTCATTATTTAAAACTAAATTTGTGCTTACAAAAAATTTTAATATATTTTTGGCCCTTTAAATTGGTGCTTCTTGTTATTTAAATGTCAACTTCCGGTTTACCGATCTTTACGAAACTATTAATATCCTAAATTCTAATTAACGTAGAGACAATAGTGAACGTGCTTCACAAGTTCAAAGATTAGTCTATCCAATAAAGGGGTTTTTTTGAGAAAATCGATCTTTTTAACGTGCTCGAATACCTTAAAGATAAAAATATTTCGACAAGTGAAAAGATTAAAATATTTGTAATTTCTTTATATAAGGCGGACTACATATTCAAGTCTAAATTAAGTTTCTTAGGCACCTTTTAGCAATAAAAGTTTCCTCCCTCTCCCTTCTCCCTCTCCAAGATCTCCTTTCTCATTCTAAAATCTCAAAACCAGTTTCTTTACTGATTTCATTTTAATATCCATTTTAATATCTGTCTAAGCAGTTCAGAAGTAATGAATATTACAATATACTGAAACAATGAAGCATTCCATTGCATATTCTTTCAAGAGAGTTGATTTGGGATGTCTCGGGCATAGAAAAAGGAACGGGGATTTCGTACAAAATGACAAAAATCTTTCAAAACTTTCGATATTTTTTTCTTTTTATTCGATTTTTTTTTAATTTTCTTATTAAAGCTTTCTACCCTTTTTATTCGAAATACTCAGGGTTTTCTAAGGATCTGGACATTCAGTCAACTAACTTCAAAAGTAAATTTGACCATATTCATCCACTAATGAATTTGCAAACATAAAAAAAGATCTTATTATTACTATTCTGAAATTTTTAATTTTGTTTTAATCGAGAACATACTTAAATCAAAAAAATTAGCCTACACTGAAAATACTGAATGGAAAGTTGGTTTTTCTAAGTAAATGCTTTTTCATGTTTGATATTATGGTCCTGTACAAGTGATGGGCTACTTAAATTTAATTTACAATCAAAGCCATAGGTGCTGTCTTCCCAAAACTTTCCCGCATGGTTTCTAGTATATTTCTCATGCTAGAGAACGCCTAACGTGGCATTAGCGTACAATAGTTACGAAACATTAGCTATTTTGGCATTTCTTCTGAATCTATCATGTCCCCTTGACAAGTTATTTGGCTGCTAATATCTGGTATGCGTTTAATAGTACTGAAAAATTGAATCTGTGCTTTAGAAATATTTTTCTCACCCGAAAGAAGCAAAAAGGTGACGCAATACTACATTGTTAGTTATAAAATCCTATGCCAAATTTAATAGAATTAAATCAATGCGTTTTTGAATTATTGTGTTTATATGTTTCTGAAAGTACAGACCGACAGACCGTCAACTCCAGTCTCACAATTTGGCAGGTGTCTATATTAAAAATGTTCAATCTGTGGACTTCCTTAGGACAGATTTTATGCAAAATTTGAGATAAATCATCAAATTTGGTGTAAAGACCATACACCAAATTGCCAACGTCTAACTTAAATCGTTTTTTAATGATATTTGTCACAGATAGACAAACGGTGGAAGGGGGGGGGATAAAGTTTCTCAAAATGTATTTTCGAGCTCAGGGTGGTATGAAACGTGGTGATTCGTCAAAATATCGAGTTTCATTTTTTAAATAATTACTATACTTGGAACTTTTTGTTACCCAGGCTCAAGCGAAAAATCGCCAAATAATATAAGACTCCGCCAAATTTGTTTGGCGATTTTTCGCTTGCCGCCGGCTAACGGAAAAGCACCCTATACTTTCTCTGTACCATATGTACGAAAAAGTAGAAAGGCTGAGGCAACCGAGTCTCATTCCTTTTAAGGACCTCTTTCTCCAATGATTCTTTGCAAAATACTTTCTGTTGTAATGTTTTGTTATTTTTAATTACATCCGTTGCTTGGAATGCAACAAACTGAATTTGAATACGGGTTTGCTTAAAACATACCCATGTCTTGGAATATGATAAACGCGATAGTAAAAATTAATTCTATATAAAGGTGATAATGTAAAGGAATTCTATTATATTTGATGAAACTTGCAGCGCATTGAGCAAGATTTCGCTGACAATTAATGGGTTAAAAAATTAAGATTTCGACACCCTGGCGGTGAGGATGAGCATCTTCCACATGATATGGGCGTTGTGGGTTCGGGTCTGGATATGGTTTTTGTCTTCATCTGTTCTATGTTTGAAATGAGTGGATGTGTTACCCTCCCTGCTAAAGTGGCTGTGCAAGCGAATGCAATGCGTGAGTAGCTAAGACTATTTCTTGGCCCTAGTTGGCGTCGCTTAAAAAACAAGAAACGCATCCTCGTCGTAAAATTGCTGAGAGCTTCTCCATGGCAAGTGCCATTAGAAACAACACTAACAGAAATTCAGTATTAATAAAATGAGCGTGGTGATGCAATACTTTTGTTTTTATTTACTAAAAAACAAATGAGAATTATTAAAACGCTACTTACTTTAAGCAACATTTATACATTTTTATAAAGCAGTGTTGTATGTAACATGTAATGAACATTTCCATTTCTAGAAAGAGGTTTTTGGGGTTTATCAAAAGTACTATTTAATAATGTGCGTGCACTCGTAATTTTTGTGCATCATTCTATTTAATAACTAATAAAGCAGTGATGGTAAAATTTTATTAATTTGGAATGAAACCAAATCTTTCCATTCCTTCCTAAATGTCTAAATGTTTTTATTTTGCTAAATAAGCGATGCCTAATGTGATTTATTTGCTTTTTTTACTATTAAAGAAAGAAACCACAGGACTCAGACCGAAGCTACAGATTTATAGTTTTACAATGTTTGTCATATATAACTGACCATGAGTAAACTAACCAAAATTTTACCAAAATCAAGAGAAAATTTTTGTCGAGAAGGCATAAAGTTGAAAGTAGTTTCCTTAAAATAATTTTTATTGATTATAAAGTCAATATGATCATCACTAGAGCAATCAAAATAATAAGTTAAATATTAAGATCAAAGCTCAAATTAGCATTATTAGAGCTTGGTAAAATAATTCGTACCCTTCATCCTTACTGTCCAGCATTGAAACGAACTGAAAGAAACTATCTTAAAATTGTGAAGAAACAACTCAGCTAAGTTCTCTTCCACCATGAGTGAAGAGCCAAAATCAATTACCGTATTCAGTCTAAAAAGTACCTACACGAGGCGAGTTTAAATAGTAGCCAATTTGGCATTGCAGTTACTGCCAACCACAAATCACGAAGCTTGCAAAAAGGGCGGGGTGGAATTGGTTCGTTTACTTGAGATCATGGCACGGAATTGGAAAAACTTAAGGACGCCATAAAAATTCAGATCCGAAATAAATTTCTGTATGGATCTTTCCCAGCTGTCTAACATAAACATTTATA
This sequence comes from Argiope argentata, assembly GCA_026289955.1. Classification (NCBI taxonomy): domain Eukaryota; kingdom Metazoa; phylum Arthropoda; class Arachnida; order Araneae; family Araneidae; genus Argiope; species Argiope argentata. Next base: position 6,916,551 of record JAOUZG010002851.1, on the reverse strand, counting down.
TGTTTATATAAGACATATAGATGCTTACAATATTATTACGAACACCACCTCCAGCGGATCCGATCACAAGTAAATAATAGTCATAATAAAGTTGCTGATAAATATTCCAAAGAGAGTAAGGAGAATGAAAAGTCCGCTAGCATTTCTCTCACTAATAAAGAATTATACTGAAATGAAAAATATGAACTCAATTTACTATGGCGTATTCCATGTACACACCATTGGTGCATAGGAACATTCCCTGGAAATCTGATGGAAATAGATGTGATCGTGGCTACCAGACTGCTCTGGCTAGACTAAAAAATGGCAAACTTAAGTTCCTTTCCTTTTAAAATGGTAGAAAAATCCATCCCACCCATAAAAAAATGCTATGATCATTCAGCTTCATCGGATCATATTCAGGACTGCGTCAGACATTCTAAGCGAGACTTAAAAACTATTATAGATTCCTACTGGAATTGATCTGGCATATGTCAGATCTTTTGAGATAAACAACAACAACAATATTATTTATTCAATTGTTTCCTTTTTTTCCCTCTGCATAAGTAATTTATTTATTAGTTCACCTTACTGCAGCTTGAACAGGCTTCAAAAATGTAAAGGGATTGCTTCTGCATTTCAGAATTCTCTGCAAGTAAGTCACACTGTTTTGTTTTTGTCTTGTTTCCTTCATTCAATTATTACTCCGCAAAACATTAAATATAGCCGTGCAGGATTTGACATCGTTCAGGTCCCTGGATGCCCTTTCTTTCTTTTTTCCTCTTCCTTTCTTTCCATTTCGTGCTCTTCCAACTGGTTAGATAACTCAGTGTTATAGGCATCGGGGCTCAAGATGACATTATGTTATGTTAAAGAAAGAGCACTGATTTAAATGCATTAAGAAAAGACTTTTTTCTCTGTAAAATGTTATTTTCATTTGTACATAAGGATGTAAATTCTATTTCAAGAAAAAAATAGAGGTCAAAATTAAGTATTAAATTGAAAAACAGAAAGGGCTGACAGATGCGAAAACTCTGAGTGGTTTCTGGAGAAAGGATAACGTGTCGATTAAGAATGTTTTTAATTATTTAGGTAATGACAACATATATGCCTTGACTAATCAGCGCCTCTATTCAATTCGATTCTATTTGAAAGCCGTCGATGGAGAAAAGAGGTATGCCCTCTACGATGATTTTTGGATAGAAGCCGAAAGCAACAAATACAGGCTGCATATTGATGGCTACAGGGGCGATGCAGGTTTGGCACCTTTCTTATTAATAAGTTTAAGAACAATGTTTAAAATAAGAGGGTTTTTTTAAATTTTTAACTTTTTATTGCTTTTTACTGCTTAGCATTTAGTATATATTATTTTATTATTTTTATCTCTGCTAATAATTAGCATGAATATTTGGCAGTTGAGTAAAAAGGCGAATGTTAAAACTCCAGAAAACCTGTTTCCCCTTATCTATGGTCCATTTTCGATGTACGTAGCAACATATTAACCGAGAAGCAAGATTGGATTTTGTAATCGAAGGCTTGTGAGAGGCAGATCGATCATAGAAACTAGCAAATGTGTTTCTTTCCTTGTAGTATTTATAGAAGCAACAATACAGAATGCCAATGGCGACTCCTTGTGAGTTCTTTGGGTCATCTGTTTGGGTACGGCTGTACCAAATTTCTTTGAATAGCTCTCGTTGATCTCAATATCTCAGTTTCGGGGGTCTGAAGAGTCGAAGCCCATCTCAACAATCCTCACTCACCTTCCAACTTCTTAATATCAAAAGCCATTCTCGATTTTGAATTGTTTTATGTAACTCACTAGGTATGTCCCTTAAGGGTTGGGCATTGCTATAATATCCAACAATTACGTTTCTTGCACTGAAATAGTTCTACATTTTGTAGTATCTTGCACATATCTAACACCAATATGAACCGCGTGAAGTAGATCAGGACGCAGTAAATGATATTTGGGTACCATTTGCCCGCGTAAATTTTATTTGTATACCATATAGAAGATGGGGATTGAATTAAGCTCGAGCTCGCAATATGAGGGTTTGTAACCGAGTAACATATCCGTTAAACCAAAAGTGACACTTCTGTCCGAGGAATGTTATCTGGCTTATAAAGTACTCACCACATACTCGCCCACCAGTGAGTCGGTGGTTATAAGAACGATACAATTGTCCCAAGCGTATGGAGAGTGTGTGTGAGTTGGTGATGACGTTGACTGTTGTATTTAATGCGCCTGATGATTTTTGCTGCCAAATGATGGCACCACAATACCATACGTAAAGAATGCTTCCAAGTCACCATTATTGGAGATGAGGATTGCCTTAGGCTCATATTCGTAATCTAAGGGTTTGTAGCCGAGTAACATATCCGTCTGACGAAAAGTGACACTTTGGTCCTAGGAATGTTATCTGGCTTATAAAGTATTCACCACAAGCATTTACCGGTGTAAATGATATTTGGATATCATTTACATGGGTATCAAAATACTTATTGATAGACAGAATATTTTATTGAGGAAGCTATAAAGATCACATGATATAAAATATTAAATTGAAATTTTTAGCAAATATTAAACCTTTCAAAACAACCACTCACCAAAGGCGGTTAGTTATAATATTTTGGAGTTTCTTTTCCAATATAAAATTCAATTTAAGTTCCAATTATAATTTAAATTAATCAACTAACTTCTTATAATAAGTTCTGAAAATTCTCAGGAACTTTATTGTCATTTGGAATAAACCACTGCATAAACCTTTCAAAATAACTGAAATTGAATCCCTGCGCGTTATATTCCACTTAAAACAATTATTTCTTTTGCCAGGTGATTCCATGTCCGAAAGACAAAACAACCAGTATTTCAGCACCAAGGACCGGGACAATGACAACAGTACAGAGAGCTGTGCCCTCAAGTATAAAGGTGGTTGGTGGTACGGGAAATGCCATCTGTCCAATTTGAATGGCATTTATCGCAGGGGTGTATTTGAAGGCGCCGCAGACGGAGTCAGCTGGTACACATTTAGAGGACAAAATGAAGCACTGGATACAACAGAAATGAAGATAAGGCCAAAAAATTTCCATAAAACATCGATATCAATGGATACTCCATTGCAGTGATGAACGATAAGATAATTATGAAATATATTTTGAGTAGATATTATTTAGGTTACATTCTTCTAATTTTTGAACAATAAATTGTAATGTGAGTCTTTTAATAATAATATATTTATGTCAGGATCTACAACTTAAGTAGTTGATATCTGTTAAATCCTCTGTGATTCTTACACTCCCCCTCAGAGGGTAGAAACGGATATCATGTAAGGCTTGCATGAACAGGATAGGACACATAAACTTGAAGATTTTGAAACAGAGGATAGTATTGTCATTTGATAAAATTGTTATTAGTAGTTATTGGCATACTACTCTGCACCACAAAACAAAAAATGTTCACGCTTGTGATTCCGAAGATGTAATCTGAATACCTATAATGTTCATGTCCTTATTCAAATTCCTAAAGTTTTAAGAGGGTGAAAAGCGATTAACATTTTTATTTGGAGATACTTATGTGAGAAAGTTTCAGAGAGACATTACCGCTAATTTTATTAATCAATTCAATAAATGTAGATTTAGACACTAGGCAAACCCTACAACTTCCTATTATTGATTTAAAACATAGTTTAGATTCCAATGCGCATAAAAAGATCTGTGCAAGCTCAAATCAATTCAGCCTAAAACAGTTCGCTAATATAACTGGAATGAAAATCCAAGCTGTTGAGATAGAATCTAATCTTTATAGTTGGGGCCATTAAAATTTGTTTAAGATAGAGCTATAAAGATCAGACAATTAAAGTCAGCAAAACACTTTCAAACTCAAAAAAATCTATTTTGGAAAATATCATGATATTCGACCCTCAGTAAACAATGTTATATTTTTATGTTTATCTTTTTAATGTTTATGCTATAATGTAAACATGACATCCCACACCAACATCCAGATGGGGGCCGTAATGAAGTTTTTGAATGTACGGAAGACAACGCCAATTAAAACTCATCGACAGTTGAGTTTAGTGCAGGCATCAGATGTAATGGTTCATCGTCAGTATCGAGAATTTTACGAGAGAAGGCAAAATGTCCATGACTAACATTGCTGTATCCACCCATTTCTCACCGCTGATGATTTGCTGGAATCACCTGTTGTTCAGGAAATTGTGCTCCAATTAGGTGACAAAATGCCTTATACCCATATAATTAACATTTTCTTCAGGTGCTTCGAGGGAAGGTGTTTACCCATGCGTCCTATAGTCCCGACCTTGCTCCCAGCGACTCTCACCTGCTCTTGCATCTGAATAAACATCTCCCCGGGCGTCACTTTCAAACAGACAGAGTCATACGTGACAAGGTGAGTCCATCCCCAGCCGACAGACTTCTATAGCTCTGGAATACAGAAACCTATTCGCAGAATGATGAATGTTACAATAAAGGTAGTTCTAATGTTGAGAAATAACTGATACGTATCTCTATCTTTTGCAATAAATCCTTTCAAGTCATTGTGTCATGCTTTTTTGTGTGTCGTATTATATTTTGAATTCGAATTTTATTAAAACTGCTTGATTTTGCTTGTCAGAGGCGTCATTACATCACTTTAGTGTTTTTAAATAACAAAATTAAAGAAAGTGATTTTTTTAAAAAAAAATTTAGCAATAGAAAAAGTAAAATTTTAAAAATTATTATTATTGAACAATTGTAATATGATAAATGGCAAAATACAGACATTGCTCTGACATTGACACAGTTTATCAAAAAGGTTTAAACATAATTATTTTTTGTTTTTATGAAAAGAACAGAAATATTTTTACTATACAAAAAGATATATATATATTTATTACTAGCAGTACCCACACGGCGTTGCCCGTAGTATGTCATCCAAGAAGAAATATTAGCTTTAAATTTAAGTCTAGCTTCCACCCGATATGACACGGGCATGTTACGGAACACCAAACAACATAAAAATATATTTAGAAATGATCAAAAATAGATATGAAACCTTTTTATGGCACACATTTAGAAATATTTAGACTGTTACAAATGTTAAAATATGATGTGATCGTAGACAAAAGATAGGCGATCATTTCGAGATTGGATTTCCTTCTTTTCGGCATGATGATATTTGAATCGCTGTTTAAAGTCATGCCTAAACCAATAAATGTATCGCATACGCACACCATAGCACTTGCTATTTGCACATGTTCAGTTTGAGGTTTTCGCTCATGCATGAATAATTTAAAATCGCAATTATAAAAGTCCTCTTTTTATTTTGATATGACTTGTGTATTAAAACTTTCCTAATAAATACTCTACAAAATGGTACAAACATCTCCAATATCCCTTCACTATTTCTCGAGCTTTTATAGTTCCAAATTGCTTTCAGGCGATTTTATTTTATACTATGTATAGACATAACTTTCTTTTATTCGGAGTCACTCTGATTAGGCAGTATATAAAGAGATGCTATTAACAACTTATAATACACTAGCATTCCCGTACCCGGCATTGCTCGGGTAATGGAATTAGCAGGGGAAAACAGTGCTTGGTACACCTAGTTACAAAAATTCTCTATAATAATTACTTATTACTAACTTTTTCTAATTTTTGGACGGTCCCGGGGCCCCTGAACTCCTTATATATATATATATATATATATATATACCCTTTCCTTAACTAACATAAATAAGCAGCAGCTGTCACTCACAACATGAGATCTGCTAATCAACCAACCCCGCAGTGCAGAACTAATCGCAAAAGGGAAAAGCAATCATTTTGTCCAAATAGAAACTTTTAAGAAGAACAAACCTGTTATTTAGACGCTCCGCTTTCGGTAAGTATAGAAATCTGAAGGTCGTCGACAGGAGGGTTGATAAAGAAAGTTATTTGGCAGCATGACAATCATTGTACAGTGTAAAAAATTTCGATATTATTATTAACAAAAGCATTTTAAGCAAACACAACGAATCTCTAAAACATATAATACTGCATTTTCACTCGCGGTTTTGGACCAACCAACTAACCTCTCAAAATCGATTTTCTAATGCAGTCTTTGCAAAATCAGAAATTATTTCATAAGACGCGTAATTTTTGCTAGATTGCTTTCAAAATCTATCAGGGTGTGCCAAAGATATGCCAAATTATACAAAAAAATTTTATTCTCATTTTTATTTATCAATGGATTAGATTTGTAATGTTGAAGAGGAAAACCCAATAAACGACAAAAAAAATTAAAAATGCTCAATTTTCAATCAGATTTTTACTATCTTTCACACAATTTTAAAAAATTTATCGAATTTTATGTAAAAAAATTTGATTAAGTTATCTTGAAAAGTTTCGGAGTAATTAAATATTAAAGCGAAATTTCGCCTCTTCGTTAAAAAATTCACCAAAAATTCAGTTTTAAAAATTCGATTTTTTAAATTGTATTGTAGAATACTACATTGTATTGTCTTTCAGGAAATATATTTCCTGTATTTTTACAGCTAAGCGTCTATTTTACAGGGCCGTTCAAGAAGTAGAACCGCCAAAATTGACCTTTTTTTAAAAAATCGATATTTAATTTTTGCGTCGATATTTCGTAAAATAAATTATATCTCCGTGGTCTACGATAAAAAGTCCATCCGAATCCACTGCGATATTGAGTATAAGGTGAACGGACGCGTAACGATGGCAATTTTAAAAACGCGGTTTTCAGGGACGAAACGGTACGCATAAGCAATCGCTTCTCCGGAAGGCCGTGTTTCACTCGGAAAGTAACATTACGGGTTTTAATTTCACAGAAATTAAGGGGTTTTAATTAATTTCTCTCGAACTAATTGATATTTCGAAAAATCCTTTCTTAGTGGGTACTTTCGTAATTATGTGGACATGCCTGCCAAATTTCAAGTCTGGGGCTTCAGCGGTATTGGCTGTGCGTTGATATATATATATTATCTCAGGACAAAGATTTTTATATATTTCGATATATCTGTTGAGTAGTATATCGCGATGATGAAGTTCGGTAATCGCCCAGACCTAGTCTCAATAGCTCCTCAGCAAAGAGTTTTTAAAACCTTTATAATCATGCAAATCAGATTATTTTAGAAGCCTTGTACGATTATATTCATTGCGCTATACAGCTTCTAATTTTCGGTTCATTTCGCCAGAAATTCAGTATTTAAAAGAAATTTATTTTATTTTTCTAATTCAGTGATGTGTTGAATGAACTAAATCCCACCCATAAAAAAGAATAAATACTGGAAACAGGAATCATTTAATATTTAAATTCCTGGATACTGAAGAGTATATTTTAAGATTCAAGCATTACACGAATTTTTTATTCAATAAAAGTTTTCGATTGACGAGGATTTCGACGACGATTTTCCTCTGCCCACTTTACAGAGGAAAAGGGGTGCAGCAGCTTCTGAAGGTAGCTTCTGCGCCCCAAGGCAGAAATCTGATTTCTAGCTCATATGAAGATGACACTCACACACCCGCTTGCACAACCCCTTTTTACAGGGGGCTCATTTTCACACCTTACAGATAGATGATGATATGAAGTTAGGGGACATGTAGATCTTTAATTATCCTTAAACATTAAGATGATCAAAACCCCACTTTGTCCCGTGCTGCAATTATTCTTCCGTTCCTCTCCTTTTCTAATTGCAAAGCAATAAACTTATGCACTGTCAAATATATAATAATAAATCAGCCTTTCTACTATAAAATATATATCTACAATAGCTAAATGTTTTGTAAAGTCAACGTTTCGGTGTCAGTCGCGATCGAGGAGAGCCTATCACCATCCTCCATAGCCCACTGCTTTTATGCCAGAACTCTTTGATGGTTTCTCATCTTTTTGTTTTGTTTATCTTATTTCTTGCTGTTTTGGATTTTGTGTGTTTTACCCAATATATTGTCTTTCCTTTCCCGTCCGTTTGATGGGCAAATCGTTGTAAAATACAGCTGCAATTCTACTGTTTTTTTATATCTTTATATAATTAATTACATGTGTTTTGGGCAATACCTGTACCTTTGAATAGCAATAAATATTCTCGATTGACTGGTCAGGTCTGGGGGGGGCGCGCCTTTCGGCAGCCGGAGGGATCGTTTTCGCTAGTTCTTATAAAGCACCTTACACCTAACACGGGTAGGTTGGGGGACATTGGGCTTACACCTCGTAGATAGAACACAGGGTAAGAAACAACCATGCCCGAACCAGGATTCGAACCCAGGACGCCCATATCAAAAGGGAAGAAGAGCTACCCCTAAGCCAAAACACCGTCATCATTTTTATTTAATAAAAAACAACAATACTAAAAGGCATAGAATTTGGGTTTCTTTTAAAACTTAGAATTACAGAACACATATTGTGTTTCAAACCATTGGTTTAGCTTCCATAAATAGTCATCTATAGTTTTACCCTAGAGTTGAAGTTCGTCCCTTTCTCTTTAAGAGAAAGAACAATAACTTAAGCAGTAGCCTATGAGGGTAAAGATCACTGAGCACCCGAGGGAAAATACGGACTTCTAGCTCATATGAAATTACACTCATACATTTGCTTGCAAAGCCCCTTTTTACTAGAAGGGGAGATAATTCACACACGAGAACATATGCAACGCATGGTAAGAAACGACCATGCCCGAACCAGGATTCGAACCCGCGATGCCCAGATCAAAAGGGAAGACGTGTGACCTCTGAATTAGGACACCGTCATTTTTTTATTCAATAAATAATAACAATAATAAAGGGTAGAAAGTTTGTGTTTCATTGAAAAATTAGTATTACAGAATGCATATTTTATTGTTTACCATTGGTTTAGCTTCCACAAACAGTCGTTTATAGTTTTGTCCTCGCTTTAAAGTTCTTCCACTTCTCTTTAATACAAACTACCAAAATTAACCCTATCTTCCGAACGTATTTCCCGGCGGATCATTTTTCGACGATAGCAACCGCTCGAGACATATTTCTTCCGCTTCCTGCATAATGTGAAGCTTTGTTTCCGAATCTTTAGGTTTGGTTTTTCCGAAATAGTAACGGTGGATTTTCCAAAGGGCATTTTGAGAACAGAAGTACGCTGTTTTTGACAACTTTCGAGTAACTGCTGATTTCAAATCGTTTCATTTCTAATGGGAAGGAGTTACTAACAGCACCTGTTTTCTACAGCATGTAAGTTGCTTTTAGATTCTATATTTAATTTTCCAAACAGAAACTGAATTGGTTTTTATCCTTTTTTATACACTTTCGTTTAAGCATCAGGTAGTAGCAATCAATTCTATTCTTAAAATAATCGTAACATATTCAGAAGATATTATTTCTATTCGATTATAAGTTTTATCCAATTTTGGCCATCCTTATTTTAAAACCGTAATAGCTAGTTTTAATAAGAAAACAGTTGAGTACTCTTATAGAAAATTCATGTTTTAATGCGTTAATAATCTCTGTCTCTTTTAATAACACAGGAAACTATGTGAATGTTTGCAGGATTTTTTATATAAATTTATTAAAAATTGCATTCATACTTCTTCAGTTAATAATATAAGAATACAATCCCAAATATTTATTAAATAAAAAATGTACATAAGTAATCGATAATACTAATTTTCTTATTGCATTTAAAAGATGCTCAATAATTTCATATTTTTGTTTTGATACCCATATTTTCAAAATTTTATTTCTAAAATAACGATTGAATTTTTCTCAAAAAATAACTAAATACGAGCGTTAATTGTTCCAAAAACCAATTACTCATGATATTAAAGCCTAAAATTTTTCGGAATGCATTTTAAATCGAATATGAATCCCAATATTAATTAAGAATTAAGATGTATAAATGAAATTTAGAAGGTGTATTTGTAATCGGAAAGATGGCGGTTGAAATTTCACTCAAGGTAAGTAGGACCGGTGCTGGTAAGTCTTATGTGATCGTCAAGCATTTCATTTTTGCTTTAAATATACGATATATACCGTGCACAAATCATTTATCTACCGGATTGGGTAACATGATCTATTGTATCAAAAATACCTTCAAATAGACAAAGAATATAGCATCGACACTTTACTGAGTTCGATCGTCGCAATTTAGAATGGAATGTTTTATGACAGGAAAATTAAAAAGATGATTTTATTTCGCGACTTTAAAAAATATTTGTTTGTGATATATTCACGTTGTGATATAATTTGTTTGTGATATATTCATTGGCTGTCATAAAAGGGAATTGCCACAAATAAATCAGCACTTCACAATGAATAGAGACCCCTGTATTCGCCACTTACTATCGTACAGTAGCTGTAACCGAAATTCGAGCATGCGTTGTGGAAATATTCGACCTCAGAAGTACAAGCAAGGATTCATACCATGCTCACATATTAAAGGTAGCCAACTGATTACTCGACGGACGGATCTGAGTCAAATATTCCTCAAAGTTTCGCACGATTCTCTCCGAATCACAGCAATATTCGGTCTCAGCGATAAAACTTGGAATTCGTGCTATGGTGACACATTAAAGATAGTCAACTGATAACTTGAAGGACCGCTCTGAGTCAAACCCACAATGTTTCACATGATTAACTTCAAATCACGAGAATATTCATCCTCAGAGGTACAAGACGAATTCACTGGAGGTCTGAGTGAAATCAATAGTGACTCTCATAAATAGCAGTCTTTTATATCTTATGACTGTAATGGTAATATAGTAGTTGGAAGGAAGCCAAGTGGGTGTTTCGAATCTTGCCTCAACTCTTCAACATCTATTGCACACTAAATCCAACCAAGAGTTATAAATTGGTAAACAATAGTCTACGGCAGCAGCATCTTTATCCTACAGACTTCAACAGCAAATCCTTTTGGTGAGTGGACGGTTGTGCTTTCATTTTTGAGCCATTATGCCAAGGTGACATTTTCCAATGAGAATCATTAGACCTCTTCCACAGACTAATTTACTTTACTCAGTGTTGGCATGTTGTCTCTGAACTCCGCACATGCTCTTTGGACCATTGTTTAAAGGCGATTCCTGTTTCATCCTCTGCCAGAACAGTTCATCATTCATTTAATTGTCTTAAAACAGGCGTGGAACTTCACCCCGGCCAATTGCAGTTTGAATGATGTAGGGATTCTGCATTGTAAAATGTATGCAGAATTGCAAAACTATATTCAAATACTGCTGCTTTGTTTCACTTTACAACGGAAGGAGGGTTATAACAGCTTCTGGGGGTATAGACCCTTAAATACAAGAGGATAGTAGTCTAACTTCTAGCTCACAAACGTCGGATACCATTTTTACGGCGTGGACTTCATTCATTCGCAGATCGTAATTTAGATCTGGAACAGAGAATGATCACATCTGACCCAGTGGTATTATTCTTGACATGGAGGACTTTGTGACCGCAACAAGTCTAATGAGCACCAGACGCTGACACTCGGAGAGTCTTCAACCGGTGAAGAAGTTTGAACTCGCAAAGTACGGAATACGAGCCCAACGCTCTACCAACCAGGCTATCCCGGCCCACGGTATTCAAATTCATAATGTAATTAAAATCCGGAATTTAGCCCATGGCCTTAAAATTTTAAAAAAGAAATTTTTTTAAGAAACTTAGTATAAGTAATAAATGAATTTATTGCCTATCCAAGTCTTTGTCTGAATTTTCTGAATTAACCTCTTCTTGTTTCTGGGATAATATTTTCGCCTTAATGTTTTCTTCCGTATCTTTAATGAAATCTTTCATTTGAATCGAATAGCTTTGTTGTTCAAAAAAATTGCAAATCACAAAAGCTCTTGAAGTTATATTTATAAATTACTAGCTTTCACCCGCGATTTCATATGCGTGGAAAATTTGATGTGTATGTGTGAGAACCGTCGGTCTGATCACAATGTAACAAATTATAAAACCAAATCAAACGTTTATGTATCAGATAAAACGATGAAAATGCTTTAATTTTTGCTGCAACAAAAAATTAATCAAAAAAGATTTTTTTTAAAAAATATCAACATTTATTGAAACTTTTCCGACTTATAAAGTCACTAGCTCTTTCCCGCGACTTCGTACATGTAGAAATTTTTATGTATATATGTGAGAACCGACAGTCGAATCACAATGTAAAATGTTTTCAAACCCGTATGCATGCATGCATAAATTTTCAACGTCAATTGGAGCAACGCAAAGGCGTGAATTTTAAGCACCAGTTGGGGTAACGCAATGGAGATTAGAAAATTTGAATTTCAATTCATCTGTTTTATATTTATTCAAAAGCACTTCTGAAGGAATCAAAAGATATTAGCGTGGGTAAATTAATAATATTAACCTATTAATTAGCAATGTTTAATTTTAAATTAATCATACATTACGAAAATAAACAGAATCGTATGAAATAACCGGTCGAAAACATGTAACGTCTAACGTCATTAGCGTGGGGGAAAAATTACTTAAAAGCTATGTTCTTGAAACTATAAAGGTACTTTTAAAAATTTAATCGAAAATTTTGAAAAAAGGCAAAAGGAATATGTTTAGCAAGAAAAAAAATCAAAGAAATGAACCGAAAATAACGAATTATTTTAACACAAGAGCAGCGTAAGAAAATAAAAATTAATAAACCTTCCTTTAGAATAGTAAGATAATATTAAAATGAAAAACGGAAACAGAAAAATGAAAAGATATTATTACATTAAAATTTTTTTGTAATGATGAAAAAGGCTTTCTGACGGGAAATCCTACAATAAATCAAAAAGAATTTCATTAGATAAAATAATATTAAAAGAATACCAGAAATAGAAAAATAAAAAAAAACGTTTCAAACGGCTCAGGCAGATGTTGTAAGATGCTTTTTTATTTTTTGGTGGATAATATAGTTTTTAATTAATAAAAAATTAACCACTCAATTAACCGGAATAAAAATTAACCTTTGTACTTCTGTAGACTATAATCTATCTGTGTGCTAAATTTCCTCCAATTTCCTTCAGCCGTTCTGGCGTGATTGAACCCCATCATCCATCCAAACTTTCACATTTGTATTACTAGTATAGATATAGATGTTAGTGTATAAAAAAAAATTTTGGGGGGGGGATTTCGAAACAAACCAAAATTTTACCACACTTCGATTCGATGTTGATAAAACAAAGCAGTTAACCAATTAATCAGAACCAAGAACGTATTCGTTGAAAATACAATTGCCAACAATAAAAGCACATCACGTTTGCGTGAATTTTCTACGACAGTTGGTCGTAGTAGATTAGAAATTTTTAGCTTCCTTTATTCTATTTCAATGTAATTCAAAAGTACTTCAGAATGAATCCGAAAGATCAATTAATAAACAATGTTTAATTTTAAACACATCAAACACTAAGAAAATAAACAGAATCGCTTGAAATAATCGGTCGAAAACATGTTAGGCCTAATCTCATTAGCTTGGGGGGGGGAAACAAATTGAAGTCTTGCTCTATTGGCGGCGGAGAAATGCAAAGACATTGAGTTAGTTTTTAACTAATAAAAAATTAACCACTCAATTAACCAGGATAAATAGTAGCCTATGCTCTATTCCTGACTATAATCTACATCTGGGCTAAATCTCATCGCATTCTATTCAGCCGTGTTGGCGTGATTGACTAACATCCATCCATCCGCACTTTCACATTTGTAATAGTAGTATAGATTGATTAGACAATTTTCCAATATTTCAGGTTTCCGGTATTTAAATCGTTCTTTTTGCTATGGCTTTTTGCTGCTCGGACTCGTGGAAATGAGACTTCCAACTGCGATCACAGTGAAAGATCCTCCTCTTATTTAGATGCCGCGGTGGACATGATAGGGAAGGCGAAGATCTTCTTCCCCACTTGTGAGTAGTATTTGAATGAAATTTGAGTAATAACAATTGAATTTTGAGTGATAATAATTGCATTTGAAGAATAAAGTCTAGTACACTGTCATGATAAATTTGAAATAAATTTAACAAACTTAAAAATTTTCTATTTTTAATGAACATTCTTTCTTGTATGATTTTTTTAACTTTTTAAAATCTTGGATTTAATCAAACAACAGGCTTCTAGTCTTATTTTTTAATGTTTTAAACAATAGTTTAATCATCTGAATTGAATTGAATTAGTATTTTAGATGACCATACTAATGCTTTAGTGTTTGTTTTCATTTTTTAAAACATTTAAGTTTGAGTCAATGCAAGTTCTTGAAAAGATCATTAATTTTTGAGTCCATTTAAAAATTAGGGTTATTTTATTCTTAAATTTCAAAATATTGAGAAATCGAATTTTGTATTAATAACTTTAAAAAATTATAAAATGAATGGAAATAAAATATAATAAAATTTTTGATACACTAGCTTTTGTCCGTGACTTCGTACGCATGGAAAAGTACACAACTAACCTAAAAACAATTTATTTACAGTGCCTACCTGAAATAAAGCAAAATCACAAATCAAATATGTGATTCAAGCCTATTTTATTTATTGATAGCGATGGATATAGTTGCAGTAATATTATACGTATATTTTTTAAACTACTAAAATGAAAACACAGTTGTCAATAATTATAATACAATGCATATGCGTGAATTTTCAACACCAATAGCAGCAACGCAAAATCCTTTTTCTACCACAGTTGAAGTAACGCAATAGAGATAAGAAACTTTTAATTTCCCATACTCTGTTAAATTTAAATTCAAAAGTACTTCAACATGAAACCGAAAAATCGAATAATGAATAATGTTTAATTTTAAATGCATCAAACCCCCAGAAAATAAACAGAATCGTTTGGAATAATCGGTCGAAAACATTTTAATCTTAACCTCATTAGTATGATAAAAAACATATTGAATGAAGTCTTGCACATTTGATGATAGGGAAAAATAAACATAGTTGGTGGGAAATTAAGAAAAGTATTGGCGATTCAATTTTATTTATATAGAGATTAATTTTGTCGATTCATTTTTATGTATATAGATTATTCGAGTTGTTTTTTTAAAGTTTTATATGTAATGTTTATATGTATGTGATGAATTTGTTATATGTAATGAACGACAAGAATTATTTAATCTTGTGCTATTGATATATATGAAATTCTTCAAACATAACATTATGATTATTCTCGCTGTTTTAATTAGCCACTAGACTTTTTTTTTTCAAATATCAAACCAGTTAAACGAACTAAAACCTCTACGTATGCGATAACGATTCAATTTTTTCATCCCTAAAGGCCCACCAACAGCAAATAAAAAAGAATTCCGACCAATGGATTGTGAAGAGGTGCTTATCAGAGGTCGAAACACTAGTGGCATTTTCACTATCTGGCCAAGGAGCAGGGTGACCAAAGGTCAACCACTGGAAGTATATTGTGACATGGACACGGACGGAGGAGGATGGACCGTAAGAAATTGATATCTATTTAAAAATGATTATTTTCTAATATAGTTTTAGATAAGAGTTAATTTTTTCTTTTCAAATTTATAAAGTTAAAATTAATTCAATTGTTTTAACATTGGACTTAACTAGCTTGGGAATTTCACAATTGAATAATTTTCTGTTGCTTCTAACTTCACTTTCACTCTAACTTCTATTTTTCAATCGCTGTTTTTCATAATTTGACTTGATTAAATTAAAGTTCAGTAAAACAGTGAATAAAAATAAAGAAATAATTCATTAAAAAGAACAGCGATTGAAAAATATAGTTAGAAGCAACAGAATAAAAAATTACAGTTAAAATTATAATTGTAGACGATATTTTATGGATATTGATAAAATGAGCTTAAAATATTTGGTTTTATAAGTATTTATAAAATTATAAATGAAAGTTTTCTTTATCTGTAATAACAAATCCCTATTGAATGGTAATGGTTTCTATGTTGATGATAGTAATGATGACATGACAGTATTTCTGGTATTTGATTGTTAACTGTATTACAAGACTAAGTATACTGTATTCTAAATAGAGACGGCTTTTAACAAATTAGATCAATAACCCCCAAATGACTATCGAATTTGAATCTTGTTTCTATCTCGCGATTTATCTAGAGTATGACCGGATAAATGTCACCAGTTATTTTAAGCCTACGTCTCAATGACACACAGAAAGCAGTCATACATCAATCCATTTTTTTATCATGTGAGGATATGATGTTGTTTTGATTAGAAGGTTTTGATGTCCCCGATATTTAAGTGCAACAAATATTTTTACCCGCTTTTACCAGTATTGCTTTATTATTACGTACTCTTTTTTGACAGCAGATATGTTTTTAAAATGTTGATGAAGATCTATGACATCATAGCTATTATTTCATCTAAAAAATAACATTGTTTTCACATGATAACTTGAAATTTGCGATCATAGATTTCATTTTTATCACTTTTTTACAGCTGAAATATACCTAGAACACGGTCAAAAAAGCAAAATTCTGTCAGTGGTCTTATAAACTTACTCCGTTATACTAAAATAATGATTTTCTATCGAAATGTACCTCGGAAAAAATTTTGATATAATCTGTATCAACATGCTCATGAACGGCATGGTATGTCTAATGTAATTAATGGTCGATGAACTGAAAACATTTCAAAGAGATAAGCTTAGTCTGTTTCACTGTTATATATTCACTATATTATATTGTAAGAATATGCATGATAGAATATTATTTTTTTCCTCGCAAAATTAGTCATATCTTTTATCATAAAAGTAAATAAATAAATAAATAAAAAAGAATCAAACTTACTATATCAGAGTTCATGTAATCAAGTGAGAACATTATTAATTTTAAAGATCTGTTTGTCTTAATTAATTTAAGTCGTCAACAAATTTAAACAGGTTTGAAACAATTATGTGACAATCAGAATACACATGCGTCGGTATATCGAGAATCGGGCTCATGGCAGACATTCGTGCCAAGTTTTAACTTTTTGATGGTGATAAGTTGCCAAATATGGCAACCTTTTTTTAAATCATTTTCTAATAACCTCCAAAGCGAAAAATTTATGTACCAAAAACGATAATTCGCGGATTTTCTTCCCATACATTTTTAGTCTTAAAAAATCCCAAACCAAAACAAAATCATGTCCTAATAAGAAATTTCATAGAATTTCATTAACAAAATATCTGATCGATTATTGATTTTTACTCAAACTCTCAGATTTTATAACCGTGCTAGCTCTTAACATCATTCAAAAGACAGTTTAAATCTGCACGTACCAGGCTAATTTATAATAATATTGTGTGTTTGCTTGACTCTATGGGTCAAAGATGAAAGACTTGCATGCATATGTTTATTTCTAACACATGATTTGTAACACATGATAAAACAACATATACAAATTGCTTTAGTTTTGCTTTCAAAGAAGGTCGTTTGAAAACCATCAATAAGTTAAAAACCACTTTCCGGTTAATTTTATTTTTGTTCATTTAATTCCAACTATTAGTTCATATTTTCTCTCTCTCTCTCTATATATATATATACAGTGGGACAAACAATTGAGGACACACCATACTTTTATTTGATAAATCCAACTTTCAATCGAAATAACACATTAACTAGAAGTGCAAACGTGTTTTTATTTTCACAAGTAACAAAGGGGTTAATTTACAGTAAAAATAACAAAAATCAACAAAAAAAATCTAAAATTAAAAATTTCACAAGTATTTGAAATAAACATAGGCAGATATTTACCTCAAAAAATTAAGGAAACACCAATAAAATTTTTGTTTAACTACCACTAGATTTTTTTCCCTGCTCGCTCCTATAAAAGCCTAAGTTTGGTCAATTTAATCTTAAACCTTTTCGACTGCTACTTTTGTCTTTTGAAGTTGGTTATGAGAATTTAAGATCGCGATTTTAATGATTGATGGAAAATGGTTCCACGGAGAGAGATCAGTATTTATGTAAGAAAATTTATATTAAGGTTATAAAGGAAACTCTTATCGTGAAATAGCTGAAATTGTCAGTAGAAGCTACTCGTGTGTCCAGAAAATCATTGGAGGATTTAATAGCGATGGATTAATTGAAAATAAAAGTGGAAGAGGATGGAAAAGTATTCTGAGTGATGTAGCCAAAAGGAAAATTTTGAAAGATATCAAGATTCATCCTAAACTAAGTGCAGTCAAACTAGCTGCAGAAACTTCTCAAATAATGGGCAGAAGTGTAAGTGCTGAAACTGTGAGAAATGTGATTAGACATGCTGGATATAGCAGTGGAGTAGCTAGAACGAAACCTTTCATAAGCTTACAAAATCAGAAAAAGTGTTTGGAGTTTGCAAAAACTCATCAATTGAAGATAGATAACTTTTGGAAGAAAATTATATTTAGTGACGAAAGTAAATTCAACATTTTTGGAAGTGATGGCCTTCGCACCATTTGGAGAAAGCCGAACACCGCTTTGGATCTAAAAAATATACGTCCTACAGTTAAACATGGTGGTGACTCCATCTTGGTTTGGGGTTGTATGGCTTCAAATGGGGTAGGAAATTTAGTTTTTATAGATGGCATAATGGATCATCAGCTTTATATAGATATACTCAACAACAATCTTAAAGAAAGTGCAAAAAATTGGATTTAGATGGAAATTTTATTTTACAGCAAGACAACGACCTCAAACATACGGCACGTAATGTCAAAATGTGGTGTCTTTTTCATTGTAAATAGCAATTGCACACAACAACACCACAGTTCCCTGACATCAATGGCATAGAAAATTTGTGGACCACACTCGAAATAGCGGTCCAAAAACATCAAATTAGGAACAAAGACCATTTAAAAGAAGTGTTACAAGAAGAATGGGATAAAATATCTCCACATACCACCAAAAAAATTGGTCGAATAGGTACTAAGACGTTTGGAGGGCATTATAAAAGCCAAAGGACATGCAACCAAATATTGACACTGTCTTTCTATGTGATATGTCACACAAATTTCATTGGTGTATCCTCAATATCTTGAGGTAAAGGTCTGCCCATATTTATTTCAAATACTTGTGAAATTTTTAATTTTAGATATTTTTTTGTTGATTTTATTTTTACTGTAAATTAACCCTTTTGTTACTTGTGAAAATTAAAACACGTTTGCACTTCTAGTTAATGTGTTATTTCGATTGAAAGTTGGATTTATCAAGTAAAAGTAAGGTGCATCCTCAATTGTTTGTCCCACTGTATATCTTGTTCAAATTTTTTGCAGTTGATAAAATACATTTTATTCATCCACTCGATGTTCAAATACATTTCTTAAAAACTTGTAGTAGATGACCCCCGATGTTAATAGAGTTGGTTTTTTTCAAATATTAATTCATTCATTAAATTTGATTCATTTTCAATAGAGCTTTATCAGTCTGTAATGAAAAGCAAAATCGACAGGCACTAGCTGAAGCGGTGAAATACTAGGATTTCAGTATTTTTCACGCAAAAGTGAAGAATGCGAGTTCAATTCTTGCGAAACTTATTATTAATTATTTAATAAAGAATAACTAAAATAAAAAAATTCTTTGTTGACCTAAATAGGAGTTGACTTAAATTTTTTTATTACATTGTTTTCTCTCTCACTTCCAGGTGATACAAAGGAGAGGGGATTTCGGCAGACCGAAAGAGTTTTTCTTCAAAGACTGGGCGAGCTACAAAGAGGGGTTTGGGGATGTGGCTAAGGATTTCTGGTTGGGTAGGTTACTGTTGAATCTTTCGTTGTAAAACAGGTGATATTTTTATACAGTTATTACAGAATTTTTTTATACAGAATATTTTTATACAGAACAAACAGGTGATATTTTTATACAGTTATTTAGATTAACAATTATTATATATATATAAGAACCACAAATATAAAAAGGCATAATTAAAACTCTTAATTTAAAGAAAAGAGAAATTTCGATTACAATGTTACCTAACCTGCCACAAATTAAAACCATGAAAAAATTACAAAAATAAATACCTTTTTTTAAAGTTGCAATTTTTTTTAATTATTTAAATAATACATATATATTTATATTTAGTGAGCTCTCATGCTGTTACTGCTAAAAATATAGTGTAACATAGGCCAAAGCAACATAAGGAAATTGAAACAGATATCAAAGTAAAAATGAAAGAGAACAAAACCGAAACAAAAGTAAAGTGAAGGTAATCCGGCTTGAAGACTTTCTCAAGGGTCATATTCAGGCAGGAATTCCAAAAATAGGAAATTTTTTTCTGTCAACAGATTTAACCATTTTCAAAAAAGCAAATCTGAAGATGACATTTATTTTGATGAAATTCTGTGTGGGTGTTCAAGTGAATTCGAAATGGTTTAGATTCAAAAATCGGTGTACTACAAAATGTGGAATTTTAATTATTAATTAACATCTAACTTTCCCGCCAAAAAAGCTTTTCATTTTCCCATCACCAAATGAGTAAAGCATCAGTTTTTCCTCCACACAAACAGGGTTAGTTTTCGGCCGATTATTTCAAATGATTCTGTTTATTTTCTTAATGTTTGAGGCAATTAAAATTAAACATCGTTAATTAATGGACCTTTCGGATTCATTCTGAAGTACTTTTGAATTAGAGTAAAACAGAATAAAGGAATTTAAAATTTCTAATCTGTCTCGCTTTACTTCAACTAGAGTTGAAATTCATTCATCTGCAATAACTATAAAAATAGGCATGCGCATTGTGTTTTGAGGACTGCATTTAAACAGATTCGAACTTGATTTTGATAAACTGGTTTGCAGTTTTGTCTTACTTCAGACACACACTGTAAATTAATTGCCTTTTGGCTAGTTGTGTGCTTTTGTAATTAAACAGTATTTATGTTAGTTATATATTTTTCACCGGCTCTCTGGCACAGAAGTAGCTTGTGTTCCTCATTTTTGGGGAATCCCTGGTTCGAGTCATGATTCGGGCATAGTTGTTCTTCCGTGTGCTATCTGTGAGATGTGTGACTGTGCCCCCCCCTGTAAAAAGGGGCAATGCAAGCAAGTGTGTAGCTAAGTCGTACTCTTGGCCCTAGTTGGCGCTTCTTTAAAACAAGAGACGCTCCTTTCGGCTTAAAACTCGCTGATGCTTCGGCGAAGCTTGTAAAATGCAAGTACCACTATTAACAAAAACAAAAAAAAAAACATGATTGTTAGTTTTAAAAAAATGTCTAATCATACTATCAAATTTTATTTAGATCGTCCCGAGAAAAAAAGAATGTGAATATTTTTATTATTTTGTTTAAAATTACTTTTTAATTTAAATTATGCATTTTTTTAGTGATATGGTGAAATCCTTTTTTTAAAGAAGTTATCTGCTATTAAAAGTTTCTGTTTCAGTTTTCCAAAATTTGCCACTTAAAATTACTTATATAAATATTGTATTAAATTGTACTTATATACTTAAATTGTACTTATGTACTTATTACTTATATAAATACTGTATAAATATTGTAGAAAATTAGAGAGATACATATTACGTTGTGGCTGAAAGCCTTTGTAAAATTTAGAGTGAATTATAGGATTATCACAATTTGAAATGTAAAATATTTTGATGAAGAAGCTATTAAAAGATTAGTTGCATAAACTGTTTAGTTATTATAAATAGAATCCATTTAGCTATTCTCTAAGGTTTCTTCAAATGCCTTCTATTCTCCATGTTTTACACGCCTTACCTATATCCAGCTGTCGACTCACTACTATACGCATGGCTAAGAACAACACACGGCTCGATGCTCTAAATTTCTGTCAACAAAACCCGGAGCATGGCTGAATCCCTAACCAGCATTTGCGCTTCTCTCGACTGATCCAGCTAATTTGTCGTAAATTCAGCACACACACACACACACACACACACACACACACACACACACACACACACACACACACACACACCGGCGTGCATTTCTTGTGATCTGGACGACCCGGGTTCGGACATGGTTGTTCTTCTATGTGCTATCTGTGAGTTGTGTGAATGTGT
>JAOUZG010002851.1:6829118-6853151 GCA_026289955.1 Argiope argentata | reverse complement strand
TAGAACATGAATACTTATTTGTATAGAGGAACTATATATACTTATTTGTATAGAACATGTATACTTATTTGTATAGAGGCATTGTGTAATGTCGTCGTCGGGACCCGTTAGCGCCAGGCTAGAAATTATATTTCATCAGGTTCAGCTGTTTTCTATGATTCCTCTTTTACTCCTATATTCTTTCACCAACAGTTTCTTTATTTCTGTGTTTGATTTTCTTCTATATTGTGTTATTTTTTCCTATGTTTTATTTATTGCATCATTTTACACCTGTTATGCATTTTGTAGCCGTTACATTATTACTTTTATCTTCTCCTTTGAATACTAGATGGGCGATGCGTGATTAAGTACGCATCCCGTAGTTCATTTGGGTTACGAGTAGAGGAAATGATACTGTTCTGTTAAGACTGCGCGCGTAAATCTTGTCTTGTCTTGTTTTTGTTTAGCGTGTGAATGTGGCTTTTAAAGCATATGTTCCTTCCTGCTCGGATCCTAATAATCTACATTCTACCACATTGGCGCCCAACAAAAAATAATTTCTGAGGAAATGAAAGTGAAGTCGTCCCAACGGTCACAAGAAAATTTCCCGCCACCACATTACCGTTCAACGGTTTTAATTTCTTCTATAACTATTAGTTATCCTTTAACCCCTAATTATTTTTACTTTATTTATCTGTAACTTGGAGGGGGTGGTAAGATGTTGTTATCTAAGGCTTTCTAAAGCAAGCATAGCTCAATTTTTCCACACTCGTTCGTTCATACCAGTTGATCTGGAATCTTAACTATTCTAGCTGAAAGAGTATTCAGATTATTGAGATGAATGTGATGATAGATTCAAGGCATACAGACACCTATCACTTACACACCTACTAAGAATTCAAGAGTGAAATGTCAGGTGGTTGTTCTGATTAGGAAGAGTAGAAGGGAAGAGAGAATTGATTCAAAACTGTGACTCTGTCTTGATCTACCCCTTTATTATTTTGGGACGTGATTCCAATATAAATTCATATACTGTGATTTTTTATTACAAAAATATGGAAATAAAATAAAAATAATAATATATTTTAATTTTTATGCGAATTTTTTGTATTTAAATTTTTAATAGCATTCCTAAAAAGCATTCCACCTTTGTCCAGAAAAATGATATTATTTACATGACGAATTAGGGACCTTAATCTTCTTCAAAGTAAAACCCTTCCACCTTCACACGCTGAGCCCATCAATTCTTCCATTTTCGAAAACACTGCTTGGAATTGTATTTATCACCGTAGTCGCGTTCTGCATTATCTCTTATCTACTTTCAAAATAGGGTCCTTTCAACTGTATCTTCAAATTCGGAAACAACAAGGTTTTAATGAGCCATATCTCAATAATAATTAGAACAGAAGACGACTGGAATTCCTTATTTCGCCAAGAAAGTTTGAATTAGGAGTGACGATTAAGGTGGGGCATTCTCATTGTGCTAACGGTCAGTTTTTCGTCGTCCTGAGGTCCGGTCTTTAGCGCCGAATTGCCTCTCAGAGTTCGCGTAGGTAGTACTCTTTTGTTATCATATGTCTTTCCGGTACGTATTCATCGGAACGAAAAGTCTTTGATTGTTAATTTGTAATAGAAAGAAAAAGTTATCATTTGGTGTAGATAAAATAAGTTATAAATAGAAAAAATATTTGAGTAGGTCCTGAGGTGCCGCAAGAACGTTGAAGTTCCGTAAATTTGGGATTTTTGCAACATTATAAATTTTTTTATGAACTCAACAATTTATAATTTTTAATTAATAGCATGGTGAAAAATTGTCTTTTGGTTTATATAAGATAAACAAAAATTATTAAAAGTATTAAAGTATATCTTGAGGTTCTGCAAGAATGTTAAAGTTTAATAAAAACGTACTTTTTGCAACTTTGAAATGATTTTTCTCTGCCTCGTTTATGAAATAAAAACCTTTAAATAGACATTGTTATATGAATAAAAGTATAAAAACAGTTTTATTATTTCACTGGCATGACGTTGAGTCGTCGCCGAAGCAGTTGTTATTGAGATAAAATGGAGACTTGTTTGCGTCCGTCGACAACGATAGAGCTGGTTTCAAATCAGTAGCTTTGCCGAATTCAGTTGAATTGGCGTCCCAGCTTCATCTACCGTGTACTGATTTGTAATTCATGCACTTATGTGCTTTTCTGTGATTGAAAATTGCTTAATCTAAATTACTGAAGACAGACAAATGTCAAAGTGTTCTATTTTTGGGAAATTTAGTAATTTTCTTGAAGTTGAACTTGCTGCATACGAATCTAAAGCTACTTTTTGATTAGAGATAACCTCAAAATTTCTCAAGAGAAGTATCCTTCAGTGGACGAAATATGTGACACTTCAGTTCCCATAATAGAACAAATATGGTCTAAAACGTCTATTCAATTTGCTTCATTTAACTTCTAGCAAAAGAATTTCATAGATGGTAAAAGCTTATTTTGCTAAATATAGGAATTTATTAAATTCTAAAAGTAGAAAATGTTCAGAAAGTTTGATTCCCTCCTCAAAGAATTTAGAGAAAATATTTAGACGTTTATTCGATTTTTCTGACTTGCATAAAAGAAAAATAAGCACCAGTTATGTAATAAAGAGCTCAACGATCTACTCTTTAACAGAAAATGGTTATCAGTAATATTGATAAATGTACAACACACCCGCTTTCAGAAAAAAGAAGCAAAAAAAAAGAGTAAAGAACTACAAAGAAAAGTAAAATTTAAGAAAGAACTGACAAAAAAATACTGGTACAACGCTGAAAAACAACAATGGTCTTTACAAACCAAATAGATCCATCAAATGGACAAGTAGAGATAAAGCAACCAAGTGCCTGTGTGGTTTAATATTCAGTTAATATTAAGTTGTCTTTTATGCACTAACTGTTTCAAATATCTTTTTAACCTTATCTCATATTTACACTATCTCTCTGAAGATCTCCAGAATGTTTTAGATCAGATTATTCGAAGAAAGGGCCACTTTATTGCTTAAGATAATATCCTATTGTCCATGCTAAGTGATGAACATAAAATCCAAAGGGAACTTAGTTTACGACGGGTTTTAAAAGCAAGAACAGAAATTAAAGACAGAGTCAAGAAGTTTAAAGTTCCAATGATAGACTTCGATTTAAAGGATTGCATCGACATTATCTCATGACTTGAAAACAACGTAAAATGTAACTTGTTTTTGCTAAAATCTGCTCAGTGACTGTAACAAAGACTTTATACAGAAGGCATCAGAAACCAAGTAGTGTAGGGAACTCGATCATTGACTTTCCATATCTTCCTTGCCCCAAGCAAGCAGTGGAAAGGGCTGTGAAATTGGTGGCGGAATCGGAGCAAAAATTCTGTGATTCAATCGCAAGATAAAGATACATAAGAGTAAAAATTGACTCAGAGGTGAATATGACAAAATTTAATCTAAAAAAACAGTTTAATGCTACAATGAAGTAGAAACAAATACTATGCAGTTGTAACATTTGTAATCATTAAGGATACAAAAATTTTTAAAAAGCAAAATTTTGTATAAAAAATATTTTTATTATTATTATTATTATACTTTGTAATTAATTATTTTTTCTAATTCTAATGTTTATATTGTATTTAAAATCGCCCTTTTTAACATTATATGAATGAAAAATTCACAAAAAATACTTTATCAAAATCTATAAATTCTTAAATTTTTTATGAACATTAAGTTCTTTGAGGCACATCGAAATAATGTTGTATTGCGACCAGAATTTTTCAATATTCTTTTTGAATCTCAAAACTAGCTTCTCTCAACTATTACCAATTTAAATGTAATATTTTTTTTTGCAAATATTGAGTCTTTTGCGGCACTTCAAGATAAAATAATATTTCAACCAAATTTTTTAAAATGGTATTCAAATCTAAAAGAGATTTTCTGCACCAAACTAAAATATAAGAATATTTTTTAAAGGTCTCATTTAAAAATTTTAATATTTTTTTCACAAATTTTAAGTTTTTTGTGGCATTTTTAAATATTGTAATACTGCAACTGATTTTTTTTAAAAAAAATTTCAGTCTAAAAGTTAGACCATTAAAATCTAATTACCATTTTAAAATCCAATTTTAAAAAAATTTAAAGGCCCATTTTAAAATGTTTAAAAATTTTCATTTGTTCCAATTATTTTACAAATTTCAAGCACTTTGAGGCACCTAAAATTAATGTAGTATTGCAATCAATTTTTTAAAAAAAATTGTTTTTTAAGCCTAAAAGGTAGCTTTTCTATTCTTTTGCTATTCTAAAATCTTAAAAAAAATGTTTAATCTATTTAGTTCCACCCTAATATTTAGGATGCATTTGAAATCGTCTCCACTGATGTGCGTCCCTTCTTGAATCGGGTGACCCCGGGGCCTTCGAGAAGAGTGCATTTGCTTCTATGGACCTGGATCAACAGAAAAGCGAAAACGCCTTATTTTTTTTTTCTTTTTTTTTTTTTGTTTGTTTTGTTTTTTTTTTTTTTTTTTTTTTGCTCTCGTCCTTAAATAAATTGTTCAGAATCATAAATTTAAGAGTAAATAACAGCCTCGTTATGCTTAAAAGTAATAATTTAAGATTTCAGCTTTAAATTTAAGAATAAATAACAGCCACGTTACGCTTTCTTTAGTTGTTGATAACTCTATATTGAGCTATCAAATTTAAATATACAGGAATAGCATAAATACATAAAATGTTTTTATATTAATTGATTTTAAATCCTGGTATTTTGTATAAAAAATAATTTTAGAAAATTATAAAAAATTTAAGAGGGTTTTTTTCTTTAAAATATTTTAATGGTAATTTTTTTAACACAATTTGAAAGCAAAAAAAAAATTATAAAAATCTTTGAACTTTAACGTGAAATTGCCAGAGCCACGTCAGTCATCTGGTTCTTTAAAATAAAGAATTCCCCAAAAAGCACCACAAGAGGGCGTGGTTGGACTTTTTTGAATGCAGCTTAACAAGGTGTTATTATTTTTATTTTCTTTTTTCCCGCCTTTAATATTTCTTCAAGTAAGAAATATTTTCAGAAGTAAAGTTAACACCACACAGCTATCTCTATTGACCAAATCTGCCTTCCATACTATCGTTTTGATATTTGCTAGTTAAGGCTTGGCTATTAGAAGAAATTTGGATCTCATGGGAAAAATAATTATATCTCTCATGGGTTTGGTTGTGTATTCGAAAGAACAAAAGATTTCTGCAGTCCATTTTCTTAGGGATTTTTTTAAAAACCTGAAATAGAAATTTATTCCTCTTATTTCTCCGTTTAATGCATTTTTCCAGAAACCGTAGCCAATCGCTAGAAATTTTTTCAAAATATTCACTATTTTCTTCTAATTTCTCGAACCTTTTCGAAGACTTTTTATATTCATTATGCTCCCCCATTTGTTGATTATTTCAGTGAATTCAATCGTTCGATCTTCAACAGAGTCATTCAATTTCTTTAAAGCTTTTTCATTTGATAAATCAAATATTTTAAAAATAAGCCAGCATTTTGCCTCTCAATATTTCTGATAGTTTTATTTATCTGAAGTGGTAATAATATTTTTTCTGAGCTTTAAAAGATATCGACTTGTTTTCAATTATTTTAAAAAGTAAAATATTTCATGCAACAGTTTTTTAAAAAATGAAGGTAAAAAACTTGAAAAAGAAAAAAAACCAAAAATTAATTTTCTGTGAAGTCGAAAAAATACTTTATAAGCAAGAAAAATGATTCTGATATTAGTATTACCCAAATTGAATTGAATGAGTCGTTAAATCACTCGTGTTTACACTCCGCAATGAATAAAAAAGGTCTAATACTAATAGAAAAAAAATAATTTTAGGCTTAATGTGTACTTCGCATTAAAAAAAATGCTAATAAGGAAAAATAGTCAGTCTTAATTACTCACATGATAATTAAGTGCTATACGATACTTCGTTTTAGTAATCAAGAGGTGATATCATAGAATTCCAATGCAAAAATTACTCAAAAACCTTCACAATCACAAATGAACGGACGCTTGGGTCAATGGGCTTCAACTGACCAAAGCTGAAGATAGTCCATCGCTTAGTTAAAACTGGTATGGTGGAAATTGTCCCTGTTCTGGGCTCATTAAACTTTTATTACTCTCTTCGTTCTCGGAGACCCTGCCTTGGTGCTCTAAGACCAATCTCAAACGGCTGCATATGATTAATTAAGTACATATTCATTGTTTTTATTTAGATAACTCTATTACGTTTTATTTGGAAGTAAGAATATCGAATAAAAAATGTGCTTGCATTTACATACTTCGACTATAGCCCGAGGGCACCTCGTAATTGATAATGAGAAGCTTCCGGCATGGTGATTGGTTCTCGCCACTCTAGTGGGTATCAGAAAAACGTGGCTCCTCCCATAAATGATGGGACGTACTTCTCAAGGGAAGGGTTGTAATGGCCCTTAGGACTCTAACAGAATTTCCTCCATTGTTGCTTTACGGTGGTAAGTTCATTCAAATTTTACCGTGGGTCTTCTGGTGGGTTGAAGTAGCCAGTATAACGTTACATATTTCCAGCGATTAATGGTTATTATAAGGAGAAACAAGAATATAGAAAAAAAATTATTTTGTCATTTGAATTTCAATGGTGATGAGAAAAAATATATAGAAGTGTTTTTGAAGCACTAATATAATATAAAGAAATAATTAAATCTTTACCATAAGGATTATAAAATGATTATTCCTAAATTATCATTTTAAGCCAGTCATAAACAAGTTATGAACAATTATTATTCTTTTAAACATAATATAATGTATTTGTATAACCAAGGAAAACTTAATATGATAGAACAACGGCACTGAATTAGTATTATTAAAATATTTTGAAAAGGGATCTCTTCGAGGTCTCATAAAATGATGGGCATTTCATTATTTAGTTCTTAAAATACGTCATCCTTGAGGGAAGATAAACTGATAACAAAAAATGTACTTAACTAAAAAAACATGGATAATTATACCAAAACAAATAAAAATAATAAATGTGTTTTAATTTAATGCCAGCTATAAGCTATAAGCTTCTTGAAATGGATGATATCTATGGCAATAATGATTTTTTATGGGCTGTTTAACAGTTTCTTGAACGAAAGATAGCAGTTTTGAAAGACTTTCTATTTGAAGCTCGCAAATATAATATTAAGAACAAAAGATAATGCATAAGAAAAGAGACAAACACTTAAAATAAACGAAACCATGTTTACAGTTTTTTACAAATTTTTTCTACATTAATACCTACTTTTAAATAATAAAAGTGCAATTAATTTTATTTTCTTAATAGAAGATGAATGGTTAATTATAGTTCTCTAACATATTACATCATTTCTACCCCAAAGATTTGAAGGTCATAAGCAATTATCTCGCACCTTTACAATTTCTTCTTTACAGATAGTATTATGAATGGATGCTGTCATTGTGAACGCGTTCTTGCGTTTCACTTGAACTGACACAATACTTCTTTTTGAACTTTTAATTAACGAAGTTAGGATTCGAGTAGCCTGAAACAGCGAACGCCTTCTTTCTATTTTAACTGGCTACGTTTTTTGTTCACAAGTTCTTTCTTGTTTCTCCTATATTATGAATGGATTCTTTTTTTTCCTATCAAAATTCTAATATGGTAAAGAAAAAATGTTCTAAACTATCAAATAAGAAGCCAATTTTTCTTCGAGGAAATTAATTTCGGTGGAACTACGCGGATAATATAATGTAAGTAAGTTATTTCTTGTCATAAATTTTATAAGCTGCAAATAATTTTGTATAACATTTATTCAGAAAGAATTATGTTTAATTAAATTTAAAACGGATAGTAGAAATTTAATTTAAATTCATAACAGAACCGCAAATATCAAGTTCATTTGTTAATTTTAATCAGAAATATTCTTTAGTTTTGAGCTAACGAAGATGTAAGTGTGCATTAAGGAGTTAGGAATATAAAAAATTACTTTAAAAATTTAAAAGTTAAAATGTTTGTTTACATTTGAGATATTTTTCCAAGTTTTTATTTATTTATTTATTTTGTGAATTCGTTTTAATCAATTTTTTGTTATGCGGAAATATTTGGGACAGATTAATTTTATTTTGATTTTAATAATTTGTTAGCCTATTACATTTTTCAATTGACGAAGAAAGAATCTAGTGAAAAAAGTAGATAAATAATTAATGTTTTCCCATTGATTAGATAAAATATAAAATTAAATTGGATCATCTATATCGTAATCAAAATCAGAATATAATTCCTTTGATTCAGTGAAAATCATAAATTTTAAATAATATAATTAATTGGGGGGTTGAGGACCTTAGTATTTTATCAGATATTTTCGCAATTTAAATAACTATGTAATACTAATATTATTTCATAAAAAAATATCAAATATAACAGCTAATGAAGATATCCTCTATTAAAAATACATTCCTGAATTGATTAGAACAAGTGTAATTAGTTGTTCTTTATTTTATCAACTCAAAAATTTTCAAAATGTCATTTCTTTTGGCTATATTAATTCATTCTTCCATTGCCAGGTTTTATATTCATAAATTATGTAATTTCGAAAATTAATTAAAATTCATAGTAAAATGTTCTTATGTTGACTATAATTTGACAGCATAACATATTTTTTAGTCATCAAATTTTGTATTTTAAATATGTGAACTCGCCCATCAAGAAACACTGCACATTTGATCAACGATGCGTTAAATTTGAAAATATTTTAACTTTCATTAGCTGCTTTAAGATTAAAATTTCGGGGATAAGAATAAGAGATAAACATATCTCTCTTTAATGAGACACAATTACAATAATTTGTTCCGAAATAATTGATAAATTGTTATATCTAGAATTAAAAAGATTATATTCCAAACATATGTATGTTGTTTCAGGAACATTTCGGTTAAGTTATTGCTTTTCATATCTTTGCTTACTTACGGTGCTGCCGGAATCGAGACGGGGAACTGTAGTTACACCGAACCCTCCATATCTTACTTGGATGCTGCAATGGATATGATTGCCAAAGCGAAGGTGGCTTTCCCAATCTGTAAGTGCCACTTTCATTCTTACTCTAATTTTAATGTTAAAAATGAATATTAAAAATGATCTTTTTTTAACATTCTAGAAAAAACAATTAATATGCATATCTATACTAATAATAAAGATAAATGTGTGTGTCGAAGCTCTACAGGCTAACAAGTTAACTCAATGGTGAAAGAATTTAGATATATGGAATTTAGTATATGGTCATATTGCTACAAATATATTTCTATTCGAATTTGTTCTAAATATAATTTTAATTTTAGTTCCAATAGGACGAAAAGTTTTACTTCAAAACAACTGCAGTGACATTGCCTTTGTTGATTGGCAGGGATACGCATGAGAACTTTTTTGTCTTTTTGAAATCCATTGGTTTTTATTCCTTAATTTGAACTCACTATTATGACTTAGTTTGACTTTTCGTGGATTTTATGGTTTTACCAACGTTTTTTTTTTTTTTTTTTTTTTTTTTGTCACTTGAATAGAAACAAATTTTGTTGGACTTTGATTTAGAGAAAAACAAGTTTGGCGCAGTATAACCGTCCTATTTTTTCTTGCGCCAAAAAACTTCAAACCAACCAATCATTTCTACATAGGACAAAACTGTTATTTTTGAGATTTTAAAAACAGAATTTTGAACATTCGTCGTTCACCTCCATTAAATAGCATGCGAGTAAGTGTCGTGAAAACTACTTCATTGGCTTAGATAAAAGGGATAGTTTACTTTCGGTATTTCTTAATTTCTGTATGAAAACTGTAACACTTACTTTGGAGCTTTTTCATTTCAAAATTTATTGTTGCTTGTCCTTGTTATCTTTTTTCTGTTCTCGTACTATTAGCTTAAATATAATTTGCGTGAGGATATTTTATTCCAATTACTGAGCTCCATATAAGTTATGTTAATGTAATACTTATCAACGAGGAATGGTATGTTGGCTTCGCCTAGTTAAAATAAATGAAAGTATTATTTTTTTATTCTGGAGAGATGTTTCATGTATAATTTGTGGTTTGTTTTTTCAAATATATAAATATATATATTTCAATATATACACATATAATATATATATATATAATTTTTTATGTTTCTAAATACCGACATACAATAATTTTTTTTTTTGAAATTCTGAAAAAATGTATACTTAGTTATTGTAGGCTCATCATTATTTCAGAATATTCGATAAATTAACCAACATTCTTTTTTACACGACTAATTCTCCAGTAATCAAAACTATCTTCTTTTTTTTCATATCAGCATTACAATGCATATTCTTTGCTTTTGAAGGTCCACCCGTATCGGCAAAGGAAGAATCAAAACCCGTGGATTGCGCAGATGTGTTGACCAGTGGTCACAATGAGAGCGGCGTTTATACCATCTGGCCGAAGAGTCGAGTGACCGATGGCAGACCACTAAACGTGTTTTGCGATATGGACACAGAGGGAGGAGGGTGGACGGTGAGACTTCTTTCTTTGGTCTCGCACTTTATGCACAAATACTTATACCATAATTACTAATATTTATACTTATTATAATAATTATATACAGTCATATATTATTTACTTTTTTAAAAAAATTAAATAACAGATAGTCAGAAATAACCAAAAATTACAAAGGAACTTGGTGCTTTTTACCCCCAAAATGGTGTTTATCTATCAGTCTGTCATACTGGGAATTTTGTTTTTCAGATTCTTTGTCAACCCTACAAATTATACAATATTCATGCAATTCCAATAGGAAACAAGCAATAAAAAATTAAGTCAATTCCTACTTAGGTTAACAAAGAAAATTTTTATTATTACTTTTTATTCAATAATTACAATTAATAAAAATATGTTTATGCATATGACATAATCACAATACTATCTGGAAAATTAGAGGACAAATTTCCTCGCAATTTTCCATTCTCCTTCTAGAATTCCCATCTCTAAACGTAACTCAATCTTCAGGTTAGGTAGAAGTGACCGAAAAGTGACGACAAAAATTTAAGGAGAGAAATCGGGATTGAATTTAAAGCTTAAATTTTCTTCACTTTTATTTTTTGAAAAAATCCTTTATTCTAACCACTAAGCCACAAGTGCTAATTCACTCTCGAAAATCATTTGGATAAAACGTTTGCTTAAAGCAAAACTCTATTAAAGAATTATTGATTTACGGTTAATTGACTTAATTTTTTTATATTGCTTGTTCTTGATCGGATCACAATTCAAGCTCGTTAAATTTGTCCCAAAATGATCTTGCTATTATTTCTAAATGAAAAATACTTGAATCGAGTTAAGTTAAACGCCATTTTTGTATTTAATTGGAATAGCTTCCGCCGGATAAAATTGCTGATAACAATAAAAAATATATATTAGAACATTCACTTAGGAAAACATATATTTATACTTTAACACTTTATATAGGTGATACAGAGGAGAGGAAATTTCAACAGATCGAAACATTTTTTCTACAAGGGCTGGACAAACTACAAGAATGGTTTCGGGGACATTGAAAAAGACTTCTGGTTAGGTGAGTGCTTTGAAAATCAATTCTACGTGAAAAAATATCTGTGAAAACATTTTTGAAATAAAACTACTTACTTCATTTTTTAAATAGAATTATGCTTATAAAAAATAAAATTAAGTGTAATAGCAAAATAAAAATATTTTATAGAGTAATTATACTGCTTGGCTAAGGAAAAAGTGATTTATGCAAAATTTCGTCCAAGGCAGCTGAGCAGTTAAAGTAAATTCAGTTTGATAGGGCATGGTAGGACTCGTTATCTGTATAAAAGAAATTGCGTACAAGCTCATGATTCATACGAAAATTCATTCTGTTTGATATTTGAGTCAAAGTACTCGGGATGTTATAAAAAGTTTTCTCTGTGAAATTCCCTTTGATTCTTGCAATAATGAAAAGCAAAATGTCAGCAAGTCATCATTCGAATTGCTACAATCGTGGACGAGCAGTTCTACGACTCTGTAGCTACTGCAATACTCTGTGTTACCTCTGTAGCTACTGCAATATGTGTATCAAAGAGTGCCATCTCGTGATTAAAGAAGGCCACTGAAGGTGGAAATACTTTGCAAAAGTCTGCTGGAGACTGCGGTAGAAACACCATAATTTTAGAGGTTCTCTATAAGCCCTCGTGACAAAAAAGAATAGATATTTAACTTCTGGCCAGATGTACACATATTTCTTCAAGAACCTGTACACATATTTCTTCAAGAACCCTTTCACGGCTATTAAAGTTTGTATTCACGGAAGAGTGTTCGTTGCATCCAGCTTAAACCACGGCATCATCGTGAGAGATTGCGCTGGTGTAAAAAACATGTTTTTTTGGAAATCAAAAATTGGTCCAGCGTAATGTTCTCAGACGAGCCTCGTTTCTGTGTGACAAGTGATTCTGGCCACCAATGATTGTGGGGAGACCTTGGGACACGTTATGCACAACAGTTTGTTGGTGAACGTGATCGGTACGGCCCAAATGTGTTGGTGTGGTCACGCATCATGCACAATGACCGAATACCGTTTCACATCGTAGAGCCAGGAAGAATTACCCTCGCAACGATACCCCAAAGAGGTTATTCTAGATCATGTTCTCCTTTTTAGGGGTGCTTTAAGTCCAGACATTTTGTTTATGGACGCAAGGTGTTTCACAAAGAACCATCCCCCCTCCCGCCGAAGAGCTCAAAAAATCGCCTTGAGAGTGAAGTGGGAAAATATCCCTCAAGAATCTTTGAAAGTTTTGAGGAGAGATGGAGAACAGAGGCAAAATGTGCATAATGTCCATGGTCATCGCACATCTTATTCAGGTACTCGTGTCTGCATCATTCTGACCAGAAGATCTTTTTTTTTTTTTGGGGGGGGGGGGGTCTTTTTGGAAATTATCCTAGGATCTGCACCATCTTGAGCTATAATAAATGCACATCCTCTCTACTAAACATATTCTTAGTTTCATTTCTTCAAAAACTGTCTACACTCAATTATTTCGAATAATGTAACTGTTCTTTAACATTTGTCAAGTAGAGTGTAAAACTCCTAGAGTTTCTTACAATTTCTCCTCTTCCGATTTGAAGCATTTAAAACAAAATGAAAAAATGAAATCCGTGAAAGATATGAAAAATATGAAAGAAATAAATCAGTATATAAAGAGAAATAAAAATGGCATTTAATTCGATGGAAAAGGGATAAGTATGAACACTTGAAAAGCATATAATAACTTTTCTGAGCACGGTGTGGAAAGGAGAGTAGAGTATGAAATAGTAAAAAAGTAGTATAAATGAAAATATGAAATGGTACATTCGAATACGTATAAAGCAAATATTTTCTCCACGTTTCTAACAATCATAGGTATTGATTTTTGGAGTCAAAATTGAATGACTTACCGTATGAGAGTTCAAGCAGCACTAAGAACAGTTTTTATCATTTTGAACCGTTGCTAGAAATCTACCATGGCACTGATGTCTATTTATATCGCATTGCTAAATAGGCCAGCAGAATTCTGGTTTACGTATTAGACAAATGCAAATTTCAAATTAGAGCCTTATAATGTTATCTGGTGGACATGGACCATCGGGATTTAATATTTTTCTCTTGCGTGTCGAAGTTTTAAGATATGGCACTAGATATGATGTTTTCTTAATAATAAATCCTTTTCTCTTATTTCAGGCAATGACAACATATTTGCTTTGACCAATCAACGCTTGTACTCGATTCGATTCGATCTGAAAGCTGTGGATGGGGAGGAGAGGTACGCCCTTTACGACAAGTTTTGGATCGACGACGAGGTCAACAACTACACGTCGCACATTAAGGACTATAGCGGCACGGCAGGTAAGGTGCAAAGCGGTTGCCTGTTTGAGATTGACAGACTATTCTATATTTGCTATCTGTAAGCCTATTGTCATAACGTATGGTACTGTATTCCAGATTTTGCTCAAACTTACATTTTATAACGTTCTAGCCTTTTCTAGGTTCGCTAATTCTTATTGTCATGTGAAAGAATTATGTTGTTTTGGATTGAGGTTTTGAAACCTTAAAATGCATAAGCAGTAAATTGGCGATTTATCGCTTTTGAAGCAGCAGTTGTTCGGTCTTTGGGTCATTAGAAAAAAATGCTAAAATTTCTCACATTTGGTGATTTATCGCCAAAAAATCATTTAAAAATAGAAATTTGATTTATAATTTAAACGTTTGAATCAATAGCAACGTTGTTATATTTTTTGTTGTTGCTAAGATGTTTTTATCATGTGAGCAAGTGATGTTGTATTGGTTTGAGCTTTTTGAAACAACAAAATGAAGGAGAAAAAAATCACTTTGGGACGTACATTTTCCTGTTTTAGGGTTATTAGAAAAGGGTAAAGATGGTTGTCACATTCAGCAACTTATCACCAACAAAAAGTTACAACTTGGCACGAATGTTCACCATGTACCCGATTCTCCTTACATCGAAACATGCATATTTTGATAGTCGCATTATTTTTTAAACCAGTTTATATTGGTTAATTAATTAATTGATAAAGACAAATTAATTAAGCCAAACAATGTTTCGAAAATATAAATGTTCTCACTTGATTACATGAAATTTGTGATATCAGATTAAAAAATTTTTATTCTTGTTTTTTTTATTTGTAATTAATTTTGCATATCTTTATTTTAATTTTTTGGCTAACCCAATTCCATATGGAATCGTCGATAGTGAGGCCAGCATATTTTCTTTTGCTATACTTTTGTGATTGAATTTTATACTATAACAGCAATTTTCCATTTGCCAAGAAACCTCTTTTTACTTAAACTCAGTTATTGTCCATAAGCCGCCAAGATCCCCTTCTAAGGTTTTTGGGATCTTCACCTTTACAACTCGATACCAAAAACATATTCGGTATGTACGACAGTTTAGGTGTTTTTTTTTTAAATATACATATCAGCCGGTACCATGTGTAGCATAAAGTGTTTATTCTGTACTTCGTTTCTTTACAGCACGTGAGCAATTCTGGAAATTTTATATAAGCTGAACGAAACAGAGTTGCATATTTTTAAGCATTATATTTTTGGTTTGGATTTATATTATAGACAAATATTGTACATATATCTGTAATTTATAGAGGCTATAATAACAATATGTTACACACTAATTTTTTTCTGCTGCTCTTGTGGTTACTTCTAATATTTTAGAGTTCAAGCTAAAATATACTATTTTGATATAATTATTAGCACAGCTCGTCTTGATATTAAGTGAATTGTTTACTTTGTCCTGCATTGTCCGTTATGAAGAATTTTGACTTTACTATCGTTTGTTTCCTCAGATATTTCTTTCTTTCTTAGGTGATTCAATTAATTACAAACACGACAATCAGAAATTCTCTACAAAAGACAGGGACAATGATAACCACAAGAACAATTGTGCCAGCATATACAAGGGCGGCTGGTGGTACAATGCGTGTCACGACTCGAACTTGAATGGGGTATACCACAGAGGACCCCATGAGAGCATAGCTGATGGCGTCAACTGGAAATCTTTCAGAGGCCACAAGGAGTCTCTGGACACTACTGAAATGAAGATCCGTCCTAAAAGTTTTAGAAAGAAACTAACTTTCAATGAAAATTTCTGATATTGCAAAGTGAAACACTTCAAATTTCACAACATGGAAGGCAGAAAACTTGTTTATTTATTTGTATTTAAGTTTTAGTATTTACAACTTTAATGCAAAGAAATAAATCTGAAATAAAACATTGAAAAATTTACATTTATTTCGTAACTTGAAAACTGATCTCGAGCTTTGGTGATATTCGAATATTTTTTCTCTGTGCATCTGGCTACATCACTTGAAGAATCACATTAAAACCGAGGAGTTTCATTTGTTTTCTTGCAATAAATTCAGTTATAACTAGCATTTACCAGCGACTTCATACGCATGGGAAAGCACACAACTAACCTAAAAACAATTTATCTAAAATTTATACCTGAAATAAAGCAAAACTGTAAATCCAGTCCGCATACCTTTAAAATCAAGTCAAGTCCATTTTATTTATCTATAGAGATTGAGACAGCTAGAATAGTATTATACACAGAATTTTTAAACTTTTAACTAAAATACATTTGTAAATAATTACAACACACTGCACATGCGTGAATTTTCAACTCTAATTGAGGCAACGGAAATGTGTGAATTTTCTACGCCAATTTTGGCAACTCAATACAGATTAGAAAATTTTAATTTCCTTTATTTTGTTTTATTTGAATTCAAAAGTACTTTAAAGGGAATTCGAAAAATCGTTAATGAGCAATGTTTAATTTTAAATCCATTTTATTACCAACAAAATAAACAGAACTTTCGTAATGATTGCACACCAATGCCTCGCAAGACGTTCTATGTGATAACATCATCATTATACAGTATGCGAGAAAGTTTTGGGGAGATTATTCCAATTACATAATTAAAATTATAAAATACAATATCTCTACTGATTTGTTCTTCAGTTTCCGAAGTTTATATGTAGTCAAATGTGGTATGTCTGCATCACATAGGCTTGTACGTTATAAGACAAATGCACATACTCAGGCAGAAACCCCACACATCGAAATTCATCCGCATGCACACCTATTTTGTCAGTAATAGAGATGAGACAAATATATTCTTGCCTAAGATAAAGAATTTGTCATGATTTTACTATTTGCATTTTCCTAGTATAAGCTAAAACGAATGATATATATAGAGAGATGTGATTAGCGGCCATTACCATTACACTTCTATACCAAACGTACCCAGATTTCAATTTAGTTTTATCCTATTGGAATAGATGACACCACGAGTTCTACTAATCCAAAATGCTAAATCACATGACGATATGTTTTGGTAAAAAACGAGCTGTTTACATTCGCTCGAAAACACGAGAAGAGAGTTCTTCAGGTAATGATGAGTGTTTGATAATCTTACGCTACGGTGGCAGTTAGTTTTGCTATGTGCATACATTTTGTTAGGTTTTGTCCTTTGGTTCTCATCTAAGTATTTTAATTTCTAACTTTAATGTAATTAACCGTTTCTGTTTTAATTGTTAATGTCCTGTAAATTTTGCTTTATTCTAAATAAATTAAATGATGCAGCGTTAATTTCTTTAAACGTTAAACGTTCTTTAACGTTAAATTCTTTAAACGTTAAACGTTCTTTAACGTTAAATTCTTTAAACGTTACTTCTATTCTTAATCACTATTCTAGGCACTGACCCAATGGTGTTGAATGTCCATTTTGTCCTACCCAATACTACATATATTATCTCTTGTTTATTGTTTATAAAGTAATACCAAAAAAAAACAATTATAACTGTTAGCATAAATTGGGTCGGCGTTCTGGTCTTCCCCGTGATCTGCTCGGGCTCGGGCATAGCTGCTTCTCATGCTGTGTTCTCTCTGTGAGGTGTGAAAAAGTGTACCCCTGTAGAAAGGGGTTGTGCAAGCCAGTGTGTGAGTGTCCTCTTAATATGAGCTAGAAGTCAGACTTTCGCTATCTGGTCCTCAAGGGTCTTTATCCTAAGAAGCTAGTGCACCCCTTTTCCATGGTAACAAAATCAACATAAATTGGAATCAACTCAGTTTTCTATGTGTAATTCTTTATGCCTATAAAAAATAAGAAGAGACCACTGAGTTTTTTTACCAGTCTCTCCTACATTTTAAAAGCAACTATCGATAAATTTGTACTATGTCGAAAGAATAAAATATATTCTGGAGGTATGAATTATAACAAAGTTGCAAATATTCCTTTGAGAAATTCTTCATTCGTCATAGGCCACAATGACCTGGTGGTAAGGGCTCGGTTCTTAAGCTGTAAGCTTACAGGTTAGAGATACAATTCCACCAAAGAACCATCGTGTAAGGGTGTCTATTACACGTTAAATTCGCCAGAGCTAAATGTCCTCCCGATGATGTGGTGTGGATAAGGGAATGCTAGTTCAGGTTACGTACTCGTCTTTTGATCACGTTTCAAAATTACGAGGTAGCCCTAGTGTTGCCTTACAAAGGGACGCTAATATAATTAAAAACCAAAAAAAATTATTCATCATGGCTTTCGGGAATATTCTATAAGTTTTCATTTATTTTACGTCATACAGGAATACCGTTTAGTGTAATTTTAGATTTAATACCAGGAGGCCGTAAGTTAGCACAGAACCAAAAACTGAAAGAATAACCCAGGGTTTCAGTTCAAAGAAACAATATGCTGTAATGGGTGGAAATTCCATGCCCATGATATGTTTTACGATTTCGATGACTCTCCTATTCTTTTCCGCATTCTGCAATAACAAATTGTGGATCATCTGCAAGTTGGTTTGAATGCGGCGGACGTGAAACGAGATTCTGGACGCGCAGAAGACAATGCCGACGACCGTCGTAGAACCCAGAATCAGTCTGGCTACACACTCCCACGAGACAGCGGAAGAGAAGCCTTTGTTTTCTATTTTAAAGTATGTGACAAGAACAAGGTATAAATTTACCCATTGGGAACTCAATATTAAAAAGGATGTGGATGAAAAAGTCACTTCAATTTCGTTGGCCATTTTGAAAAGCTGGCTGTAATTTTGAAATATTTTATACATATATCTGTACGGAGGAACCAGGTTTTTCATTCCTTCCATATTTTCACAAATGTCTGCCAGATATCCACTGCACTTGTAATACATCGTTCCAGATAGTACGGCTATTAGAGCAGGGAGCACAAGTAAGACAATATATGTCATAAATATAATTGTAGCTGCCATTACAATTGAAGCAACACTACGGTTTTCAACGCTCATTAGCCTACTAAAATATATACGATAATCAAGCGGAGATTCAAAAAAGAAAGAAATGCAAAGAGCCGTTAGAGTAATTTGTATCAAAGTAATTACGATTAAACAGATGTTGACCTTCCAAACGATGTAATCTTTTCTATTTTTGAAACGAAATTGTTTATAGTTGG
Source organism: Argiope argentata (assembly GCA_026289955.1). Lineage (NCBI taxonomy): Eukaryota > Metazoa > Arthropoda > Arachnida > Araneae > Araneidae > Argiope > Argiope argentata. The sequence goes on along the minus strand of JAOUZG010002851.1, from coordinate 6,834,164 downwards.
GAGTTAGCATCAAATTTGTTATCGAATATCTTTTTCTAACCACGTCATGCCACAAAACTAATGAAAACAAATTTGATGCGATGAAAGAAATCAGCTCTTTAATCGTTGTTACACCTTCTGAGACCAGAAGGGACCAACTGGTGATAGAATAAATCTGCACTATGTATAAAAGACACGGAAACAGAAGTTTCATTAATTTGTTTCCATATTTCTTTACTGGCGAATCATACGAATCATTTTCTTTCTCCAATATATTTAGGCCAATTAATCTCATGAAGAACCATAAAAATCCATATTCCTTTTTGATATTCATTTCAGCGGTCATCATCTCAATTGAACTCAAAATAACGTCCAGTATCTTTATTTAAATACAAAACAAAACTTTTTTTGCCGGACCAAGCATTCGTTTTGAATAGATTTACAGAATCATTCTGCGTTTTTAAAGGACCTGTAATGTATTTTCTATAGCCTGAATGGTTTGATTAAGGTCCAATAATGGCTAATGCTTGATCTGCCAGTCTCTGTAAAGCACATGTAATAATAATAAAAAAATTCTGATACTTTTGCTTTCCAAAAAGGAGTCAAAATCGATAAATATGGAATGAAATGATTGGCAAACAAAGCCTGTAAATGTAAACGAAATCAATGAAAAGAAATGATTATAGTCTATTGCGATAATACAGGGGAATTAACTTTTTTAATTCAGTAATGGTTATTCATAAATGGCAATTTTCTTTGACGACCTCATAATAATATACTTTTCCAATACTTTTAATGATATTTCAAAAATAAGTGTTTGAAACCAAAACAAGTTATATAAAAAACAGTTTTTTTTAATCAATTCCTACTTAAGTTAACAAAGTAAAATTTTATTTTAGTTACTTTTAATTAAATAAATACAGTTTTTGGTGTTATTCTCGTGTTCCGCTGTACAAAAGAAGGAAGAGTGCAATAGCGGAAGGTATGGACCCCGGAGTACTCGAGGGCAGAAGTCTGCCTTCCAGCTCACACACGTCACAAACCCTTTTTATGATTCGGGATTCATTCATTCATCCGCAAATCGTAATTTAGATCTGGAACAGAGAACGATCAACTCTCGCCTAAAATTCACAATGGTATTGCTCTCGATATGGAAGACTCTGTGACCACGGCAGATGTAACGTCCTCCACACACACACGGAATATCTTCGGTTAGCGGCTTTACACTCCAAGTATCCAACGCCATATCAAACAAACTATGCCGGCATGTCGATTACAATTATTGGGTTGTTCGAAAAGTCATTTCGTTTTTTTTTGGTGAAAATGAAAGACGATCCTCGTATAATGAATAATTATTTTATTACATTATATATCGCCCATTCTGATCCAAAACCTTTTGCCATCTTTCTGGTAGAGGCATGATTCCACGCTCATAAAATTTTTGGTATTTCCTGGCAAAAAACTAATCCAAGGTGATTTTTGACGTCTTCATTTGAGACTAAGGTTTTACCGTCCAAAAAATTTTGCATTGACCGGAACAAATAATAATCTGAAGGAACCAGATCTGGATAATAGGGTGGAGTGGATCATTTTTGTGACATTTGAGGAGCGAATCACAGACTTCAATGTGACAACACAAATTTCTCTCCGTGAGGACATGGAGAACTCAAATATCGAGCTTCGAGGTTAAACCCAGGCCTTTCAGGTGGTCATAAACAGTTGAATTCAATAAATTTAAACTCTCACCGATCTCACGTGTTGTTGTTCGCCGGTTTGCATCAACTATTACCTTTATCGTGTCTTTATCAGCTTCAACCGGCCATCCGGAACGTGGTGCATCTTCGACATCAAAATTGCCGGATCGAAATTTTGTAAACCAGTTCTGACACTGTCGTATTGTCAACGCATCTTCTCCATACACATCGGTTAATTTCTTTCTGGCTTGAACAGCATTTTTACCTTTCCTACAGGAAAAAAGTGAAATATGACAAAATTGCTGCTTATTGCTTTCCCTATTTAAAAGGGCATCTACCAAAAACTACTGCGCAAAATCAATTGAACGTTTTCACAAACAAGTATTGCTATATCACCTCTCAAAACATACAATGATGATACGTCTTAAGTGTGAAGTTGGAATAAAAAAATACAATTAAATCCTTTGTCGAGAAAAAACGAAATTACTTTTCGAACGACCCAATACTATAAATAATTAATCAAAAAATTATGCTATTGTAGCATTTTAAAGCCAATTGTGACAACGCAAAATGCATGCTTTTTCTACACCGGATGGGGAACGCAATACAGATAAGAAATATTTAATTTTCTTTATTCTGTATCATTTTAATTCGAAAGTGAATCGGTAAAATCGATTGAATCGGTAAAATCGATTTATCAACAATGTTCAAATTTAAATTCATTAAACATTATTAAAATAAACAAAATCGTTTAAAATAGTCGGCCGAAAATATGTTAAGTCTAACCTCATTGGCATGGGGAAAAAGCAAACTAGATACATTACTCATTTGGCGGCGGGTGAATGAAGATTCTTGGCAATAAAGTTAGTTTTTAATTAATTTATTAAAAAAAATAATGAATTTATATTTGAAAAATCTGTATTAACATCGACTACCATCCACTAAAAGTTTAAAAAAGTGTATTTGAACTTGATTGGATGAATAAAAAGTATTTTATTAACGAATGAAATTTTGAACAAGATATATATAGGTAAAGTGTCAGCTAACAGTAAGAACTGAAAAAGTATTTAATAAACCTATATAAGGCAATACGTAGAACTAATAAATAACTACATAATCTTTTTCAATAAAATTTATAATAAGGCATTTTGGGGAGGGGGGGACACTTAGGAGAATTATTTAAAACTAATTGTCTTCTACGGCCATCTGGTTTGCCTGGATTGATGCTCACTAAATTTTACAATTAAATATTAGGTTTTTAAACCACTTCTGCAAAATATATTTAAGCTTTAAAATTAAATAATTATATCACTTATTTCATAAATGAAGCTTACCTTTGACTCATACAGTTCTTCTCATTGTACGATTTATCTCTCTAATTCTCTACCCACTGCGATAAAATGTGAACTTTTTAAAAGAAGAATTTATTAAATAAACTTCTCTTTGCTGATATGAAACATTTTTTTAATCAGTTTTAAAAAAGAGAAACTTTCAGTGTTGAATTCTTATGTGCAATTCAGATTTGTTTTAATTCAAGCAATATCTTAAAGAATTATTCAATAAAAAGATTTCTAATATACCATGAAATTAAGTTTTTAATTTTGATTTCAAAAGAATTTAAAAGACACAAATACTATTTTATTTTGTTTCAATCCTTAGATGTACTTCTTAAAAAATCCTGAAGTCAAAATTTTATACAATCCTTTGAACAGAAGCAATTGTATTCAATTAACTATTCTTGATTTCCAAATTTTTAAATAAGAAAAATTGTCTTTTTTAACCATATCTGACCGAATTATGAAATTTTGAAAACTGCAGTTTTAGGCAAATCAGCAGTTGCATAATTTGTGGCTGATCTATCTTGTGGAAACCCCGGAAACTTATTGGCCTTTCTTCTTTGAGATTGCCGATGGGGTGGCTTAAAATCATGAATTTTTATAAGATAGTAATATTCAAATTTTCAGAATTCACTCAATTTTAATCGCAACTGAATGTACCTTTATTCTTTTATGTAAAGTGCTTGTGTTTCAAGATAATTTTACAAGTATAACTCATAGAACAGAAGGATTGTATAAAAATGTAAAAATTGTTATTCATCAGAACATTTATTATTTCGAACTGTATAAAAAATATTCTTTACTTTATTTAGACCATTTTTTCTTTAATACTAACTGCTTAAAAATTATGTGTGTATATAGCCCATAGTAACTTCCTTCTAAAGTGCTTTCTTATTTCCTGATGACATTACAATTCTTCCCTTTAATAAATCAAATAAAGTTTTGTAAAAATATTGCACTAAAATGTTCCAGCATTTCTCTTGTCAAGGCGTGAAAATTGCTGTCAAAATTCGACACGTTTCAGATTTATAAGAATCTCTTGGTATACAAGACATGGAATAAATGATTTCGTTTATGTCTCTTTGCCTTTTTGTGTTTTTGTGTCCGCGCTGCTTGTACATAATGCCTGCCTCTCGAAATGGAATGAAACGAAATTGAAAATCCAACCTGTCTTCTCTCTGATTTCAGCCCGACTTTGCTTCAAACACAAAATTAAGTGTGTGTGTGACATGATTTTGTGGATACATGACCCGAAGAAAGCAAATGCAGACTTTAATTGCAATTTACTTTTCCACTTGTGAGTATGATCTGTACATGGGGAAAACAATGGAACGCGTCTGTTTGCATCGAAGTCAAGAGAAAAAGGGTGAGAAAATTTTCCCTTGGTGCTTTTACTTTTTCATTTAGGGATTATTTGACTTATGTCAATTCAGAATAGGTAATCTTACGTTTCCTTAGAAAGTAAGCCTTAGGGATTGGGGATTTTTATCCCTTCCCTTGGAGAGTGACAATTCCATGATCAACAGTTTTTTTAGAGCACGTGTGAGAAATAAATGAATAGAAAAATTATATTTTGTTAAGAAAATAAAAAAAAATTAGACTAAAATAGCATAGGCTAATTTAAGACAAAAAATGGGAAATTTATCGAATTAAGAGACATTATTATATTCGTCCAACCTCAAAATGGAAGTGCGTCGCTGCCCTTTGACACATAAACCTACCTTACAGTGGTGCCTGAGTAAGAGGTTAAAATTCAGATGTATATTAAAAGTGATTCCTCAGTTCTCTTCACCTTGACATTAATATAAAAATAGTTTTCAACAAGAAGACTAAAATTATAAAAGATTAATATAAATTGAACTTGTAAGATTATAATGTTAACTTAGATTATTAACTATAATAACAAAATATTGATAAAATAAATATATAAATTATATAGATGTATTTCGGTCATTATTCTGTAGATGCTCTGATGTCAGTCTACAGAAAAATGACCGAAATACATCTATATAATTTATATATTTATTTTATCAATA
>JAOUZG010002851.1:6810952-6828718 GCA_026289955.1 Argiope argentata | reverse complement strand
TGATAAGATGTGATCAAGGTGCAGTGAAATATAGTTTTGAATTTTTCTTCCAAACCCGGAGGATGATAGAGATACGTGATTATAAATGGTGTAGCTAGATGTTGTAATTTTTTATACGAAACAAATTTTGATGAAACCGGATTAATAACTGGAGTTATTTCTCTGGTTTTCTCGTTTATTTTAAATTTATCGATGCATGGCGATAAAATAATAATCTTTTTTTTAAAAAAATGCAGAGCATGTTATAATTAGGATATTAAAAAAGAGAAAATGCTTTATCAGTATTTTTTATTATTTAAGTTTTAATGAAATCTAAATAATACATGGTTAATGTTAGATCTTAATATCGATGTTATCTTTGAGGGTATGAAATCTAAATTGTATTTTCGCATATTTTTCATGTTTGTTCTGTCTTTGTATTAGAATAAATTTTGGTCTTCAATAAACTGACAAAGAGGGAAAAAATAGAATGTTGAGAAATCAGATGTAGTTATTTGTAAACATACATAGGCATTTTTTCCAAATAAGAGACACCTTTGCGGGATAAAAATAAAAAATTTAAAAAATCAAGAAAAATTGTGAATAATGACACTAAAAAAACAAACAAAGATATTTATTTGAATATCCAGCACAAAAAGAGAATGCATAGTTTGGAAAGAAGAATAAAAAGAAAACTGAAATTCTCTAAAGGATTTTGTCATAGAAATATTCAAAATCTTATGAACAGACATGTATATGGATTATTATCATTCGCTTATTTCATTATTGAAATGTGTAGTGGAAGCTTCATAAACCAGATAATATCCTTCGGGCAAGTGTAATTACTTTTGTCTGGTGGCTATGTTATTCCGCTTCAAACCCTAACGTTGCGAGTTGGGTCCTCAACAACCATTCTCTCACATTTGTGACCCCCGACCTTGAATAAGCAACCTTCACACAGGTGTTGTGGAGTCCTCTACCGACAGCAAAAGTCGTCAGGCGTGTTAGAAGCACGACCTACAACATCAGCAACAATGCTGATGTTGTATCATTCGTCCTACCATCGACTCACTGGTGGAAGAGTATTTGGTAAAAGCTTCATAAGCCAGAAAACATCCTTAGATCATAAGTAATTGCTTTTGTCAAGTGGCTGTGTTACTCGGATACAAACCTTAACGTTGCCAGTTCAGTCCTCAATAACCATTCATCCACAAACATATAGTTGAGAGCAGTTAAATGACATTAATATAAAATATTACACTAAAAAATTGGTATGCAAATCTAATATTGTATAGAACCTCCACGAGCAAGCAGATGTGCCGTGACAAATCATGATATGGATTCAACTATTTTGTGAAAGTATTATATAGACAGTTAAAGCCATTATTCCTGCAAGGCAGTCCATAAAGCCATGGGAGTACGAGGTGGTGGAAATTTCCACCATTAAAAATCTCAGATATGGTCGATAATGTTCACGTCAGGAGAATAAGGTATCGAAGAGAGGGAACAAAATTCAGAACAATGCTCTTCAAGCCACTCAGTAACTACTATAGACCTGTATGGTGCTGCATTATCCTGTTGGAATTATATATCTCTATCAGAATGCACTCGGGACATGAATGTATGTAGTTGATCAGAAAGGATGTTAACGTACCTCTGATCTGTCATAGTCAAGTCTAGACGTATCAATGGTCAGATTTCATACCAAATGTGCATGCCTCATACTATCATAAAGCTTCAAACATCTTGAACAGTTCCTTGCAGGCAGGAGAGATTCATGGATTCATGGGGTTTTCTGCACACCCGTACACGGCTAGCCTCCCGATACAACATTATACGTGACTCATCAAACCAAACAACGATTTTCCAATCATTGAGAGTCCATTGTTAATTCTGATGAGCCCAGACAAGATGGGGAGCCATGCGCTGCTGAGGCAACAAAGGTGCGAGAGATGACCGGCGGCTGCGAAAGCCCACATCATTTCGGGTATGTTGCACATTGCGTACGCTGATACTTGTTGATCTACCAACATTCAAATACGCAGCAATCTGAAAGATTTGAACGTCTATCTCGTGTAACAATTCTTTTCAGCCTTCGATGATTCTGTTCCGTCAAGGTCTTTTTCCGGTTGTCCCATTGTCAGAGATCGGAAGTTTTACTGGAAAATTAATATTCGTGGTACACCCTTGAAATGGTCGTGTGCGAAAATCCAAATTGCACCGCTACTTCGGAAATACTGTGCCCCCTCTCTCGTGCACTAATGATACGTCTCCGTTGAAAATCCCTTAAATTCCTTGACAACCTGCCATTGTAACAACAAGAAACAGTGTAATAGCCTCCTGAAATACCTGTTGTCTTATGTACGCACTGATGGCCGAATTGCTTAACACTGATTGGTTGAATGCTACCATTATTTGCATAAGACCGGTTTTTCCGGCTCTTCAGTGTATTAAATTGAATAGAAAAAAATGAAATTAAAATAATTTGATACATTAGAGGATCATTTCATATTGATATCTCAGTGTCCTGTAATTAAGTAGTCACGTCTTTTCCAAAAATATAACACAATAATCAAAAGAGAACAGAAAAACTTCATTGAATTGCACAATATTTAAAAATAAACAGCGCTGTTGCTGCATAAAGTTATAAACATCCCGAGTTCCCTATAATGTAAAACAGACAATTTTTATAATTTTCATGAAATGCTTTACAATCTGAAACAAATTTATATACTCATTTTGAAACTTTATTTTCATTCTTGAAGGTGCATTTTTGCATCATTTTGCATTTTTGCTTTCAAAAATCGATTTTCAAATCAGTTTATCAGAGAATTAGTTTTTGAATGTTTTATTTAAAAAAAATTCTTTCCTTAAATAAAAAATTTTGATTTTTTTAAAAATATTTTCAACTACCAGAGGATAGAAAATTTTGAAGCTGGGGAACTATTATTAACTTTGGATTTATAAGAGGTATTGCAATCTTCCAACTCAATGATTTTTTAGGCATTGATAAAAATAATACAAATAAAATATTTTTTTTACAGAAAAATATTTCTACAGCGAAAAAAAAATTCTTCAAAAAGATTTCAGAAAAAAAATTCATCGGAGGGTTTTTTAAAAGAATATTTTTAAAAAGTTTAAAACAGTGAAAAGTTTCCAAAAAATATTTTTAATTTCCCTTGCTTAGTTTTATTGTAATCACAATTTTAAATTAAACTATGTATGCATTTTCTGTTACAATTTTTTTATATAAATAACTATCAAACTAAGAACTCTTACGAAAATTCAATGCATGTGACAGACAAAATCCATCTTTTAATGCAATAATAAAATAATAACAAATTTTATTCTAAATATAGTTTTATATTATTGTACCAAAAAGTTAAAGTTAAAACATTTAAAATCACTTTGTCTGAAATATCTTTAAACAAATTAATATATTTTTAAAAGTATTTTTATTTTGAAGAGTTTTTTTTATATATATTTTTGTTTATTTATACTTTAATTTACTTGCAAAAAAATTTACTAATTCTAATATGCAAAAATACTTAATAAAGTACAGCATGAATGTAAGCATATCTTTTAGCCCTAAAATGGCATTTGTATTTTTACAACAATTTATTTATTTGTTTAATCCTTTTTAATAGACATGTCAGCAGTTCTTCAGACAAGCGGTACTAGGCAATTGGCTCCTGTGAATACAGGAAATAAGCCAGATAAGTAAATTTGCAAAAACTCTAAATTCGATTAATAATGAAATTTTAGAGGCTTCAATGCATGTTCATATTTATGTATTAATATAATGCATTACGCATTGCACAATCTTAATTATTTTTTAAATGGCGCATTATTATTTATTTAAATAATTGTATTACATTCCATCTGGTAGGTGAAATAATAATTTTAATGTTTGTCTTTGAAATTCTTTATCTTCTTATAATTTACTACAATTAATAATCTAATTTAACAAAGAAATGCGTTTATTAGCAAATATTAAAATCAATACTTTATGAATATACCTATTTATTACTTTAACCATTTTTCAATAATGCATGTATGAAAAATGTGAATTAAAAAAAAGGCAAATGAAATCTACGATCGAAAATTTCAAGTTATTATGCGAGAACATTATTATTTTTAAGTCATTATTTGTCTTAATTAATGTAAGTCCTTAACCAGTTTAAAACAATAACGAGACTTCTCTATCGGTCTCTATCCCTCTATATATATACGCATATATATATATATATAATAATGATACTTTTTTTACATATATATATTATAATGATACTTTTTTTGAACTTTTGTTTTCAATGTTTCTAGCTGACACACAATATTTTGGAGCTCGACCGATTTTGAGATGAAATAACAGTTATGATGTCATTGTTCTACGTCAAACTTTTAAAAGCTCATCTGATGTCAAAGAAGCATACGTAATAATAAAGTAATGCTGGTAAAAGTGGGTCAACCTTTTAAAAATTCATCTGCTTTCAAAGAATCATGCATAATAATAATGCAATACTGATAAAAGCAGATAAAAAATATAGGCGATTAAAGGGTATTGGTGAATATTGGCATTTTTGCTTTATTTATTGCCCACGTGATTTCAAGCTGCAATTTTTCGCTGCCTTCGATTATCGAAAATACTCTAACGATAACAACATCATGTTCTCACATTTTAATAAAACATTTATACTTTCATTGAGTTATTATAAAATTTAAAATAAAATAAATTATTAAAATGTTGATTAACTAAAAATTTGTAGAAATGTTAAATCACTTTATCCAGTTATTAAGAGAGTGACCTCAGAATTTGCACTGTTTAATGTCCTGATGCTTACAAAAACTTATTGTAAAATAAATAAATTCACAATTAACGTTAATTGGATATTAAATGTATTGTTATAAGACAGCGTAATTATGTTCTTCGAGATGAATACTTAAAGATTCAGAGAATCTGTTCAATTTTTAGCATTAAGAGATAATGATCTCTGTTGCTAAAAATATAATTATCATTACATTTCAATCAATCAACAAGATAAAGGCATACTTAGATATCAACAATATCTCACTAGTATCTACTTAGGGGAGAATATCTATCTAGGGGTATCTATCTTGTATACCTTGTATCTATCTAGGGGGAGAAAAATAATAAAAATGTAATTTTCCCAACATTTACAAGTATTTTTTATTGAATTTTTTAAATGAAATGGAACGAAAATAAATTTAGAAAATTGACTGTTTTTCAATTTTTCGCTTTTAGTGTTAGTTTTTTTGAACGCTTCTAATTAACAATCCGTATGTAAATAGCGATCCAAAGACCGAAAAAATGAGAGCTGGTTTTAATTCCACCATGCCACCGGAAGTTATTTTCGGAAACTCTGTCACTAACATCACTCGTAGAAAGTTTTTCGTTTTCCACGGAATGTAGTCTTTATCGAGTAAAGTATTATAGGTCAGTTGTAAGGAAGCTTGCATATTGGAAATGTGGAACGAAATTCTTGAAGCATACCAAACAACACCCACTAGACTTAGAGGAATCACAGTGACAGGTGGCAGACAATCCCAAAATAGGGCTGAAAGTATGATGTCATTTGATAATGCGATGTAGGTAGCAAGAGATTTGTACATGTTCAATATCTGGGAACAAAGAAGCAGGAATGACATTGAAGATAGCTCATTTTCAACGTTCTGTAGTAACTGTAAAAGTAGATAGTGAATGTTCATCAGTTTGGATATTTTATCTAGATGAAACATTTTACGATGCGTGTCTCTGAATTCATGACTCAACATGCCTGAGACGTCACTGATCATGTAATAGATAACCCAAAAAAGAGCTGATAGCAAGCAAGGAATGAAATACATTGTAACAAAAGCCAAAAGAGTTGCAATATTTCTTGCCACAAAACAGGAAACAGTTCCTTCTTCGAGTGGTAAAAAGAAGGTGTAGTACATCCTGTAAGGAGGGGGTGAATGTTTCAAGGCAATTGCACAACCTGTTGCTGTCACTACAGTGGTAAGTGCACAAATAATCAAGTATGTGTTTACGACATTGCTAATATCCTTCTTTTTCTGGAAAGTAAAGCTGATCTCGTCACATTCATAAAGCAGATTTTTTATGGAAAACTTTCTTTTGTAGATTACAAACCATAATGATAAAGTTAAAAGATTTACACCATAATATGTGAAAATTACTTCAGGATGCACTTCGCGCATGGCAGCTACAGCAGCAGTGCCTAATATCATGTAAATCAAATAAGAACACAGCATGGAAGGAAATATTCTTTGGATTTGTTCAATGCATTTTTTCACAATGTTATTTTCATTCCTAAATCTTAATTTTTCTTTCCCTCTCCATATATCTATATTTATTATTTTCAAAATCAACCAAAGATATCGGTATGGATGGCATGTAACAAGAATAGGTTGTTTTTCAGAAAACATTAACGAAATGTTATCTTTTTTTCTATTTTCTCATGAATAAAACTTAGAAAAAAGCTTTCAATAATAATTGAACCGAATATTAGAGTTCTTCTAACCAAAAGTATAATAGATACCGAATATATCATTCTAATCAAAGTTCTAAAAACATCATTTATGCTTTAAATGGTTCGTTAATAAACTGTAACGTTCACAATTATTTACCAAGAATTGACCTGGCAACTGAAAACATTTTTTTAAATATTACGTATTATCCAATTTATTTAAAATGGCATCGATCTAACATGGGCATTAACTCAAAATGGCTGAGAGTAATAACATTCAATTTTCGTACATTATACATTTATTGCATGATGGTAATTTCTTTTCTTTTATGATGCTGATGCTTTCATGGTAATTCTATTTCTATTTCATGTATTACTATTCTATTGTTGCATTTCATGAAAAGATATTTTAATATTCTATTGTTGGACAAAAATTTGTGAAGAAAATTTTTGACTGAAATTGAACGTTGAAAGCATAATTATATGTATTAAGTTTAAAGCTTTTTTTATTGCGATAATCATTACTTTAAGGATTATGAATATGTTAATTTTGTAAATTGTTATGTAAATGAAATATTTTCTAGAAATTTAATAGGTTTACTCCATAACAATAAAAACAAATTGTTAGAACTCTAGAGATTACAAAAAGATGGAATGAGCAGGATATTTCTCTCTTCTAATTATGAGAATTATTCACTTAGTACACAAATTCTATAAATTCAATCGTTCTTTGTTCTCTAAGTTCAATTTTTTTTCTTATTTCATTTTATTAATTTAATCTAAAATTGCATTTAGGAAACTAAATTTTAAGCGAGTTAAATTTCTTTGCAAATCCTGAGAGACATGGAAAACAGTTTTTCTCAAATTCTAAGTCTTGATTCAGGCTAAATTTTTAAAATTTGCAGCAGAAAATTGTTATTTTACTTCTTAACCTTTTGAAGCAAAGAACTTAAAATCTATTGAATTTCTCAAGGAAAATGATTAAATTAAATCAAATGCACAATAAAAAAACGAAAATTAGAATTAATTAAATTTTTTGTACATTTTCATTCAAATTAAAGGAGAGAGAGACTCATTTGAAGATACTGAGGCAAGTTTTAGCAGCATATAAGACTGAGAAAAAAATAAAAGATATGGGGACTCAAACGAAGCCTTTACGTCTTATAGAGTTAATTAAAATAATCAATCTCAATAGTAATAATTGGCCTGACAATGACAATTATTTGCCATTAATAAAATTATGATTTGTTATAATAGAATATTCTAAGCCAATATTCTAAAGTGTTCAATTATTGATCTAAGTAGGTTATGTTAATATAACGCTTAACTTTAATTCTAATGCATAGTAACTTCAAAATACTTTGTTATGGAAGCATAACTAAATCGTAAACGGAAACACAACACTGTATTTGAACTTGAGAACTTTTAATGAAAATTTAAATTCTTAAAATTTTATAAGATTGAAACTCAAATCCTATTTTTAAATTCGCTTTTAGATTCAGAATTAAACCAAATATATTTTAAACAATTTTATCAATTAAAAGTTCTTAAAAATGTGATATTTTAGGAAATTTTCTATAATATTACCGTGGAAAATAAATCAGGCATACATAACAATCCTTTATATCATTTTTGTTTCAAAATGACATAAATGAAAAGCAATGTATAAAAGAAAGACAGTTTCCCTCGAAAGAAATAAATTTGAAATTAAAAATCTACTTGCACACGATTACATTCAATTTATTTTATCATATCGAGATAATAAATAATGAACACATATTTGTTTTTAAAAAAATTAACATACAAATTATTAAAGATTTTAAAATATCTATAGAAACAATACTCTATTATCCTCTAAAAACTTTAAATAAGACTAATTATATTGTGTAGAAAATAAGAGAAAAGTAATATATTTATTAATAGCGATTATATATATGACACAAAGTTAAGAATATTTTTACATTCTTAAAATATTGGTAAGATCAATTCCATTTTTAACAACTGTATGGAAGTTGTCTCGATAAACGCGAAGCTCCTCGGTTTTGTCTTCATTGAGAACTTTTCGATTTTTTCCAAAGTCACGGGTCTCTTCTTCGACTTTCCTGATGCTCGTTCTCTTGTTTATGACTAACCAATTGTTGCTCGAATCCACTCGGCGTGAATCAGCCTCTGACTTGGCGTTTATCAGACCACTGTGATCCTCCACGATCATGATGACTGGCCACGAAATCGAATCACCGTTCGCAGCGGGGCCTTTTGTGGTGTCATCATCACCTTCAATTGAGGCATCTTCATTTTCAGCAGAATCACTTGCAGTGTCATCATCTATCGAAGAATCTGTTGTGGTGTCACTCATTTTAGTTGTTGGAGTCTCATCTGTGACGGTAGTTTGGGTTGCGCCATTTTGACCTTCGTCGACCTTCCCGTCTCTGTCCAGAGAGAAGAGTGAAAAGCAGTAGACAGCTGGGACTATCAGGAGGATGCCCAGCAGCAGGATCAGGAGTTTTGATCTGAAGTTGTACATCTGGAAGAAAAAGGGGAAATCAATAAAAATTCGAATTTCCTATCTCAAGTTTCAAGTTATTATATGAGAGAATTTTTTTAAAATCACGTGTTGTCAATCCGACAGAAAAACATCATGTTTTTACATGACATATTTTGCAGTCACCTCCATTACAGTAATCAATCTCGTTATCAATTAAGTACTATTTTTTTTGAGAGCAGATTTTTGGTGTGTGCGTGAAAAACTAGTTTCAACCAGTTTTAAACAATAACGTAATTATTAGATTGCACATGCATCAATATTTAAATAGGGGGGGGAGATAAAAAATCCAAGATCGTTCGAGCCCCGACACAAATAGGTACATGACGAACATTCGAGCCGAATTGAAATATTTTATTGAAGATAAGTCTTCACATAGAGCAACCTTCTTTATCATTTAACTCCTTCTGTTAATTCCCACTCTTCTTATATATATCTGGCTCAAATTTTCTATCGTTAATAAAGTGGATGACGATGTTAAGACAGTTTTTTCAAGTATTAATTCATTAATTTGGTTAATTTTTATTAATTAATTAGTAACTAATTTCCCCTCCAAAACTCTTCATTTCCTCACCGCCAAATGCGTGAGATTTTAGTTTGCTTTTTTTCCCTACGCTAATGAGGTTAATTTTAACATGCTTAGGATCTATTATTTCAAACAATTCTGTTTATTTGCTTATTGTTTGGTGCATTTAAAATTAAACATTGTTAACTGATAGATTTTTCGGATTCATTTTGAAGTACTTTTAAATTCAAATAAAACAGAAAAAAGGGGAAAAAACTCTAATCTCTATTGCGTTAACCCAACTTGCGTTGCCCCCATCCCCATTGAAAATTCCCTCATTTTTCGGTGAGTTCTGATTTATTTTCAACGAATACGAACTTAATTTTGTTTTGGCCAGTCATAATTCTTTGATCAAATATTTAAATTAATTTTAATTATTTATTAAAAAGTAGCTAAAATGAATTTTTTTCCTTTGTTGACCTAAGTAGGAATGGACTTGATTCTTTTTATATTACTTGTTTTATACTTGTTTTCTAATAAGCCTAAAAGCCAAATTATGATTCTCAAATTACCAATTTTTTGTTCATGTATTCTGTGTCTTCAATGACCTCGAATCAAAACATCATGTTCTCACTCGATAATAAAACATTATATTTGAGGGAAAAATTCGGAGCGTTGCAAATTATGTTTTTATGACGACAAAATTCATTCAAATTTTCACATAGTCACATGACAAACGTTACCTATTTTATATCAATATTTCATCTTACACTGTGCGGCAATAGCAAGACAGATTTCTCTTTGCAAAATAGTAATAGAACCCAAATATATTGCATTTAATTCATATGAAGTTGTAGAATATTGAAAATTTCAATGCGTCTATCACTTTCTTGTAAATGCATGTTCTCTTGCATAAGAAACCCGATGAATGCCAAAATGAAATATTTACGATGCATTTTATGTGTGTGTCGTAAATAAGAATTGATTTATTTGTGAAATTCATAATATATTAGCATTAGAACAGAATATTGGAAAGCTTAGTTTAATCATATAACATCCCGTTTTATAACAACACTAAAACTATTTTGGGATGGGTCAAAGGGCGAGGCAATGCCTGATCTGGCTCCCCCTCACTAAGCTTCCACACCAAACTATTAGCAGAGAGACATTTGGCCTAGATGGATTTGGCGTGAAACATGCCCGCTTAAGAACGGTTCTTTGGCGCAATCGGGTTTCGAACCTGAAATCCTTCGATTCAAGCGAATACCTCACCACCGGACCACCGCTGATCCAAATTGTTGGAAAATCATTTCGAATAATATTAATTCGATTAAATATATTTTTTAATTATTTCACATGAGATATAAATTTAAATATATGAGAGCTTATATTTAACATGAAATACTTGACACAACATTCTTTATCAAATTATAATCAGTAAGAATGGGCTAAGTTATTATTTTATTAATATGTAATATCGTAATTATAAATTTTCTTCCAATAGCAATAAACCTCATGCCGACAACCTGCAATAGGGATAGTGCGCGTGATCTGGCTGTCTTGAGCTGTCTTGAAAAACCATGCCCAGTTCGGGCATGATTGTTCTTCTGTGTGCTATCTGTGAGATGTGTGAATATACCCCCTGTTAAAAGGGGCTTGGAAAGCGAATGTGATGAGTTTGTAACTAAGATGTACTCTTGGCCCTAGTTGGCACTACTTAAAACAAGAGATGCACCTTAGGTTTAACATCGCTGACTGCGTCAGTGAACTTGTCCATGGTAAGTTTCATTATAAACAACAATAAACCTCATAGACCTACATTTTCTCCAAAATTTGTTATGAAAAAGGTTATTCTAACCATTCACTAAAACAAATTAAATCATCGATAATTTACATAAAATATTTTATGTGTTTTTATCAATTAAAAAACGATCGCATATGTTTTCCCCAACACTTTCTTCACGCGCATATTTAGACACGTGAATAAAACATTAATTAAAATACAATAACTGTAGATCAAATGATGTCACGAAACATAGATAAAGCGAGCTTTTACTTTTTAATATTTTTGTAGAATTATTTAATAAGAAATCTGTTATATCTATCCTTAATAAAATCAATTGGACGGAAGGGGATAGATATTTTATGGAAGAATCAAAATGGTTAATTACTGCTTATTTATTAATACTAAAAATCACAATACTTTATCCCAAGTATTGCACCTAAAACTAGTTTTTACTGGAAACAATAAATACAATTGAGGGCGATCATCAATAACAATTAGAATCTGAAATGAAGGCTTAATTTTACACTTGTCCATAGGTAAGTGCAGTAAGTAACAACAACAACAACGGTTTTTAATGACGATTTCAATCAACAGGCAGTCGCTCGATCGGTGAAATGCAAGTTCAGTGTTTTTCACGTGAAGAATTCAATTCTTGCGAAAATCGCATATTTTTGATAAAGTATTTATATTGATTGTAATTATTTAATTAAAAATAACTAAAATAAAAAATTTCTTTGTTGACTTAAGTAGGAATTGACTTTATTTTTTAAAAATATTATTTGTGATTAAACAGCATATAATTTAGGAGAAACCTGTACAAACTGAAATTGCAGGTGAACGATTTGATAATATAATGGTTTAATATTATTGTGCACTGCGTGGTAAGGGGAGGGGAGCATTCAACCTCGCTTGATCACTCAGATTACTTTTTACTTTGGGTGTTTCTGTGGTAAAAAAAAAAGAAAGAAAGAGTTTTTGAAATTAAAACTAAAACTAATATATTTTATTTTATTGCTTTAAAATTTCACTCTTGTCTCATCAACCCTTGTTATATCACTAATAAAGGTATCAGTTTGCATCTCCCATCAGTAGTATGTTAATAAATACGAATTATATATTAATACGAAGTATATATTACCACTATAGGCCTGCTTAAAATTAGAACGTAGATAATGATGCGATTTCGATTTCTGTTAAAAAATTTTTTAAATATTTCAGACAAATATCTCAACTCACTCAATTTCAAAGTTTTTACTTTTAATGTCCACCATCTTTAGCAATAATGTTAATTACTTTTAGCTTTTAAAAAAAGTAAATAAAAGTAAATTTTAGTGCACTAAATTTAACTTACCGCGTGTTCCACATCCCAATATTTTTTAAACATCTCTGATTCTCTGACTAGGACTAAATAATACTGATGTAGTAATGCTAATAATCTAATAAATAAGTTGTGTTACATGTATTTTCTTTTTTTTTTTTTAAATCATTCCTTTTCTTTCTCGATTTCGAATCTTCATACAATTTTTATGAAGGAGATGAGTAAAGATAAGTAAAGAAGATGTAACGAGGCCCAGATTTAGAAACTTATTCTGTTTATTTTTAACTATTAAAAACAAGTAATAAAAAAATTTAAGTCAATTCCCACTTAGGTCAAAAAAGAAATTTTTTATTTTTATCTCTTTTTATTAAACAATTATAAGGAATATAAATAAATGATCATAAAAATGATTGATTTTTACAAGAATTGAACTCGCATTCTTCATCTTCACGTGAAAAATACCGAAATCCTCGCATTTTACCAATCGAGCTACTGCCTGTCGATCTCAATCTATCTTAAAAACTGCTAACACTCTATTGAAAGTATTGAAAATGAATTGAAATTAATGAATGAATGAATATTTGAAAAAAGTGTATTAGCATCGAGTGTCATCTACCACAAGCTTTAAAAAATACATTTGAACTCGAGTAGATGAATAAAAAGTATTTTATTAACGATTGAAAATTTGAGCAAGATATATATAGGGAGAGTGTTAACTAATAGTAGGAACTGAAAATAATAAAAGAAAGGACATGTGAAATGGAGAATAATAAGTAAACCTACTTATTTATGAACTTCTAAACGAAAAAAGAATATTCTCACCTTAAACGGAAAATTTTCTCACCACACCCCAAATGGCATGTTATTCGAAAAAGAAACACGCAGTTTAAGAAACATGGACATTCTCATGTGAAAATGCACGCATACCTCACTTGATTTATGATTCTCTCTGAATGGAGTTTCATTCTCCTCATTTTTATTTGTGGTCCTCCATCTGAATATTTACTGCATCTTTTGAGATGGAAAATGCATCTCGATCGTGAGAATTCGAAATATTAGACAATCACTGCGAACGTTCCTCTGCTTGGAGCGCTTTCTCGTAATTCCCGTTCATTTCGCGATAAACAGTTTTATGAATCGGATAAAACAACTGAGGTGCAAACGAAAATGAGAAATAAAAACATAAGTTTTTTTTTAAGTTTAAGAAAAATATTTTTTATTAAAAAATAAATATGAAAACAGACATTCACATTTTAATTTCATTTGGAATATATATTAATTTTTGATGAAGTTTTAATAACTTTACATTCATAAATTTATTCTTTATCTTCTTGTTTTTCAAGCTTCACGCTTTTACGATTTTGTTTTATCTATATTTTTATCAACAAATTTTACATTTCAGATATATTAAAAAAATCTTATTTTTAATAATGTACCATGTTACAAGCTGCTTTTTTATTCGTTTATAATATAATCATAAAAATGATTGTTTTATTAATGTTTCTTGTTATTAGCCGCCTTTGACAATTAACAGGTTCGACGAAATTATTTAAAGTGCATAATTTCATTTAATTCAGGAATGTATATCTCGCGAGTTCATAATTTCGTCAATAAATTCTTTTTAAGAAAAACTGTGACAGGTCTTAAAGCCTTGTTATTATAATAACCTTTTATTTGTTCTTTTCATTGTATATCAAATCATATTGATGGTGTCAAGTCCCCTGACATTAGTGTGCTATTGAAAAAGTAAGAATAACCATATAAGTTTGTGATAATAACTGTGAGAAAATAAACTCCGGAAAAAATATAACAGAAGTAGACGAAATGAAAATCTTTCTAAACTGAAAATAGGTCGTTTAGTCATAAGATTACAATAAGGATTTTTTTTGAAAGGCATTCAAAAATTGCTATATTTTTGAATAGTTCCATTAAAAAGATTGAAAAGATGTCCATGAAACTAAAATATACCAGTTAATTAAATGATTTTTTAAATTGAAAAAAAAGGGCTTTTTTAGCAAAATGATGAAAAACTAAATTATATTTCTATCCATTCTTTGAATATGGAGGTTTGACTGATAAATAACACTGAAATTGCAGTTTTTATCCAATTGTGAATCACTAAAACATTTATAAAATACTTCTAACTAAACATATTACTTATTCGCTTGTTCAAGACCTGAAGAAAATGTTCAGAGATTACTATACAAAATTTGAACAAAAAATACGCATTATATTTTAATTTATGAGGTTTTTCATAAAACTATTCTACCAAAAATTAGAATAGGAGAAAATAGCATCTACAGATGTAAAATAGCATTAAAACGTATGTAAATGCAAATATAAAAAGTAATATAAAAAAATTAAGTCAATTCCTATTTAGGTCAACAAAGAACATTTTTATTTTAGTTACTTTTTGTTAAATAAATACAATTAATATAAATAATTAATCAAAACATGATTGATGGGAAATGATATTGAGAATTAAACTCGCATTCTTCACCTTCACGCGAAAAACACCGAAATCCTCACATTTTACCGATTGGGCTACTGCCTGTCGATTTCAGTTTTCATTACAAACTTAATCTAAAGTATAGAAAATTAAATAAATTTAATGAATGAATTAATATTTGAGAAAGCTGTATTAACATCGAGTGTCATTCAATCCAAGTTTTAAAAAATCTATTTGAACTAGAGTGAATGAATAAACAGTATTTTATTAAAAATTAAAAATTTATACCAGACATTATATAAATATATACATAAATTAATTGTGGGAATTGAATGAAAAATCAGAGTTACACCCCAAAACACTTCTTAGCAACAGTATTCTAACAGTTTTACAAGGAAACTTCAGCTATTAAGAATATTAAATTTACAAAATTTCATAATTTTGCAATAAATTGACTTTTTAGCGTATTTACCTACCTTGAGAAGAATGAATCTGTAGAAAATGTATTCAAAATTTCATAATTGTTCTAGTTATAAAACAAATGCAAACAGGAGAAATAATAATACCTGAAACGTATTATAATCTAAGAAAATGGAACATTTAAAAAAAACTGTTTCCATTAAAAGGATGAGAAATGAAGCAATGGGGATGGTTGTGCTACAAATATTTTAAGGATATTAAAATAGCTTAACTTAAACTTTAAATTTTGGATTGAATATTTTCTTACACATAAAAAAATAGTTTTTCTAAATACTATTTTGAAACTATTTCGTATAATTTAAATGCAGAAGCCAATGCAAAAATATTATTTGTCGTTTATCGATCATGTCACTTTCACATAAGAGTATATGCAAATGAAAAAAAAAGTTGCGCTTTAAATTAAATTTTAAACTAAAAGAAACTTGAATAATTACAATCGAAATTATTGAAATACTTTTGAAAAAAATGAAAAAACATTTATTCGAATTAATCAAGTTCTTTTAAAATGTGGCCATAGTAAATGCATCTTCTTTTATTCAAAAATTCGAATTCTTTTTTAAAAAGATTTTTAATTAAAGATTGACTAAAAATTAACACATCAATAAATGGTACACATTCTAAAACTATAAATAGAACTGAGAATTATTTCTAATATTAGCTGTTTCAAAAATATCATATAATTAATAAATAAACTTTTAATAACATTAATAAAGTTACAGAAATTATTATTGAAAATGTAGATATTAAAAAAAACTACTTTCAATGAAATAGTAACAGATCTATGTATGCAGTAATTCCACTGTAAATCTTCACACTAAGCAGTACATTTCTCATCTGGTGTTCGAAAAACAACGAGAATTTTTTATTGCATTTTTGAGAAAAGCATACTCTACCACAGCAATTATGTGTTGGAGTTGAATTAAATGCATTTACATTAAGTAAATTGAGCTTCAAAATTTTATTCGATTATTTCAAATCAGAAATATATATCTAATAAGCAATATGTCATAAATATAAAACTATGCATAATAATTATATATAGAAATATTATATTGTTAATTCTTTATGGTATATATTAATTGTATAAGTAATTGCAAATTAAAAACAATTTTTTGCAGTTTTCAGTTTTTACTTTATTTCCACTAAAATGAATTCAAATTGTGGACGATGTTTTAAAAGCATGCTCATAAAAATTTGAAGTCACAATAAAATTTAAATGAAAGAGTAATAGAAATTAAAAACATTTGATTTAGCCGAATTTCACCACTGTATATTATTTTTAAGTCTGCTTTCATGAGTGTGAGCAATATATTCTTTCTGCTTAATTTTCTTCCAACAAGCAAAATAGAAGGGGAAAAAATAAGAAACAAACAGCGCGAAAAAATAGTTCAATGCTTCTACTAATGCAAAAATGCTTACCTTAGAATATTCAATATTCCATAAGCAAACTCTAAATTCCAAAAATATGAGACTTATGAGAGTCTGATATTTCTTTTCAGTTTATAAACCGCGTTTTCATCAAAAAATCGAAATCAAAAGATATATCACCTTGAAAATATCTGTCTCATTTTCTGTAATGAGAAAAGGGAAACTGCCTGTTTACTTGTGACGCATCAGGGCACTTAAAAAAATTTATAGGCATACATAAAATATAACTATTAGTACCATAGCATTAAATTATATGGAAGATGTTCCTTTCAAATTATTAGAATAAATAAATTTGCATTTTTATAAATCTTTATTTCGTAGCATGGAATAACTCCAGTTTTACTATATTTCTTCTTATGAAAATATTTATGGGCTCATTTTTAAATGAAAATTTGTTTTTTTTTACTTTCGTATATATCGTATATATATTATATATTATATATATATTTTTTTACTTTCGTGCATGTATATATATATATATTTATTTATATATATATATATTAGGCAAGAATATATTTGTCTTATCTCTATTACTAATAAAATAGATGTGCATGCGGATGAGTTTCTATGTGTGGGGTTTCTGTCTGAGTTTGTGTATTTGTCTTTTGACGTTCAACAGCAAAGTCTGTGTGATGTACAAGACACACAGACACATACACACATATATATAGAATGATAATTTTTTAAAGTTTTCATTTTTAATTTTTCTAGATGATTTGCAAAGTTATATATATATATGTGTGTGTGTGTGTGTGTGTGTGTGTGTGTGTGTGTGTGTGTGTGTGTGTGTGTGT
>JAOUZG010002851.1:6788091-6807881 GCA_026289955.1 Argiope argentata | reverse complement strand
ATTCCTGCAGTTATTTGACGAAGTTTTGCGTGTCTATTAACATAGACCATTCTACACAGACGTCGGCGCTTTCGGTCGTTAAGTGCAGGTGGTCGCCCACTGCGCTGCCCATGATGGGATGGGATGCCTGAAATTTCATACTCTCGGCACACTCTTGATATTGTGGATCTCGGAATGGTGAATTCACTAACGATATCCGCAATGGAATGAGCCATGCGTCTAGCTCCAACTAACATTCCATGTTCAAAGTCTGTTAATTCTTCTCGTGCCGCCATAAATCACGAAAAACCTGTTCACATGAATAACTTGAACACAAATGAAAGCTCTGGAAAACGAACTGCGCATTTATACTTTTTCGCTGCGATACTACTGCCATCTGTATATTTGCATATAGCTATCCCATGACTTTTGTCACTTCAGTGTGTGTGTGTGTGTGTGTGTGTGTGTGTGTGTGTGTGTGTGTGTGCATCTTTCAAATTTTCAACTGTTAATAATATACTTTTTATTCATCTACTCAAGTTCAAATGCATTTTTTTAAACTTGTAGTCGATGACACTTAATGGTAATACAATTTTTTTCAAATCTTAATTCTTTAAAAATAAAATTAAGGAAGTTTATATCTTATATGTGAACAATTCGGTTTATAGCTAATAGATGGCGCCTCGAAGAAACGCTCCATTTTTTTATAAAGACAAATAACGACAAAAAAAGAATAATTTTCTCACATGATAATTTGAAATTAGCGATCACAGATTTTCTATTTTTTGTCTTGCTATGCAAATTGTGGATTGACTGTTCATCTACCTAATAAAAAAACTTGTAAATTCATTTAAAAACTGAACCTTTTTCTGAATTATCAAGAAAAAGAATAAATCTATATAATTTTTAAAAATTAATCCTCTTCCATTTAGCAAAGATTGCTTTTTCTGAATTTGATTCGAGTTTTGTATAGCTGTAGAATTCAAAGTAAATTGCACATATTAAACACGAAATGTATTCCAAATAATGCTATTATTCACGGAAATAATAGGTCCCAGTTATTCGAATGATTTCCCTATTATTAAATATTGATGATGATTGCATTATATAGGGTTTGATTTTTTGTCCAATATTGATTTTTGGAACTCTTACCATTGTGTATGAAAAAGAATAGGAAAATAATAGCGTTTTATTATTGATAAATTATTGAGAATAAGAATTTACATGATAAAACTTCTTATAAATTATTTCAAAAGGAAAAGATCATTAAATTGAAAATTTTCTCATTACCATGCAACATTGATGCATTGTATAAAAAAGCCTGAGTAAGAAATTATTTTAGTGATATGTGATTTTCGTAATTTCGACCTTTTATTTTCAATAATTGAGGACACATTTTAATACGAATCTGAGAAATGTCTATGGCAAAAAAAAAGATTGTATGTCTGGCATAATGGCAGAAATCAATTGTGGTCGAATGAAAGAACACGAAATTGCTGCCCAACTTCAAATCTTGTTATGCAAAAACTTTTGAAAGGTATTTTTCACCCTTGTTAAGAGTGGAACGATGGAATCGAAATATTTTCCTAGCAGTGCAGAAAATCTATCGGAATTAAAGAAATTTGGATTTTTGTTATATATTCTAAAGATCTCTGGATTAAATATTACCGAATGCAAAAGTGAGAGAAATTTAAATGTTAAAAAACTGACTGCAAAGTATGTTGTCAAAAAAATGCCTGTAATCCCATGTCTCATCATTCAAATTTCCTTGATCATCATGGCAATACATAAACTTTTTCATTCTCCAACTTACGCAATTTTATATGCAACGTTTGTTGTGACAAATACTTGTTCCTTACTTTTATGGTATATTGTGTACCAAAGAAGAACCGCCATCGGACAGTTCTTCTACCAAGGATTCAGAATTCTATTCTTTCTCAAAATCATTCCGAACATTCCCAAAAGAACCATCAACATTTGTTTAATTTTCTCAATTTTTACACCAATTATTTCAGCAATTCTATCTACCACTTTTCTGCACGATGGTGTTGATGAGCACAAAGAGTTTTACAGTTTCTTTATCGATTTCAAAGATAATGCGATAAATGCTTTTATTTTCCGATCTACTCTTGCAGCTTTATGCTATTCTTCTGTTTTTGGATTTCCAGCGTTCGTGGCAGTTGTCTGTGGGACTGTTTATTATCACTTCAGCGAATTACTTGCCGGATTCTGTGAAAAAATCAAAATGTTTGACAAAGCGAATATCTCTCATGAACTAACTTTGAAATTGATGGAATGTTGCGACATACTCAGCAAAATGTCTCGAGACATTGAGAACACTCTCTCTCCAGTAGTTCTTGTTCTTCTTTTCTGTCAGATTCTATCCATGTACATCTCCCTTGCCAGTTTTGTTCTATTTAATTTTGACAGCGCCCCACCCAGCATCAAGTGGCAGTGGATCTCGGCAGCGACATCGATTCCAGCATCCTTGATTGGAATCAATCTGTGCGCATCAAGAGTCTCATCCCAAATCGACAGCATCCGGGACAGTCTGCAAAGGGTTCGCAATAACTTATATCGTAGGTTTGAAGCCCATGGTGAAACAGTGACGGTTTTGAGCATGATGATGGAGACCAGGCTCTCCCCCATGACGGCTGGAGGAATCTTGGAATTGAAGCGGGAACTTATTCTCACTGTGTTTGGTTCCTTGTTCACTTACGGACTGCTTATAACAAGCATCAAAAACGAATAACTGAAGAAAAAATCTATTAGTGTTTAATTCTGCACATTTGAATTATCTCATTTTGGCACTTGTGCTTACTTTTACATTATACCTCTATTAATTCATACAACTGGTGGTTGATTCTCACTACCCAGACAGGTGCAGGAAAGATGGGGAGGGAAGGGGGTAAGCTATTCCCTAAAGATGATGAGGCGTTTTTCTTATGAGAGAGGTTGTACCGTAGCTGATGATGGCCTTTGGAACACAGTGATAATTCCCACTTATGTGGTCGCAGCCTACTGTCATTCAGATTTATACATGTGCCATCAGAGGATGGGTAATAGGGGGAGAAGGAGTAGCGGTTTATGGTTATACTTTTCTTTTTTTGCATTGAATGAATAAAATCAGCCGGAATGATCTTTCGAAGCTTTTTACATATTCCTTAATAAAAGTGCCTTCTCTTTCCTCCATGTAAAAATTGTGTGCTTTGGAAAGGCTATGGAAGACACGAGAAATGATGTTTTTATTTTTCGAATCCAATTTTTTTCTATCGACTTGAATTAAAATTTGACACAGTACTGGATCGTTACAAATTGTCCTGCTAAAATTTCCAGGTTAAATAAATTATTTTTATTGCGATATCTCAGAGGCCTGGACTAGGTTTTAATTTTAATGATAATCCTCGAATACGGTACAATCCGAATCGTAACGTACATTCCATCACTGAAGTGAAAATAACTCGGCCCACAGCATTACTATATCACCAATGAAGAGAAGCTTTCTATTTAACCAGAAGCTTCCCATCCTCATACTTTACGATCTCCACTGTGCAATATTCTATTTTAATAATAATTTTAAAAAATAATATCCGTCTCTTGATTGAATTTTAATTCTTAATATTATTATTGAACTTCCATCTGAAGGACTCATCAAACATCCTCATCAAAACAAATTCTGATGGACAAAGGTCCATCAGATTTTTAATGACTTGAAATTGCGCTTAGAAGCATTTCCTGTAAAATAATCCGTGCAGAGCCATCGATGTTAACAAATTCAATTTTGAGAAAATAGCCAATTGACAGGGGAGAGATATCATTAACTAAACAAATTAGGCCAATTTTTTTTTATCAAGTACCAAGGTTTAACATAATATGTTTAGTAATAGAAGCTTTAGCAGATTTCATTCAATTCCTACTATTAGTTCAACCTCTCCCTATATTTATTTATCTTGCTCAAATTTTCAATCGTTAATAAAATACTTTTTATTCGTCCATTCAAGCTCAAAGACATTTTTTTAAACTTGTAATTGACATTACAAGTTTAAAAAAAATTTATATACATTTGAATACAAAATGAATATACATTTTTCTTAACTTGTGACCCTCGATGTTAATGCGGTTTTCTCAAATATTAATTCACTCATTAGATTTAATTCATTTTTAATACTTTAAATAGAGTTTTAGATGTTTGTTATATGCAAATTGAAATCGGCAGGCAGTAACTCAATCGGTAAAATGCGATGATTTCAGCATTTTTCGCGTGAAGGCGAAGAATGAAAGTTCAATTTTTGCAAAAAAATCATTCATTTTTTTTATAAATTATTTATATTGATTGTAATGATTTAATAAAAAGTAAATAAAATAAAAAAATGTCTTTGTTTATTTAAGTAGAAATTAACTTTTTAAAATAATTTATTACTTGCTTAATAAAAATAATTTGCAATCTTTTTCTAACTGTGCTAAGTATTAAACATTCTATATCATTTTTTATGTAAGCTGCCTTTCCTTTTATTTTGAAAATAAATTTTCAGTATACAGCAAGACCCCGCTTAACGCGGGGGATACGTTCCATCAAAGTAGAGCGTAATGCGAAACAGCGCTAAACGAGGCTATCTTTACAAGTAAATATTGGGGTTAGGGGAAAATGGCTAGGAAATTGGTTAGGTATCAAATTTAAAAAGTATGTTTTTTTTTAATAAAAATAAAACCAAACATTTATTTCTTAAAGTCCAAATTAATACCACATTATTATTTCTTGCAAAAATAAAAACAAAATATAAATAACAAAACGAATATTCTTAAAAAAAATAAAAATAAAATTCTAAGTCAGTCATATTTAGTTAGCCTTCCGCGTTTTCAGTGTCCTGCCTTTTTGCGACAAAAGCATCTGATGTTGTTTGCCTTTTTCTTTTGCGTTGTTCTCTTAAAAGTTCTTCACAAATGGATAGAGCATCTCTAACACCACGCCTTACTTTTGAGCTCCTGTCAAAATTCGAATCATTTTCAAAGAATTGATCCATTATTTCAGTTATGGTAGACAAATTCCTTTTTACAAACGCCATCGAAAGTTCTTTTTGCTCTTCTTCTGAATCACTGCTGTCAACAATTTTGTTTTCTTCTTGTTCAGTTAATTCCTTGAGCTCATCCCTCTGTTGAAATAAAAGGGAATCCCCGGGTTGAAATAAAAGAGCGTTAAACCGAAACAGCGCTAAACGAAACAGCGTTAAGCGGGGTCTTACTGTACTTCTGATTATCTTCCCTTCTGCATCATTATAATTATTCAGTAAGTCAGCAGTGTAATAGAAATACTAAAATAAGTCAGAATCATTTAGATGTTTGTATCTTTCTTGGATTTGATTCTATGAAAAAACTTGATTTATTTCTTGCACCTGTATTCGCTAGAAGAGAGTATTTGGATTCTTCAATTATAATGATGAATTTTCAAATACCAAGAGAGAGATTATTTTATTGCATTACGATGAAGAAAGAATTAATTTGCTTCTGAATCTCGGAAACGCTTTTTTCATTTCTATTTCGTTAGAATATTTTGTTTATCATGCGTTTTCAAGTTAAATCCTAGTTTATACATTTCGATTTTCATTTCATTTTGGCTGACTGATTTCTTTTGGGAAAGAAAAAAAACATCTTGAATTTGAAATTTTTAGTTGGTAATTAGTAGCATAAAATTCTAATGACATCGGATTTCTTGCAAAAAGTGCAGATTTCTTTTTATTGCTTCATGTTTTAAATGTGGCATTCGTTAAGAAAGCCTATGGAATATTTCATAAATTCAATTTTTTTCTACATTTTTCTGTTAAGTTGTTTTTAATCCATTCTAATATTAATTAATATTTCTTAAATTCTAAAGCCGGTATCGAAGTGAGTTCTTCAGGGCCTGACTAAGGCAAGGGCATACGGGGCAGTTGTCCCGAGTCTCCGCATATGTAGAGCCCCCCCCCCCCAAACCAAATAGAACTTTTATTTTACGTTTCCTTCTTAAGTGAATGTTCTTCATTACTAAAGTAGTAAAGCAGAGGGGGGTCCCAAAGAAGTTTTTGCCCCGGGCCGCAACTAGGCTAAGTCGGGGCCTGTTCCTCTTTATTACAATCATATTCTTCTGTTAATTAATTAAATTCATTCTGGTTATAATAGATGGTAATATTGTATAAGGATTAAGAAGGAAAAGGCGCAGTTGACAGAATAAACATTTAGTAAGTATTAATGGCGAGAGCATTTCTTATGCGATATCAAGTACAAGTGGCGTCTCTAATAACAACAAATTGCTGTTGCCACACAGCATCAATGAATGCAGAAATAATAATATTAAATATAAATGTAAACCTTACATGATGTAATTCTCTTTCCTACACTTCCGATTGCAGTCATCGATTCATTTCTTTTAATCCATTCTGGTGTAAAATTATTCTTCCTGCTTAGCTTCTAGATCCGTTATTAAAATTTCTTAGGAATTTAGGAGCCACAGTTAACACAAAAGTAGCGAAATGTGATTTTCTTAAATTCTTCTCTTGATGCCTTTAAATTTGTTTTTCAATTCATGCATTCGAACATGTGTTAATACATACTATCGTTTTCTGACAATTTTTTCTTACTTAATTTCCTAATCAGTAATAATCTGTTGATTATATTTTTTATTTAGTGAATAGATTTGAAATTATTCCAAATATTAAGTTCGTTAATCTGAATAAAATTAAAATTATTGTAATTATTATATGCAGGGTGATTCCAAATTCATGGTACCAACTTAGAAAGAAAATAGAGAACAAAAATACAAATGATATTTACACAAGAAGCTAAAGTCATAGTTCATCTTTTTTTAAAACACAAGGTGTCTCAAGCAAGATTTCTAACTTCTACACCATTTTCAACAGCGGCGTAGTGAGCAATTTAATTAAAGTTATTATCGATTATTAATAATTTCTACTTGTAAGTTATTGCATTTTCTGTACACAACTGTAACTGTTCTCTTTCTTTATACAATATATTACTCAAGATTTTTAGGACCAGTTGATTGAACTAATGACTTCATTGCATGTGCATATATATAGAATGCGGATTTAAATAGCGCAGATTACAGTTTTACATCAACACCAGAATAGAGATGGCGCCACGATCTAGGGAATACACACGATAAAATATAATAGATCCTGAGGAACGCGGAAGAAAAATACACAAAAAAAAATATTTGCATCGCTCGCAATGATAGCATTTCAGCGGAATACAAAATTAACTCCAAGAAGCTAATTCTATTAAATGATTCGAATTTAAAGGAAACATTTAACTAGAATCATATTCCAAAATTCTAATTTTATAATATTTATTCTATATCGAATTGAACGATGAAATGGATTTTAATGAAAGGTAAACTCATACAGCTTTAAAAGTTGTCAATCCCGTTTTCCTTTTTTCAATTTTTTTTTTAATTCGCATTCAGTGTTTCAAAGTATTTTGAAAGAAATTTCTAATTGATTTAAATAATATTTAATGACAGTGAAGAGGAAAAATAATTTTATAATTACAAAAATATTATTTATTATTCGAACTAACTACATTTGCGCAATATTTGTAAGAATCATTAATATGTGATGAGTGACTTAACATTCTTTCACCTATTGAATAATTGCCAAAAATGTTTTTATTCAAAAGGAAATTTCGATTCAAGAATAAATACTTCGCCATTTCTTCCTTTAATCAGTCCAGAATCAGAATGTGTGTAATTGCCGATATTCCCTTTCTCTTTTCAAAAACCAAGTATTTTTAATTTTTTTAATGCCAATTAAAACAGTCTTTAAGTAAAAAGTATTGTGTCAAAATGAAATTTGAAAACATTTCACGTGGATCACTGTTGAAATAATTAGTTTCGATATCTCTCGTATAAAACCAATTTAAATTTGGAAATAGTTTTCAATAAAATAATAAAAAATATGAAGTGCATAAAAAGATTACAATGAAATCCGCTATGCAAATTTCAGCGTATCATTTCTTGAACGGCCAAGCACCACGTGCTCGTGCGAGTTAAATTATATTTTTATTCATTTTAATCGTTTCGTTGAATGAGTCATTTTGGCATTGAAAACGATTTAAAAAAACTTGGTTTCGCTTTCATTGTTTAAAAAAAATAGCACACTTCCTATTTATTTCATTTCATGTAATCACGTGATCAAAATGATATTTTTCTAGGTTTTATTTGCGGGATATATTTCTTTTTAAAAAAAATCTGAGCTTTTGTAAATACGATGACAACGCGTTATTAAAAGCTGATTTTTGTTGATGCTCGTGCAAATAATAAAATTTTTATTTTTCTCCTACAGAATTTTGTTGACGCCATAAACCTCATCCCAAAAACAACATCATGTTTTGACATGATAGAAATTATGCCATTATTTTAATGCATTCTAAATAATAAAAGATTATTTAGGTTGGAAATTTGAGAGTTAGTCAATCAAATATAAAACAAAGTAGACTACTCTGATCTGCAAGCAGATTTATAAAATGTGGAGATACATCATGATAATGATGTTTCGAAATCTAAATGACAGTGAATGAGTGGAATCCTACGTAGGCCTTTACAAAAGAAAATTTAAAAATGAATTAGTTTGAAAATGTTGCAAAAAATCTCAATATTTCTTGCGTCTGTTGGAACCCCCAAAACTCGAGAAATAGTTAATGGAAATTGGAGATACCTATACCATTTTGTAGGGCATTTGTTGAGAATGGTTTTAGAACATAAAAACCATATCAAAATTTTAAAAAGAAAAAGAAGTTTTATAATTGTGATTTCAATTTTGCACTTATTCGCGCATGCTTGAAAACCTCAAACTGTGCATGTGCAAATATGCGATACCTTTCTTTGTTTACGTCTAATTTTTAACAGCGATTCAAAACTCCTTATGTTCCCTAAAAAATGGAAATTCAACCTTGGGAGAAAAAAACGTTCGATTAGCGAATATCAGAAAAATTATGTCCACTTTTTTGGAAGTAGGGCCTTTTGATGAGCGAAATAACCGTCTTTCTTTAAATCGCATAGTAACTGAATTGCGGTGACCGAGTGAATCTCCTAAAGGAGCGAAATAATCACCTGTGTTTTTTTTCAACGGACATTTATTTTTACATTTGTAATAGTCTAAATATTTCTGAATGTGTGCTGTAAGAAATTGTTTTGTAGCTATTTTTGATGATTTCTAAATATATTTTTATGTTTGTTTAATGTTGCGCAACAAGTCCCATGTCATGTTGGATGGAGGTTTCTTCTTGGATGCTATGCCACAGGCAACGCCGTGTGCTGTTATATACATTCGATAACTCAAAAAATGCAACTTCGTAGATTAATGAAACTTCCATGTAATGTTACTAAAATTTTATTCACGTTTTAGTTTCAAAAGTTCAAAAAAAAAGTTCAAAGATATAGAAAAAGTTTGTCTATAATATATCTTTGATATAGAAAAGAAAAACATTTCCTTAATATATCTTTGATAGAGTAAAGAAAAACTTTACTATATTAGCTTATTATTATTTACTATCAACATTATTATTATTACTTATCTACTAGAAGTATCTACTACGAAGCGCAGAAGACCTATGTGCGAGATTTTGAAGAAAACACACACACACACACACAAGAACTCGTCGTTGACTCTGCCTTACCCAAGGACCACAATTTTCACGATAAGTGTTCAAAATGACACATAAATTAGAAATACACCTGAGATACTACCTTCACTATATTACCATTCTATCTGAGAGATAAAATAGGACAATAGTATTTTAAGTAATGAAATGATTGAGATTTAAATGCTGGCCTTCTTTCGGCAGTGTTTGAGCTCTCTTCAGTCAACTTGCTATCTCCTATCACCTAAAAATAATCAGAGGATATCGCGTACTCATTATTCAGAATGTGACTGTTTCTATTTTCTTTCTAAAAACCAATAAAAAAGGTTTGAGAATATAAAACGGGCTATTTATATTCTTTGAAACTTATTTATGTTCTTGATCTTTTAATGTCCCCCTCAAAAAAGGTTACTTTTTTCCCCTGCGGGATGACTTCCCTAAACTCACCGCTGTTCAGTACGCAGGAAGTTTCTTAAGGATTAACTTGGAATTTAATTCTTAAGTTTTGAACTTAATTGTATTTTTGCAATTTAAAAAAATGCGATATGTAATTTTTATTGTCTATTATTTTAATTTGTCAGCAATAATATTTATATATATCCTGTACTATTTTTGATCAATATTCTATTTGGAAAAAGGCTATTGAAAATACAAATGGATTTAAATAATTTGCCAATAATTTGCTTTACAATAGGTAAACTGTTAACAACTACAATATTTATTAAATTATTAACATGTTGAATAAGATAAAAAGCATCGAGAGCATTCTGCACAAAACATTCTAATATACAGGCCCCGACTTAGCCTAATTGTGGCCTGGAACAAAAACTTCTTTGGGCCTCCCTCTGTCATTTTTTTTTGTCTTTTAAAATCAATATTAAAAAATGTTCATCAAAGGAGAAAACGTAAAATAAACCTTCTATTTGATTTGGGCCCTCTGATGTAGGGACCTGGGGCAACTGCCCCATTTGGCCCTGCTTTAGTCAAGTTCTGTTAACATATTCTCTTAAAAAAACATCACCTTTCAAGACATTGGTGAACAGTAGTAACTAAATATTAACCTCTAGCGTGAATGTAACACTTTTATTATATCTATCGCATCATACTTGATGGTGAATTTTTCGCCAAAAAATATCAGGGATGCGCTTAAGAGTTACAGAATAACTATTTATGCTTTAAATATGTTTTTCTCAACAGATTCAAACAAAGATATCATACAAAACCACACTTGTAGTCTTAAAACCCCATACCTAATTTTATATATTTAAGTCATTGCATTTTTTAATTATTGCATTATCATGTTTCTAAAAGTAGAGATTGACTGACAACCTTTGTAGGTTTTGTCTCAAACTGATTAGTGTCTATACTATAGATATTAAATCCATGCACCGAATTTTATCCATCTAGTTCGTAATTTAGTTGTCGAGTTAACTTATATTCAAACAGCTGGACTACACAGGATTTTCTCAAAATCTGACACATCTAGACATTTGGTGAAAAGACAGTATGCCAAATTTGAACTATCAAACTAAAAGCGTTTGCCTTATCTTTGTCACTGACAGACTAACAGATATCACCCCCCCCCCTCTATCTCTCTCAAAGAGAGATAAAACGTGGAGATTCGTCAAAATCTGGATAGTGATTATTCGATTCCTACAATTAGTTCACACTCTCCCTATATACATCTTGTCCAAATTTTAAATCGTTTATAAAATAATTTTTATTTATCCGCACGAGTTCAAGTACATTCTTTAAAACCCGTAGTGGATGACACTCGATGTTGTTGTTGTCTTTTCAAATATCAATCCATTCATTAAATTTAATTCATTTTTAATACCTTAAATAGAGTTTGAGCAGTTTGTAATGAAAAATGAAATCAACAAGCTCAATCGGTATTTCTGTATCGGAGGATTTCCGTATTTTTCGCATGAAGTTGAAGAATACAAGCTCAATATTTGAGCAAATTAATAATTTTTTTATTATTTTCGTTGTAATTATTTAGTAAAAAGTATCTCAAATAAAAAAAAATGTTGACCTAAGAAAGAATTGACTTTTTTTACATATTTTATTACTACTATACTTTCACTATTCTACATATGGGAGAAAATAAATATTTTGAAATGTAAAACTAAATTTCCCAGTAGCTAAAAGAAGGTTCTCATAAAATGTTCTTCCTCAGGCAGCAAAATGAGTAAAACCACCAAATAAGCTTTTGGGAAAGTCTGAGCGCAGCAAAGGATTCCATATCTTACTCTATCACGGAGCCTACATTATGCAATTCCAGTGCACTTCAAATTTTTTGAAATCAAGTGCTCTGTCATCTGAAATATGGGGAAGGGAAGTAATTCTGGTTCTTGCTATTTCATTCTCAATTGAAAATTTTTAAAGTTTCTCTCTAAACAGCTTGGACAGAACTTCAAAACGGAACATTAATTTAATTTAAACTAATTATAACGTTCGATAGACTAACTGCACTTTCTCGAATACTAAATATAATGGCGCATTTAAAGCTCCATGGCAAAATGAAGAAAATCTAGAAGTATCATAAAATCATTGCTAAAAGCAAATTGAATTAAAAACGCTATTTAAAGTTCTAAAGAAACTTGAAGTCCTAATTACTTTGTCAACAATGCTTTTGTTTAAAATTATTGAAGAACCTAAAAAAATGTCCCTGTGTATGTTTTCATGGTTTTATTTGGAGAAGAATTTTAAATTCTAAGAAACCAAACATTAATTAATAATAAATATATAATGGAGATTTAAGCCTCTAGTTCAAAAATGTAAAGCTTGAGTGGTCTATTTTTGCTTTAATTTTAAAACTGACTTTTAACTACGATTTATTAGGAATTATGTTATGATATTTAATTATAATTATGATTAATTAAAAAAGGGGGAGTTTTTTTTTGTTGTTGTTGCTACAAGAGATAAAATCATAAATTAAAACCATGGAAAATATTTTTTGTAAAACATACTAAATTTTCATTTAAAAAAAATTATTAAAATCCGTTGTTATTGCATGCCCCCATTGGTCAGCAGTGCTAGATCAAGTCCATGATAAAATGTGGAAACATTGCAGCTTCTGTAAGATGCAAGGATCAGAGCACCTAGAAATGGGTAGAAGACCAACTTAGCTCCATCACACATTTGCTTGCTCAGCCCTTTTTTACAAGGGGGCTCATTCACACGTCTCACAGATAGCACACAGAATAACAACCATGCCCGAACCGGGACTCCCAGTAAAGGAAGAAGACGCGCTACCTCTGTGCCAGAAAGTCAGCTATTAATATCTAAAACAAATTAATACAATTTAAGGTATTTTTGAACTGACACCATTGAAATAGTTTTTTTTTAAATAAAGTAAAAATGCTTGTTGAGCAACAATAATCTTCAAACGATAAAAGTGTTAAAATTTTCGATTTAACGTTCAATTAAAAATCTAATTAAAATACTGAAAAATAAGTTTCATAATCGTGTCCTATACAGTTTATAACTATACATAGAGCATCACGCATGTAACAGCTTACAGCCTATAAGCATCATTATGTTAAAAAAAATAATATAACTGAAACTCATGTTTGTGTAAATTCATTATTTAAGCAAAAGGATATACTGCTGTTAAATGTATCAATATATAAAACGCTAATGTGATTATTATGCAAACGTTTCAAATTAATTCATTGAATGTTTTTAAAGTTGCACTTGATTCAATGTCTCGCTAATTGATGAAGCTGAAAATATTATTAGAAACTCAGTAAGGAGAGCAAGGAATTCCAGTAAGACAGAAGGGACAAAAAAGGCATCAAACAGATTGCTTAACGAGCTCTAAATTAAGCTTAACTGCTACCAGTCGAATAATCGATATGACTTAACTATTCCATATGAAACGTTTCAAAAATAAGTAATTTGGAGTAAAATGTAATCTCAAAGGTGACAAGTACTTAAAAATATCATTTCAATTTTATGAAATTTTTATGGAAAAATGTAAGGAAATAAAATTATAGATTGTAAAACTAAATTTTAGATTTTAAAATTATTTCTATTCGATTACATATTCCAGCGTTATTGAGGGGAAATAAATAAAATATCCATTAATTTTTGAAAAAAAATTATCAAATTCTAGAAACCTCGCTTGCAATTGAAACTTCTATTACTCAAAAAAAAAAAAAATAATAATAATAATAACTATGCTTGCAGTCTCGTAGTTCTGATTGCAAAGATATTGAACGATTTTTGAAATCATGCATGCCATATGACTCATTTTACGGATAATATGCTAGTTCATAAACATTACTATTTCTAAACGATACAATTTGAAATCAAAAACCATTCCTATTAAATTTACTTATTCGAATACCTTAACATTAAAATAATCCTAATAATACAACGAGGGGGAAAGAAATCAAATAGATTCACTAGTGCCTAAATTCAGATATAATTTCCAGGTTTAATCTGACTTTTAAACTTCGACATATCAGAAAACCAATGGCATGGTCCAATTCAGTCGGAGCACTGACCACTTCCTGACCCACAACAGCAAAGGTCAAAATTGTTACTAGGGGAATGCAAGGGGATAGAAGGGGCAAACCCTTCCGTAGCAATGACCCTTCCTGATTGCGACAGAAGATGAGAAGGGGTGGGAGATTCCACCAACCCTCCCCCTACTCTAGAGTAAACGGCATTGGCTTTGGTCATTCGCGACCTTGGAGTCAGCTGTTTCTTCACCTGACTCATCTCCCCTACCCCGTCGTCATGATGATGGGGTAGGGGGTAGTTCCCATGCAGAGGTGGGGGTGGTCACGGGGGGGAGTACCTGTGCTCACGGGTATTTTCCCTTTAGTTTGAATAAACGGTTAGCGACGGTACTAATAAGTGCTGCATAATAAGTTTGAATCTAGGTGGTTATTTTCTGTGCTAATAATAGTACGAGTAAGGGGTGAAGGAAGCAAGTGAATGATGTTTCTGACAAAATATGCCCTCTTTCTATTTCCTTTTTTTTTTTTCTTTTCTCTAGTGTTGCAATAAATAAATTACAAATGAATTAATAATGTTTGAATAAATTATCAAGGAATTAATTTTTCAACATTAACTAACTTCTGAATCAAAGTAGCAATCATATAATTATCTTTCCTTATTCAAGTTTTATACAAATTTCGCATTATGAAAATGATTTTTTCTAATTTGATTTCATTGAGCATACTAATGAAAAAAAAATGTGAAAGTATAATAAATATTAACTTTCCAATTGGCTACAGTTTAATGAGGATATAAATGAAAAATATATAAATTCAAAATGCCTGTGTTTTAATCGTTAGTAAAATCCATTTTATTCATCCACCCAAGATCAAAAGATCAATTACATTTTTTAAATTCGTAGTGAATGGCACTCAATGCTAATACAGTTTTTTTAAAATATTCATTCATTCAATAAATTAAATTAATTTTTAATACTTTAGATAGAGTTTTGGCTGTTTGTACTGAAAGTTGAAATCGGCAGGCTGTAGTTCAATCAGTATAATGCGAGTACTTCGGTATTTTTTGCGTGAAGGTGAAGAATGCGAGTTCAGTTCTCTCGAAAATCAACCATTTTTTGATAAATTATTTATATCAATTGTAATTATTTCATAAAACGTAACTAAAATAAACATTTTATTTGCTGAAGTAAGAATTGACTTAAAATTTTTTTTGATTACTTGTTTGATTAAAAAAAAGTGATTTTGAACAATTCTTAAATATACAAGAAAATCAGCGGGAATAAACATCCTATAACTTTCTCGTTTGTTCTCTAATAAAATCTAATAATCTCACATTCTTTATAATTCTCTAATTGAATTGTGATGTGTAAATGTCGAACCTCGGGCAGAACCATGAATATATATAGATATAGATATATTTATAAATCGTTTAAGTTTTCAGTCGTTCATAAAATACTTTTTACTCATTCACTCAAGCTCAAATACATTTTTTAAAACTTGTACTGGAGGACACTTGATGTTAATGCAGTTTTTTCGAATATTAGTCTATTAATTTTTTATTAGTTAAAAACTAACTTTCCTCCCCAAAAAAATCTTCACTTCCCCATCGCCAAATGAGTAAGACCAGTTGTTTTTTTCCCAAGCTAATGAGGATAGGTTTAACATATTTTCGACCAATTATTTCAAACGATTCTGTTTACTTCCATTTCCTTAATGTTTGATGCATTTAAAATTAAATATTGTGAATTCATAGATTTTTCGGATTCAATTTGAAAAACTTTTGAATTAAAATAAAACAGATGAAAGGAAAATTAAAAATTTCTAATCTTTATTGCGTTACTCAACTGGGTAGACAATTCAAGCATTTGTATTACCCCAGATGAATCTTGAAAATTCCCGCATGGTTGACCTAAATAAGAATTGACTTTAAAATATACATATATATACATTTTTTTCGGGGTCTTACAAATTCACATTTTGTGTTTCGTAGTATAATGTAGGAAATTGAATATATATTTGGATGTCACCCGTTGGAATGTGTCACAGAGCTGCAATGTTAGTAGCAAGATAATAAATCAAGTTTTCTTTTTGTAAATCATTGGATTTTTGAATTACCGTGTTTACATGCCAGCGGAAGAACACACTTATAGATGAACGGCAAAAAGTCGGATTTAATTTAAACTTTTATTTGGATGTACACTTTAGATGATGAAGCTGATGGACAAATTTTGTCATTCTGCCTTTGTTTATCATCTTTTCATTCCTCACGACCTAAAAAATCAGCCTAAATGAAGTATTAGTTTATTAAAATGTTTTGAAATGTGAAATGAGAGTTACCAGTTCATTAAAACTTGGACATCATATTGTGCATTTTCTAGAACCTCAAAATACCTAACATGCGACTGCTTTAACAACAGAGTTTATTCAAGAAGGAAGTGCTGTTTTTTTAAATAAATTTTCAGATATAACAACGAAATAATAGGCTAAATATGACTAGATTAGAGCACCATTCGAAATAATAAATTCATTTAAATTAAGGAGAAATAGATATTCAACAATAGCTTAGTATTTATTTGCTTTTTTATTATTAGAAGTTTAACTTTTTTTAGAATTCAGATATCATTCTTTTTTAAATGTTTCATGCTTTACTACATATTTTAATTATATTCCAAGAAAATTCTCATCTTAAAGATTTTATTTATTTATACAAGAAATAAATAAAGTAAGAAATAAGAAATACTAAAAACATTTTTTTATTTATACAAAAAATATGAAAAAAAAAATATTTTTACGTATAAGCAGATGTAAAGTAAGCATAAATATTCATCTATGTATATGGCATTTAATTCCTCTATAATATTAAATCCTTAATTTCTATATATGCTTAATAAGAACAATTTTTTAAAAAATACATTGTGCAAGAAACTAAGTCAGAAATGGGTACATACGTATTATTCCTTTGATTTGCCAACAATGCGCTAACCGCGCCAAAATTCTTTAATGCTTTTGAATAAGTGGCAAACCAATTACGGCGCGTCAGCGATCTATTGGCGACCATTTTTTTAATGTAGCGAAAATGGTCTACGGGATATCACGTATGTACCGAAATATTCAAGTGTCCCAGTGTCTGTAAACATTCTTAAAAACAAATCCTTAACTTTTTTCAATCCTAAATTGTTAATTATTACTTTAAAACATCGCGATAAATGGCAATTTTTATTTCGTCATTTAGATCAGAATTATGCAATAAAACAAGAAAACTTATGAAATTAAATTAAATTTTATTCAGTAAACTTCAGCTGAAGAAAAATTCTAAAAAAATGCCACATGATATGTTAAGTAAATGAATTAATTTTTTTTAAGTCAAAGCATGAGAAAAAATTAAGTCAAACAATTAAAAAAAACTACAACAATTTTTGAAAACAGTTTTTAATTTCTGCATAAGCATATTAAAATTTTTGTTTTTACTCAATGAATTAAAAGTAAAAATAAATAATGCAACTAACATTAATAATGGCAAAAGTCATCGGATCGCTCATGTAACTAAATAACAAAACAGTTATGGCGAAAATTTCGCCAAAAAAACGTGGAACTGAAAAATATTACGCATGAACTATCTTTGAAAAAAAAAGAGATTAAAATCAGAAAAAAAATAGTATAATTGTAAAATAAGTGCCACTGTAAACCTTACAGTCCGTTAAGTAGAAAAAATGAAAGTAAGCAGATGGTGTGCCAAAGAGTTCCATTTTTGGCTTATTTCTCTAATTTGGCGATTTCTTTTCTTTAGCTTTTTACTTTTGCTCATTTATTTATTTGGGATAAATTTTAAAGTGCATACTCTAGAAATCATATTCAGAAGAAGATGTTGAGGAATTCGAGTAGGGGTTAATTATAATGGAATTTACTAGGTTTGATATACCAAAGCAGAAGCTCCATGAGTCTAAATTTAGACTATTATGGTTGGCGTTCCTGAGAAAGTGACAAATGTTTAATCAGCGCCAATAAAGGACACGCATTTAATCGATTTCTTTCTCTTGCCTGCTTCTATTGCACTATTGTACTATTTCTATTGTACAGCTTCAAACATTGTTCGCTTTTTTGAAGGCCAGCCAACATCGCAAATATATCGTAACAGTATTGTTGGGCATATTAAGTTAATTTCCAGAAATAGAGTTGTTGTTGTTGGTGGTGTGTTGATTTGTGTAGAAGCTATGGCTAAAGTTGTAAAAAAAAATGTCATTAGCATGGTTAATTTTTCTTGATGCTAAGGAACATATTTACCAAATTTCATATGAATTCTTGAAGGATATGGATTAGTATAAGATGCAAATCAACAAACATGCAACATTTCATTTCTGCATTTATAAATAGCTAAAAAATAATAAATATTGAAAGCAAAAAAAAAAAAAAAACAAAAAAAAAACGGCAACTTGAAACATGAAAGAATTAAGATATTTGGATTTATAGCAACAATGGCCGTTATCCCCGGTTTCCAAATATAGAGAACAAAAAGGTTTTATCAATAAACACAAGAGATCACACACACACACACAAACACACACACAGTTTGAAGTTTCAGTCAGTTCACAGTTAAAAGCAGTTCCGCTGATGCGATTTAGCACATATTCGGGAGTTTCAATGAAAAGAAGAGCTACAATAAGATGGAGTGTTCCCGCAACAATGAGTGGGGACAAAGAAACGAGTCACAAAAAAAAGTCACCACAGGATGTGGTTAAAATAAACAATTTTATATTTCTGGCTTTGTTTACCTTTGATACTTCACTGTTTCCATTTGATATAATATGTTGATTACATGTGTATATTGGAAGTGTAGCGTCAGCCCTATAAGCCAAATAATATCCTTCGAGCTGAAAGGTCCATTTTGCTCGATCGGTGTGATACTCGTCTACAGGCTCAAACGTCGCAGGTTCGTACCGCGACCTTCACTTGCTACAGAAGCTTATTGCCCGGTTGCATCAACTCTTTTCTGTTTTGATTTTCCCTTTAATATAAAAATTAATTTTAACAAAAGGCAAATTAGCAAAATAGTCCGTTTAAGAAAACAGTAATGAAGTTTTCCCTGATCAGAATAATTCACTCTCGGAAATAAATCTGGCTGCAATACAGAAACTGTAATTACCAAATTTAGCCAAATATCGAGAAAGAAAGCTTTCCTCAAAATGAGGTGAAATCGTTAAAGATAAATTTATTTGCCATTACCAAAGGCTTAATAAGAATAAAAACTGTACTTCAAAGATGAGTTCCTCTTAGTACATAATATTTAACATTATTGTACCGGCAGGATATTATCCAGCAGCATCGTGGAGGTACAGTACAGTGTTCTAAAATGAATGAAACCAACGCAATCAAGCACTTCAGGAGTCTTTAAAATCACAGAAGTTTGGAGCTCCCCTTTCAACTCGCTAACTTCCAAAACGAATTTTTTAAATTCTTATTTATTCTATTTCCATATACGAAATTAAAATTTCAAAAAGGGCAAACTAAATTAACATCACATTTAATGCGGATGCTTTTCCATGTTAGTTAATTTCAGTATCAGACGTACAAAATATATTATAAACTTAAATCTGAAATCGTTTTAAAGTAAAATATTTAAAATATATATTTAGGCTATTTAAAGCAATAGAAATACTCAAATGCAAATTTTACTGTTGACTTGTTGAATCAATCAACTGAAATCGAAAATAACTG
>JAOUZG010002851.1:6712827-6788081 GCA_026289955.1 Argiope argentata | reverse complement strand
TGTTGAATAAAGTCATGGAATAATGCTCTGAAATTTAAATAGTG
Organism: Argiope argentata; assembly: GCA_026289955.1. Taxonomy (NCBI): domain Eukaryota; kingdom Metazoa; phylum Arthropoda; class Arachnida; order Araneae; family Araneidae; genus Argiope; species Argiope argentata. Next base: position 6,788,037 of record JAOUZG010002851.1, on the reverse strand, counting down.
TTTAACTTTCATGAAATTAGAGAATTAATAATTATAAATCAGACGAAGAGATTAAATGAAATTATTTACTTAAACAATCAGGAACACATTGCTAAAAATTTCGCGCTTTGATTTTTTTTTTTTTTTTAAATCAAAGGGCTCTTAAAAAATGAACTACTTCGTCTGATTGATAAATCGATCTTGAATAGAGCATTTATTCTGAAATCCTGCTAGGCCTTTTTTTGGAGCATCTATCAAAAGATTTATTGAATTTCCCCCCTGAATTGCAGGCATCATCTGAAATGCAGAGTCCAAAGAGGAAACTGTGCATACATATAAAAATTACAACTGGTTTGATTTTCAACTTCTCAGCATCCTTTTTAAATGTTTTATTTTTGTTGTTGAATAGACATTAAAAAAGAGTTTTAATATATTAATGAAATCGTTTCTCGTTGCTAAAAATTTTTTAAAGAAAAATATGAATCAGCTGATATTTTTTTATTGGTTTTTAATTCTAATTTCAAGAATTCTTTTCAAAACTATGAGGAATTTCAACATTGATACCGTTAGTTTTATTTTATGATAAGTTATGGTAATGGTTTATTATTAATTTAGATTGTAAATTTTCAAATTTCAGATTTATTTCGTCAGTCAATCGCTTGTCAGGTGATGATGATGATGATGATGATTGAAGATGTTTAATGTAGATGTACTTTAAAATATTTTCTTCATCCGGGTACTTCGTGCGCAGAGTATTGCGCAAAAAATCATAACTATAGTTGTTAGACTTGACAAGTGAAGTTGTTTAGTACGAGACTATAAATATATGTGGTAAAGTATAAATGTGATATTTATTACGATTGAAATGTAATTTTTAATATTATAGAAAGTATGTTTTGATTCTTAGATGTCCATTTCTCTTATGATTTGGTAAATCTAGGTTATTTACTCAAATCTATATCTATAAGGTTGCCAAGTCAGGACGTTTGCCTTTTTCAATTAGGCCGAATTACTTGTTATTGTTCTGGTTACGGAATTTTAAAATCTTTCTTTTTGATAACATCTTATACCTTTATCTTCAGCGTAGAAATTATTGAGTAAAATTTTCGCATTGTATTGGAACATAAATTGCATTTAGCATATGCTAGCAGTAGATTTGAAAAGTAAACAGAAAGTAGATTTGTTTCCATAATTTCTGACAATCCTGGGCAGTGGTCTAAGGAAGGAACTGAAAGTTATCAGCACCAGATGTTTTTTAGTTGGTTTTTGTTATTTTTTGGGATCTTATTGCTATCTAATCTTAATTCCCTAGTGAAAAGCAATACATCTTTTATGCTTATTTGCTATTATTCATTGCTCTGTGTTAATTTGTGGGCTAAATTTATCTTCTTCATTGATGTGAGAATATATTTTTTAAATTAAATTTTCTGATCTTAAAATTAGCAAATTGAATTCGTCCTGGAACTTTTGTTTTTAATATTCGAATGGTAAACAATCGTAGTTGTCCGTTCTATATTTATTAATTTCGTTAAAAAAAACTGTTTGATATAATACCTTAAGTTATAAAAATGTTTAAAATTTCATACATTTATATCAGTTTATTGGCACATGACAAATCTGTTTTGAATTTAATTTTCTTATTAAGCCTATTATAAACAAAAATTTACCTCTCAGTGATATTGTTATAGCATAAAATTAGATTTAAATCTCTGATTCGCGTCATAACACTTTCAATGCCAGATCATTATTTGGAAACATTTTTTGCCATGCTTCCAATCGTTTTTATTGTTTGATGAAAGTATCAAGGATACCTTTCATTCCATTCTCATATGTTAATCTCTAATTAATTATGGCAGGTTTTGAAAATTGTTGTAATAATTTTGATCCATATTAAACTATATAGTTAAAAACATAGAAAAGTTGAATTCAGATTTTTTTTAAAAAAAGTTTATTTGCTATTCTATCTCCAAATACCCTGTATATTTGTTTATATTTTGTGAAATCAAGAATTAAATATAAATTAAGATTTAAAACTGATTATTTAATTTAAAGTATGATATATATATCACATTGAATTCATTAAAAGTTAACATCTTTACAGTATTTTATAAAACAATATTGTTTAGTATTTTATGATATTGTGCTACAGGCTGTGGCACCTGGTTCTGTAAAAATATTAAATAATAGCATTGAATAATTTAAATACAAATTAGAATGTAATATTTGTAAAGTCATTGTTTTTTTACTGCCTAAAATTAAATGGAAACTTGAAAAAAAGGCAGGTAAATTTTTATTGCAATCCCATCTTTACAATATTTGTAATCCATTTTAGAATTCAAAAATTCTTTAACCTCTAGTATAATAAATTTAAATAATATTTTTAAAGATAATTAAGTAATTTCTAAAAAAATACTTTAAAAATTACTGATTTTCTTTTCTTTTCTTTTAGATATCTATTTTGCATGCAAGTGCTCTGTGGTATTTCAATTCTTTGGGTAGTATTGTTTTAATTAAAAAGTCTGGTACTAATTAAGGTAGGTATCAATAATTTTGGATTGCTGTTTTAGAGAAGTATAGTTATTTTAATAGAATAAACTTGAGTGTTTAGCAAAGTTGTCAATTTGTTATATTTAATGTAATTTCATTATTAAGGTATTTTAATTTTATTTTAGACAAGTATATCTTCAAGTGTGTCTACAATGCTATTTCATGATGAGCAAAATCTTGAAGTAAGTTTTAACCATATAAAGTTTTTTAAAGTATACTAGGAAATGTTCTGTATTTTTTTCTCCCTACTTATTACATTTTATCTCCCTAGAATAGCTGTACATGGCTAATCAAACTTTATGACCATGTTTTAACCCCTTACCTTAATTTTCCACTTCTTAATTTAAGTAATAAGTCTCAGCAATTTAAAATGATTTCTACTGTAAAGTATTGATCCTTCAGCTATGTTCTAGATGTTCTTAAATCTTTAAAATATATTTTAATATCTTCTCCTAGTTTTATTAAATTCTTAGTAAATTATTATTACAATTTCTTCCCTACTTTTTTTTCTCTTGATACTTCTATATTAGATGAGCTATCACAATGTTCTCTCTTCCTGTGGAATAAAGTGTTTATTTTTATGTCTTAAAATATCTTGGAGAATTTACCATTAATTTTTAAAAGAAAAACTTAATTTTAAGGATAAGTTATATTTAGAATCCTATATAAATATGATTTTATTATAATTTAGGTTATACAAGATTTTAAATTTGATTGATTGCATAAATTATAATAATTTAGGAAAGAAACATTAACTCTAGAGAACCTAAACCATCATGTTTTTATCTCCTTTCAGATGTTGCTGTATTTTTTAAATATAAGTTAGAAAATAATTGGTTACTGATTTTTAATTGTATATTTCTTATTTTATTTTAAGTTTTCTTATACTTATGAATTACTAGTTTCAGAAAAATATTTATTATTTAAAAATGTGTGGAAATGGAAAAGTCATAATTGTTTCCCTAAAGTCTCTTATTTTAAGAATGGGTCAAATCCTGGATATGTGTGCTGTTATTATAATTTAAGCTTTAAAATATTAGAAAAATCATTTAATCTATTTTGGAAAGAAATTTGGTTTTAAGTTTGACCAAGTCCTGATACACCTAGACTATCTAGCTGTGTTTCTTACCCTCAAATGCTGCTGCCCTTCTAAAATGACTTTTTATCTATGAAGAAAATGAACACAAAGAGTTTTGCAGCTTAAAATATGATTAATTCATGAAGTCTCTGTTAAGATATGTGGTCTTCACCCACTAAGACCTTTCTCTTTCCTCTCTCCACCACCTGGACCTTTAAAATGCATTTTCTTTCCCCTTCCACTCTTCAGTCTTGTTAATCCCTTTGTTGAGTTCTACTTCTCCCCTGCCTTTACCTTCCCTCCTCTTATTGCTTTTAGACACTGGGAATACACAGGAGAAAAATGACATCACACTCTCATGTCCAGGTCTTATAATATATATATTCCTTTTAAAAGAGATCATTAATAGAAAAATCATTTTTTTCTCAAGTTTTTATTTATTTGGGTTTTACAAAAAGTTAAAATTTTGGATAAATGCTGTTATTTTAATAAACACTGCAAAACATTAAATTTTATTTTACAATTGGACAAGAAAGTAAACCTTAACATCAAATACTAGTGCTCCTAGATTTCTATGTAGTTTTCATACCTATAAAAAAAGTAAAAAAAAGGTCACTTTACACATACATTTCTTTTTTTTATTGTATTTTCTGAAAGTTTTAAAAATTTTAGATCAAAGGTTTTATTTTTTTAATTTTAAGTTTCTCAGCAGCTGAAAATATGATTAATATATTAAAGGTAAGAGAGAAAGCTTTCTAATTTTTGTTCATCTGAGCATTTACTGTATCTGTAAAATGTACTTGCCCAAATGGTGATTAATTATTGGTTTTCTTTGTTATTTTATTGCTGAAAAAAAGAATAAATAATTTTTAAACTTTATCATACTTTACTAAAACAGATTAAAACTTAGGGAAAAAGAATTTTTATAAAAAAGATTGGCAGTTCTTAAAGCAAGAACCTCTCTTATTTTGTACTAGTTTATCTTATTCATATTCTTGTGGACTTTCAATTGCACCTTTGATATTATCATTTGTTCTTTTTCTCATGATTTTCCCAAATCTCCTTTCCTTTTTAAATTGTATTATAAATTCTTAGGAATTTCAATTTAAACTGTAAAAGTTATGAATTTAAAACAAGTTAACTGTTAAACAAATTAACTGTTGTTAACAGTAAATTTAAAGACCTTTTTAACCTGATATCTTGATTTTTTAAAAACATAATTCAGTTTCACTATTTTAGTTTTTAAAAAATGTTTGGTGTAGTTTAGAATAAATTACAACAAGTATATTTTTGTTCTCTATTGTCAATTGTAATTATTTAGCTACTAGTGGTGATTGATTTGCTTTGAAAAAACTGATAATTTGAGAAATAAAGTCATTGTTGTTATTGAATTTCTCTTATTGCATTATTGTAAAATTTAATTTATTTGTTAGTCTTATTTTTAAGATTAGCTTTCACTTAATGTTGCTGTATGTCATACATTATTTATTTTCAGAAGTATTTTTTATGTTATAATTTATCAATTTGAAAAAATTGATTTTTAAAATAATCTCTCTCTCTCTCTCTCTCTTTTTTTTTTTACTCTGAAAAAAATATTAAAACAACAAAGGGTTTTCAAAAAATAATAAATATATGTATAAAAAGATAAATTTTTCATAGGGCTGATATATTTTTTTGTTAACCAATTAAATTAAATATTATGCTTCCATCAGATTTTTGAAGTTATACTTCTTTCTTTCTTTTCTTTCTTTCTTTTTTTTTGAAAGAATAAAAGTGAAAATAATAGTTTTTCTTTTTAACATTTTATTCCCTGGCATATGCTTACTCTGAAAGTGACTGATATTCTATAATTGTAATAAAGTTCTCTCTTACTGTATATATCTAATAAGTATATACTTGCCAAATTTATAAATTAAAATTATATTCTAACCTTTCTTTCATAAAATTTTATCCTTCAATAATTGACTTCATATTATTTTATGCATGAAATGAATACAATGAAAGGTGTTTGTCCCAGTTGATTCATTCATTGACTCATCAAACAATACAAATTGTTGACCTAAAAACATGCAATTTGAAGAATGCAATCTTTGCTCTGGACAAGTAAAAAGAATTTTGCTTCTTAATTTTTGAGGAAAAGTCTAGAATAATGATTTTTATATGATTGAATTTCTATTGTTTCTATCTGTGAATTTTTAGTCAAACTTAAATCTTCTTTTATAGTATAGTAAATATTAAACAAAAATATTAAAAAAACTTAAAATCCTTAGAAGACTTTCTAATAATACTTATATTATTTTAAAATTATCTGAGTTTTAATGTATTTTGAAAATAGTTTTAACATTAATGTTTTTTAACCTGCCATTAATGGAGACCTTCTTGAATGGTATAAACTATGTAGTTGTCTGATCTCCTTTGAGATTGATAAGAAATACATTACTATAACATGCATTGATAAATTGAACTTCAGAAGTATAACACTGAGCTAAAATAATCTTCTAATTTCTATCAATTTGGGTGATCATTGACTATTAATGGATAAATGGATCAAAAAATATTTTCCTTGCAACATGGTTTAAAGACATAGCTAGTTATGAAATCATGTATAATTTTCATTGTGCATTTCCTCATTTTAGAATCTATATTTTAACAACTAAGCTTATTTAAGAGTTCCAGTCTATTTACTGTTTATATGTCCTTTTTATTTTTGTTTTATTTTTGAATAATGCATATGGTATGTTAAAACAGCTTTGAGATTTTTTTCAGTTAATATGAAAATTTTATTTTACCCCTTAGTGCCCACTATGCATGGAGCCTTTCGAAATGGACGACTTTACATTCTTTCCGTGCACATGTGGCTATCAGGTAGAAATCTTAAGATTTTCAGCTCTGTTAATACTAAATCTTTTGTAAATAGTACTTCTATTAAAAAATTTATCAAAAATAAATCCATATTTTAACGGATTATTTAAAATAGATATATGGACAGATATTGTTGTTGAGAGTTTTCCTTTTTGTCAATATATTCTAAAATTGCAACTTTCATTAGCTTTATATGTGCATGTTTGTATTATGTTGAAATAAAGTGATATAAAATCCATTGATTTATATTCACCCGAGTGAATTTATATTTTAATTTTAAAAATGATTCTTTTAATTAAAATAATTTGAGAGGAAAACTCATAAACTACATTCCATTATTGGTTTGTTCTTTATTTTTTAAAAGTGACTTCATTTTTTTTCTCTGCACCATTAAAAACTTTTTGTTATAGAAATAAAATACTATATGATTTTTTAAAAATCATTATCAAAATTATTTACATTTTAGTATAATTGTATTTAATTCTTATTATATATTTGGAATAAAGTAATAAGTAGACAGAATTAAGGATTTGCATTTAAATAAGCTCATATTCCTCTTTAATATAGATTTGTCGGTTTTGCTGGCATCGTATTAGAACAGATGAAAATGGACTTTGTCCTGCCTGTCGAAAGGTAAATTATAGATTGCATGTAAAAGTCTTTGAATATTTAACATATAGTCTTTTTTTATGTTTTTATTATTTGTGGGTAGAATACATCTTGATTTAAATTATTAGGCATTCCAAATAATGTAACTTGTATAAACATTTTTTTATATGAACTTTATTTTAAATATAGTAGCAATATGACATGAACATACCTATTAGGAATGTATTATTTTGTCTTTTATTTATTCATTACAATGCTTTTTATTTCTCTATTAACTGTTAAGTGAAATTTAGACTTTATTCATTCCCCTCTCTTGCATTGTTTCATCATTATAAAATTTCTATTTTTCAAAATTTTTGTAACTTTTTTTGTATAAATGATTAAGGGAAATTATCGTAATAATGCAAATGCTTATAATTTTAAAAGATGTGTCTAAATATTTACATTAAAGATACAATTATTAAACATGTTATATTAAATGGCTTTTGTTTTTCAGGAAATAATTTTTTATGCTATTTCTAAACCAAGTTTGTATTTTAATACTGTATAAATTATCAGATTATTTTTTAATTTGATATGTATATTACTGTTAATATTCATTTTCTATTAACTTTTCAGCAATATCCTGAAGATCCTGCAGATTTCAAACCTCTTTCACCAGAAGAGTAAGTTTTTTTAAAAAAAATTTATGTTATTATTATTACCCAGTTAGTGTATTACAGTTATTGATTGTGTAAAATGCTGTCTTGTTCACTGTTCATAATTTTATGCAGGTGGCAAAAAATAAAAAATGAAAAACGTCTGAAAGATCAACAAAAGAAACAAAAATTATCAGAATGTAGGAAGCATTTAGCTAATGTTAGGTGAGTATTTTTAAAATTTTACATATATGTGTGTTTTGGATTTAGTAGACTAACAAAACTTGCTAAACAAACAACAATTTATTCAAATTTTGTTTTAAAGTTTTGAATTTAATGTTTTATTGTAAAACAGTATTGAAAATAACTTAATGAATAATTTTTTTTTGTAGAAAATGACCTCTTTTAGAATGTCTGTTAACAATATCTCAGATTTAACTATCACTTATTAACTAGCAAAAATTATAGGTATAGTGGATAATTGGTATAGTGGATAAGCATTTAAAAACATATGTATGTAGTATAATTTATGTATAAATATATAACATAAAAAGATCCCTCCCTTTGGGATGGTATCTTTCCCATCCATAGTGTTTATAAATAATCAAATTAAAATGAATAAAATCATATTAATACAAATAGTGATCCTTTAACAGAAAAAATATTAGTTATTTGCAGAATAATCACTCAATAATTTTTTATTTTTTTAAATTTTTAATTCTAAAACAGAACTGGAGATTTGGTAATAAGATAGTGATCTTGATAAAAAGGAGAGGAAATTTAAAATTTTTTGTTTGGTGGCAGTGGATGATTATTTTATAAGTTATTTAATAAATTTCTGCCTTTAAAATAATTTTATTGTTGTCATACACAGCTTTTAATAACCCATATATTTATGACCTCTACTATAAAGAAGGGACATAAATTAATAAATTAATAATGGCTAACAGTGGTTTTCATTAGCAAAACTGTACAGTATTAGATAAAATCTTAATTTGTTTGAATTAATAAGTAAAGAGCCTATTACTTATTGGATGTTTTAAATTGCTCACTTTTTTGAGAAAGCAATTTAGCTTGTTTGACCTTTTTCAATGGGGAAAACAGTAAATATATTTTTCTTGCTTATAATGGAAATATTACATTAAAAAAAATCATACTAAGTTGCTTTATTTTCTTTTATTTATAGGGTTGTACAGAAAAATCTAGTTTTTGTTGTTGGGTTACCAACAAGATTAGCAGATGCAGAAGTTCTAAAAAAGTTTGACTATTTTGGGAAATTTGGTAAAATTCATAAAGTAGTTGTGAATCAAAGTACTTCGTATGCAGGTTCTCAGGTAAGTGTTATAAATTTGAATATTATATTCCATACATAAAACTAATTCGTTTCATAGTTTTTCATGCCTATTAAACTATCCAAAGCATGATTAAATAGGGAAGCACAACATTTAAGTTCTACAAATGAACAATTTGAAAGTTGTTACCTTCACCTTCAATTTCCAACACCTGTTAATTTTATTTAAACTGGTGAATTCTAAGCCATTCTTTCAAGTTTATAGCAAAAGTAGAATCTTGTACAGAAATACAATTAAAACTCTTTCCTTTCTTTCTTCTCTTATTGGTTTTTTTAAAAACAAAGTTTTAACATATTAAATATTGTGAATTTATATAGTTGGAATATATAACAAATATATGTTTTCTCAATACTTTTTATTCTCTTTATATGAGATTTTTTAAAATTCTGATTATTTGTGCATTCTTCTTGTTAATTAAGACTTTTAAAACTTTTTTTCTTTTTCATTTAGAATAATATTTTTGTTATGTTGCTGTTTTATTTCAGGGCCCTAGTGCGAGTGCCTATGTAACATATTGTAAACCTGAAGATGCGTTAAGAGCTATAAAATGTGTAAATAATGTTCAAGTTGATGGTAGGACCTTAAAAGCATCTTTGGGGACCACAAAATATTGTAGTCATTTTCTGAAAAATCAACAGTGTCCCAAAACGGTAAGTTTTAGATTTATCAATTCCACTTGACTCTAAAAATGAGCTTGATTAAAATATAAGTTTGAATATTTTTAAATGTGAAATTTGTTAAGATATGAATATTTTTAAATTAGAAGTTTAAGATACTTTAACCATTTTTAAAGTTTTCAGTTCTTATGATTTTATACCTTTTAGGATTGTATGTATTTACATGAACTTGGTGACGAAGCTGCTAGTTTCACAAAAGAAGATATGCAGCAAGGGTAAATATTAATTATCAGTTCTTATTTGATATTTGTTTGAATGAAGTGTCTGTATTAATGGTTTTGTATTTTCAAAATAAACTTCAGTTCCATTTTCAGAAAGCATCAAGAATATGAAAAGAAACTACAAGAACAAGTATTAGGGAATAATAATAGGTATGTATAATTTATATTGTATTCATTGTAATATTTTTCATTTGATGATTCCTTCTTTATTTCCCTGAATTGGTTGTGAACTGCTCATTTTTAAACTCCCAATTGTCATAAAAGTATTTTCAGGTTCTATTTGTTTGTTATATAAAATAACCTATAAGTATTTATAAATGATATTAATGATGAATCCAACATTGGAGGATGTTAAGAAATTTCCCAATCCTTTATATTTGGAGGGCAATCTTTAAAGAATTGGTATTAATTGTGAAGAAATCAAAATTCTTAAATACACACTTCCTTCAATGACCATGAAATTATCTTAAAATGTTAATTCCTCTTTTTCATGGTTTTTTTTTTTTACTTATATCAAATGATCAGATTTCTATATATCTTTTAAAAAAAAAATTCTAGGAAACAAGCAGCATCTCCGACACCCCCACAGACTACCACAAGTTCTGCCAAAGAATCTTGGCCATGTCCTGTACAGAATGTCAAAGAATCTCGATCGAGCAGAACGAAAGATTCTACACAAAGCCAGAGAACAGAAGGAAAGAACAATCGTTCCAAAAATAAGCATACATCAGAAGGACAAAAAAGGTAATTTATTTTCATTGTTTTTCTTAATATTGAATATTTATAAAACTGAATTTTTAAAAAAAATCCAATATTCCATATCCTTCATATTAACCATTAAGCAGTTTTATGTTCGATTAAAAAATGTGCAATCTATCTTTTTCTTAAAAATCCACTGACAAAATATTAGAAATTTCATCATGTACTTAAGAGCTTTGCTCATTCTTTGGACTGAAAATGCAAAATAATTGATCTCTTATAGGGTGTAAGAAAATTAACATATTACTGGAATAACCTAAAATGGTATTTTAAAGATTTCTGAAATTTCAATTGGATATTTGTGTCTTAACTTTATATGTCATGTGTAAATGTGTTGGCTTTCTTAAGGGGTATTTCATAGTTTTAAAGATACTTTTCCCTTAGCCGGGCAGTAGCAAAAAATCGCCAATTAATGTAGAATTTCACTAAATTTCTTTGGCAATTTTTCACTGCCGCCTGGCTAGCAAAAAAGTACCTAAAATTTACTTTTCATCATTACTTTGTCTTACACATCTTAAATGCATGTAATAAAATAGTATTTTCCTGATTATTAATTCATCAGCTCAACATGCATTCTCCCCTGACACAAATTATAAAGTATGCATTGGAGGGCAGAAAGAGAGAGAGAAAGAAATGTCACTTAAATTACAAGAATGTTCAAATTCAGATAATTTAACCATATGTTAAGCTGTCCTTTAGACAAATTTGAAAATATTTTAGGAAGGATATTTACACAAAGTTAATTGTAGAATAATCCTACTTGTTAATCTTCTGACAATATTTTTCAAATGAAAAATACTTAACCTGCATTAAAATATTATTTCTGTTGAAAACATTAATATTTTAAGTCTTCTTTTATTCCAAGAAGAGTTTGAAAATGATGGACAGCTTAGTTTTAAAAATTAAACAATAATTAATCAGAATGCAGAAGTAATGGAATTTTTTTGTATAATGCTAAATAAAAAGAAATGAAAGAGTCAAAAATTGGAAAATTAAATGTTAGAACTTGCTATATGTTAGGGAAAGAAGGAGCAGGACATATCAGTTTAGGATTTTTTTTAAAGATGTTCCTCATTACCAGAAGAGAAAACCTAGTGATTTGTTTGCTCTTCTGGCTCTGCTTTTTTTCCCTTCATATTAAATCAGACTCTTGTCTATATATGTAAAACTGTTGAAAATTATTTGTTTACTTTAGCTGATCGTAAACTGCTGAGCATTTTGTGCAAGGTCAAACATGGTGGTAAAAAGTTGTCACTCTGTGATTTCTGGCAATCAGTCCACTAGTAATCTAATAGTCTAAGTGATTAAATCAACATTAAGGAAAAATTGTGAATATCTGGGACCTGGATCTTTTCTTTTTGCATGTGTTCTTATAGGAATTCAGCAATTCCAACCTAGACTGTTTGTTGGTTGTGTGTGGTAGTCTGTTAAGTATATGTTGTATTGTCATTCTTGCTGAATCAATAGGCTTTGACATGAGCAATGTAATGGTTAGTCAACAAAAATGTTGAGTTCAGCATTATGAGTGTCTGGAAATTTATCACTGACATTTGGGTCCTGAACATTTTTAAGCCAAAAAAAGGCAGTCTTTAGTTCTGGGTTGTGTATGTCATGTGAGCAATAGCCTTCTTTTTTGTAATAGGGAGGAGTGCCTTTAAGACATGAACATATCCTTTTTAGATGTATTCTTTTAGCAATTGTGGCTTTTCATATTGTTGATAACAAATATAAATTGTTCTTGTGGTCGGCTGGAACTGTATAAAATTCTGTAGGTGAATTTAACTAAAAAAGCAAGGAAGGAAGAGAAATGTATCTATTTGTTTAGTAATTGTAATGTTTCATTTTTAAATAAAATTTTATCTTTAATTAATTTTTAACTCCCAACTTATCTTGATGGAAAAGGATTTACTAGATTGAAGAAAATTAAAAATTTCTTGCAATTTGTAAAACTCTAATATGCAGTTTCTTATTAAATTTCATCTCTATTGAGCATTAAGGTAAGCAATAAAATGTTGAATTCAATTTATATAATTTATTTTTACAATAGATTTGGATTAAATGGTTTTTATAATTTACTTGCAAGTCTTTTGTTAATGTTTTGATTTTCCTTCTTATAACATTTTGATATTTTTTTACAGCAAAAAGAGCAAAAATAAAACTTCTGAATCTGTACAGCATCACAATTCCTCGAAACACTCTACAAAAGAAGATGGTAGTACCTCACAAAAGAAAAGTCAAAAAGGAAAACATAAAGAAACTACAGCAGCACAACCTTCTGGTCATTCCCCATTGGCATCTCCAAGCAGAGAACTTTCAATTTCAGATGTTCTAGAAATGAACCAAAAAAATGCACAAACTACATATGTCTGCATCACAGAACAGCAGAGCCAATCAAAACCAGTCTCAGCCAGTATCAAGATAGCTCGAAGTGAAAGCCCGGTGTTGCCACCTTCACCTCTATCTTCATTGAGTTCCTCCTTTACACCTTTTGGGAGCTTATCTAGTAATTTTCTCTCATCATCTTCTCCTTCTCCTCCGCCCAGTAACAGCAACCCCCCTTCCTTTGGGTCTTTGAGTGGTTCTTCGAATGCTAATGAAGAAACCTCTCCTGTGAACACGTTTGTTTCCTCTCAGCAAGCCGGGGAACAGAAGCGCCAGTCACCACATCCAGTCTTTGTTTCTGTGGAAAATAATAATGATTCTCTCTTTAGTCACATGAATTATCACACCACATCAGGCGATGGTAGTTCTTATAATGGCCATATCTTCAATGAAGGTAGGTGTAAGATCATCTATATTTACTACTCATAAATAATTTACAGTATATGTACACCGTTGCCTGTTGCATGGTATCTAAGAGGAAAAATTATCTTTTAACTTAAATCTAACCTCCACTCAATGTGACATGGGCATAATACACAACATCAAACAAACAAAAATATATTTTAAAATTATCAAAAATAGCTACAAAACAATTTTTATAGCACAAATTCAGAAATGTTTAGATTGTTAAAAAGGATATAATATATGTCCTGTAGACAAAACACGGGTGATCATTTTGCTCCTCAGGAAATTCATTTTGTCTCCATAATTCAGTTACAATGCAATTTAAAGGAAAATGGTAATTTCTCTCATCATAAGACTCTCTTTCCTTAAGTGTGGACAATATTTCTGTGATATTTTTTAACCAAATATTTATTTTCTCTTTCATCCAAGGTTGAATATCCTTTCTTTCTTTTTTTTTGTGGGGGGGGGCATAGCGAGTTTTGAATCCCGGTTTTTGTTGAAATGTTCAAAGTTAAAATCATAATTTTAAAACTCCTTTTTTTTTTTTAAATTTTAGTATGACTTTAACTTACTAGAAGTTTCCCCAATAAATGTTCTTTAAAATGGTATAAACATCACAAATATCCGTTAACTATTTCTTGAGTTTTTGTGATTCCAATATGCTGACCCTTTGAGGAGACTTCATTTTGTACAACATATAGATATCAACTCAAGTTTTCAATTAATATGGTACAATCATCCTTATCTGTAATGAAAGCTCAAAGGCATTTTGCATTTGTCAAAAAATGATTCTTTCAGAAAACAGTAAATTAATTTCAAGAGGAAGGCATTATTGAAATTGTGTTGCAAGCATGTTAAAGTCATGAACTGTAGATTATTATAATTAAAGAGGTATACAAAATTGTAATAATGCTAAAATAGGATAGGAGGAAACTTCGAATTTTCATTTAATTTTTCAGTATGACTTTTATTTAAAATTGTATAAAAAAGTTCAATACATAATGATTTATTGTCTATTATAAACAATTCCTCAAATCAATTTTAAAACATTCTTTGTATTAAAAATGTTCTTAGTAAAAAGACAGATCAATCCTTTTTTTAAACTATCTAAAATATTTGATTTTTTTTTTGTTAAAAATGCAGTTTTTTAATAAATCTCTTCCCTTCCTCTATTTAGTCTTCCCTTCTCCCCTTCTCTCCCTGACTATAATTTTGGTATTAAAAAATATTCTATTACAAATATGAAATTTTTTATAATTCTCTTTGTAGATAAAAATTTTACCTTTTAAATATTTAGATGAAATTCTATTCTTATAGATAAAAAAAATTGCGAGTTATTTTATTTATTTTTTTATGTAATAGTTTTTGAACATTCTTGATGATATATTTTCAGAGCCATGTAACACAGATAACTCAGACTGGAGCTCAACATTTTCATTTGAAGAACCCCAGAAGCCTGAAGATGATTTGGGTAAGATTCTGAAATCCTTATCCAATCTTTTTTCTGTCTCTCTCTCTAGATTGTTTCTAGATTATCAAATTGTAACAAATATTTACTTACATTTAAAAAATTTCAATGCTTTGTATTAAGATGTTTGCTAATTTTCTAATTGAATTAATATTCTTAGAAAAGTATTTTGTAATGAAATAATTATTATTAGTTTATATTTGTAAAAGCTGCTTTGTTAATTTAACTGTATATTAAATTAAAAATTATATTTAAGGTGCATTTTAAAAGATCAGTATGATAATTTTGTTTTAAGAAAGCATAAAGTGAAAAAGTTTTCAACTTATCAAAAGCTGTATCTGGTGAAAATGTCTATTAAATATTTATAACGTTCAAATCCTCAGATTGAGGATGCTGGAAACAGTATGAGAAACTGCCACACTAGTTAATGGTGTAATATGTATTTATACATATTTTTTGCTACTAAAAAATGTAGAGAAATTTAATAACTTTTGCTTCATTGAACTCTATTATATAGGATGGAACTTATAATTAGTATTCAAGTAACAAAAATCTAGGAATGCTTAAAATTTGGAATCCTGCTCACCAATTTAATATAAGCATTTCAAATTTCATTTACTTCCTAGTATATTCTTGATGTTAGATTGACTTGATTTAGAGCTGTATTTGCGTGTATCTTCTAAACAAGCAGTGAGCAAATATGAAGTTTTTGATTGTTACTTTATTTATATTTTTATATGCACTCTTTTTTTTTACATTGGTAATATTCTATAACATTTGCAATATTTTATACTAGTTACCCCAAGTAACCTTTTGGTACACTGGGAGTGTTCATATATTTAATTACAACTAAGTAGCTATAAACTTCATACTCTTGATTTCACTCAGTGTTTGAACCATTCTGACGAAGATTGGTCATGATGAAATGTTATTTAAAACATCAACATTTGAAAAATGAAACAATGAAAATGGTTTAAATTTCGGGGAACAATGTTATTTATTATTTGATTTCAAGCAAAGAAATATTTTTAAAAATTGCAAAAATTCAATAACAATTTGAGAGATTAATAAATTGCTATTTTTAAAAAGAGTTTTTTAAACTTATGAAGCAGTATAAAACTCATTTTTGCTCTATAGTATTTTCAGTAATTACACTGAAAAAATACTGAATTTCAACTTAATTTGTACTTGAAATTTAAAAGTAATTGCTCCAAGGTATATAAATGTCCACTCTCCAAAGTACACTTATGTCTAAAAGCTGTAATCAGACAGAACCAAAATACTCTCATCTTTATTTTCAGTATAGATTTCATATGCTACTTATATGTAGTGACATATTAGGTGTCAGAAACTTTTATATAATGATTGCTCATTATTTTGTGTTATAATATTCCATTAAATTAAATACAAAATGCTTTCTTTAGATTTTGATCCCTGGAATGAATCATCTAAAGGATTAGCAGCTGTTATTGCTGAAGAAAATTCTGCAATTAATCCAAATTTCTCGGAACTTCCAACACCCCCTGGATTTTTCCAACCCTCAAAAGCCCCGGTGCCAAACCAGCAAAGGATATCTGTTCCCCCACCTGGTTTCTGTAGACAAGTTCCTCAGACAAATACTTTAAATAATTTGTCTGGCATGTATGATCCTTCAAATTTAGGTGAGTAATTCTTAGAAATGTTTTCTGATTACAATTTATTATCAGTAGATATTACTAGTTTTTAAAGATCTTGAACAAAGATTTTGTTTGTGTGATGCATAAAATATAGAACATTTGAAAATATTTCATATTTATCTACCTTTGGTCTTTGTACAGGTAGAGCTAAATTTTATCATTTTTGTTAACCTCAAGGATGCATTTAAAGCATTTGCTGCATTTGTAGAATACATCAAGAATCTTAATTTACCTTTTCTCTATTATATGTTTTGTAGTTTAGATAATCTCAAGAAAATGATCCATAATTATTTTGCTTTATAAATATTTCTTTTTTCTACATAGAATGTCTTTTTCAGTTTTTAAGGATCATTTAAAAAATCTAACTTGTTATTTTCTGTATCATGAGTGTTTGTTTTGCCTTTCAAAGTTTTAAATTTGTGGATTATCTAAGTTCAAGAAATTTTGATAACTATATTTTTCAACAGTATTTTTACTTGATAAATTTTAATTTCAATTTATGTGTTTTGAATTTCTATACATATATAATATCACAGAACTGTTAAAAGATCTGCAGATTAATAATAATACATCTTAATTATTATTAATCTGTATTTTCAATTCATTTCATTCATTGAAATTTATAATGTAGTTTAAAGTTAAGTAGTTTTACACCAGAGCATTCCCAATTTTCAAAAGTAAATACACTTCTTAATCCTAGAAAACAGTTCAAACTATGCCTATCATGTAGAATTGTACAAACTTTCAGTATGAGTGGAAACTTTTGAAAAAAAAAATAGTATTTTCTTAATAAAATCCTGAAGTCTTTGTAATTAAATGGTTGTTAATAATTCTAGCATCAGTTATTAATTATAACAAACTAATTGCATTGACCATAACATACATATTTTTCCTTAGTTTCAGCATATTATGAAGTCAAGGAACATACAATGAAAAATTCGAATGATTTTGATGGTGACTTAATTTTTATAGACTTGATATAAGTATCTAAGCAGCATTCAGATTATTTTTTTTCATAAGCTTTCTGTAATTTTTTAATGCAATACAATGGAAATTCAAAATATATTGCATTGGGGATATTTTTTCACACCCTTAAAATTCACGAAAATATTTCTAAATAAACTATTATACATTTCTTAATTTTTGTAATATTTTTAATATTATAAAGTTCTACATTTACAAAAGGTTTTATATCAGTTAGCCTTAACTTTGATGATGAGATTTATTATTTACTTAACCTCTATAATAACAAGACATTTTCCTTTATAGAATTTTTACAATTGAAAGCTCCACAAACAAGGCAGACTATGAATGGTTGCTCACATTACTATCTTCAAGATCAATTACAGAATCCTATGGAAGTTTCAAACCATTATAAACAACAACAGCAACAATTTCCCCCAACAAACTCTCGTGATAATAATTATATGGTAAGGGATTTTCAATCTTTTTTTTTTTTTTTGATAAAACTGAAGGTTTATGATATTTTTATGTTGAAATTGTGTATATCTCTATACATGCTAATTTATTTCAATTATTTTCCAAAAATGACTATCCTTTCAATTCATGATATAAAAATTACTATAATAAACAACCTATATTAATTGTTTATTATATATTCCTTGAGTTTTATTTTGCTGTAATCAGGGTCCTGAAAAAATCAATCTTTTTATTAGATCCTTAATTATTATTATTATTATTTCGCAAACAATTAAAATAGAAGTACTCAGTGGTTTCAGGTTGTATTATAATAGCTAATGTTCAGTGAAAGAGAGTGAAGAAAATTATATTTGATATCTTGTCACAATTATTAAGTCTTTACACATTTTCCAGTTACTGTTTCACTCAGAAGTGCTTCTATTGAGTGTTATTCAAAAATCAGTTGCTGCTGTTCATGATTTTTTCTTTTTAAAATTTTCTTTTTGCATTTTTTTTTCTTCTGATAATCATACCAGCTGAAATTGTAGAACATTTTCTAATTGACTTTTTTTCTCCTAGTCCCCAAATTTATATAAGAAAAGAAAAATGCCATTTTTCAACATTCCCTTTTCCATTAACTCTTCCGTTATGACCCCTTTTACATCACAAAACATAGTTAACATGAATTTTCCTGCAGATGGCCCAGTCTTGAATTTTTTCTTTGTTGGGGATCCAAGTTGTTTTCACTGTGTACTCTGGACTTTGATTCTACTCATAATGATGAATTCATGTTTAATCTCCAGTAACTATTCTGCTTTAAAATGCATCAGTTTTTGATACAATTGAGTAATTGTCGACAGACCCAAACATAAGTGAGCTTGTGTTCTACAGTAAGCTTTCCTGGTACTTGCCATGCACCAACTTTATGAAAACCATGCTTATTGTGGTTGATTTGATGGGCAGAGCCATGACTAATGTTCAAAGCAATTGCTACTTCATCAATAGTAATCCGTCTATTTGCCAGAACCATCTCGAGCTTGCTAAATGATGCCATCTGTAGTGGAAATTGATAGCCGCCCTGTATCCTCTTTGTGTATTACATTTATTCTACCATTTTTAAACTTCTCAAGACAAAAACACAGTTTTACGGGATAGTGCGCTCCCCCATATTTCAATGAATGTCTGACCCTTTGACATTCTCCAACCAGAGAAATCAGATCACTGCTTGTTGTTCTTTGGTGCAAACTTTTAATGGAACAGTCTTGATATATCTGCAACAGAAGGAAGGAAAATGATGAAATTAGGATCAAACGCTCATATCATTACCACCACATTATAACAAAATAAGTGCAGACAGAAGTCAGTATGCACAGTTTAAGCAGAGTTATCTCAAAAGTGTATATAATTTTCGACTTGCTCTTGTAAAAAAATTCATATTGCAATTTGATTGAGCAATTTGATATTTTATAGAGCATCAGAGCCTAAATGCGATAAATATCTGTGTGTCAGACAGAGATATTTATCAGCATTGATCAAAATTAAACTGCTTTTTTTTGTTTGTTAGCTATATACACTACTAATTTTTGCCAAAGAATATGAAAAGGATTATCATTGGCTGTTTGAAAATTTTCAGTATCATGAAAATTGATATTCTTAAAAGTTTATAAAGTGTAAATAGCTCATTTTATATATAGATATATATAAAAAAATTTGTGTTAGTTTCAGAAAAATTATTATTGGTGTCTTTAGATACAAAGTTCTGAGAAAATCTTAGAAATGTTAATTGGAAATACCGTCAACAAAGAAAATAGCAAATGTCAGAACTTGTATTTCTTCATTTCAAAAATTTCCTTCTCAAATATATATTTGCTAGAAGTGTGAGTGCTCACATCCTAGAAAAGTAATAGCTAAAAAAAATTCTTGCAATAATAGGGTGAAAGCCATTCTATTTATTCTTGTGAATTACTAACATGTACAAGAAAATGAATGTTCTATTTTAATTGAATTAAAAATCGTTATAAATGATAGGAGTTTCAAATTAGTACAATTTGAGGAGTTCGAAATATCAAAAGTCGGATAAGATTCATAAATTTTCACCAATATATAAAAGAGGTAGGACGTTTTGTCTGAAATTGTGAAAAGTAATGAAGATTCTGATGATGCAATCCTATGGCCAGACCATAGGTACAAGGGAATTCTTCTTAAATACATTGAGATTGAAAAACTTAAACAAGAAATAAGTGTTTTAGAAACATCTGGTTGAAGTCAATTGATGAAAATGCAATTAGAGAATGTTCAAATTACAAAAGAGTTCAGAAAAATGCCCTCTGAATATACATAGAAAAGGAATTAGCAAAGATTTCTATTTAAAAAGTTAAAAAGCATGAGAAAAGGAAACGCATTGCTTGTAAACTATATAATTTAAAATCAATTTGAAGTGACAATTTTTAAACTGCATGAGTTTGTGAACAAAATAGTGGAAAAAGCAGATGATGATGCAAGTCTTCAATATGCAATAGAATTAAATAATCTTAGGAATTGGAAATTCTAACAATGTAATATAAAATGTGCATTTTTTTAATGGTATACTATTTCCGTTTTTTTTTTTAAATACAAATTAAAAAATTTTTTAGTTAGTATTTATCATGCATTCTCTTCTTCCAAATACTTTTTAAAAATGAGATTAAAATATTCTTATGGAATTAACATTTTTCCAAAATGAACTCTATTTCATCTGAATTGTCCACAAACTTCTAAAAGTACCTGTTAGTTGCTTGTATGAAATTAATAACTAGTAGGTGATATGTGATGCTATTAGTAAAAACTTTTGAATTATGGTCTCAAAACCCACCTTTTAAGCTGTACATTTTTTGTTTATGAATTGTAGTTATGAATTAAAAAATTTTGTGTGTGCTCTTTTCTTAAACATTTCAAGTGGAAAGAAAGTAATCATACATTTGAGAATTAATTTTGAAAATATTTGTGCATGTATTTATGTATCTAAAGTATATAATTTTATAATCCTCAAAAAGTCCTGGATTTTTTTTTTTTAACATAAGGGTGGGAAAACTTGTTGGAAGTTTGAATATAAATGTTTTAAGAATATCGATCAGATTATGATTGAAATACTTTTCACTATTCTCCTTGCAACTATTTCTTGAACCTGCTTTGTGCTAGTTTTTGCTCATTGAATTACAATTTTAGCAAGCCTGTTATATTTAATTTTAAAAATTAATAGTTGTTAAAATTATAATTAAATATACTATCATTTAGATAAGAAAGTTACTCTAAATTTAGTATTATAATTAAATGTAGTTTCTTATTTAAAAAAAGGTGAGTTTTCCCCCAAAAAATTGTAGTTGCTCTTTGATTTTAGTATTAGAAGCATCTAAACTAGTAATGTTTGTGTGGTGTAAGAAGAAATGATCTTTAATATCATGCGTTAAATTTTTTTACTGCAATAACGGTTAATGTATCCTTTTTCTCATAGGAAAATCTTAGGCTTAAGAAAAATTTTGAAGATCGGGTGCGCAATATAATTCAATCCGATGCATTTTACCAATATTCTAGAAATGTTATGAAAAATCAGAATCAGAATGGTAAGCATATCTGGAATTTCAAAAAACCCTTCTATTTGCTTAGTAGATTGCTGACATTTTGTGCAAGTTATTTGTTTATTTTATACAGATGATCAGGATTTTGAAAGTTTTAAACTGGTTTAAATGGTTTAAAGTTTAAACCATTTTACCGTTCTCATTCAGATATACTTGCATTTGTATGATTTTCTACATTTATGTATCCTTTTTCTTTACCTTGTTTGAAGGTACTGATGCTTTATTTTTAGAGCTCTGTGTTTTTTGTTGCTTTTATATTTCATAAAATTTCTATCTTGTTTCAAGTGATTTTTTTTAACTATATTAGTTTACTACTATAAATCTACTATAAATCTTGTAATCTATCTTTACTACTATAAATCTTGCTACTATACTTTTCTTGTAATCAATCTTTACTACTATAAATCTTGTTCCAAAAATATCAATATGCCTTTAGGGGTACTATTACTTAATTTAAAATGAAGTGTTAATACTCTTGCAATTATTGCATTTGGGGGATTTTGGAAATAATTGTTTTCTAAAACATCTGCTATATTTGTAGTTTAGCAGATAAAAGCATCTGGGAAAATCTTAAATACCATTTCAAGTGATTATTGAAAAAATAAAAGACCGAAGCATGAAAACGGGATTTGTTGTATGTTGTGGAAGAATTAATTTGGAAAGTGTATCATGAGTGGAAATAAAAACTTTAATTATATTCTATTAGCTTTTACTTTCATTAACAATGTTAGATGCATTAAAATTTGTTTTTAAAAACATCAAGAATGGATTTTTATTTCTTTATTTTACCTATATGGAACATATGTTCTATTGATTTCCATATATTAAAGTTTATTTATTTTGTTTTTCTTGTAATCAATTGCATTATTTCTGAAAATCTTATTCTGCTTGGTATTGTGAATTCTGTGGTTGATCTTCCATGGCAATGTATTTATAACTTTAATGTCTTTATAAAATGTAATTTTATTCATTTATTACTATATTCATTAATTTAGGTCCAACATGGAATCATCAACAAGGCAGAGATATTAACTGGTTGGCAAATGAAACTATGTTAAATTCGGGTAATTTGACAGAAGGTAAGAATAAGTAAAATCCTTATTTCATTTTAGCATTTAAATTTATCTTAGTTTTATCAATAAGTGAGACTTTATTTTTTCAGTAGCAGGCATGATATTCAATTCCAATAAATACAAATGCAATTAAGAAGCTAAATTTATAAGTCTGCTTTTCATTTAAAATTGCTTTGTAGTCTAGAATATCTTCTTTATTAATATCTTTATGCATAGATTTATTCATATTCCATTTCAGGTCAAAGAACTAATACTGTTTGGTTAAAAGCTCTGCAACAACTTTCAATTGATGAAAATCAGATCCATGGTCATTCTCCCTATGCAAACCCTTTTGCATTAAGAGGTAATTTATTCATATCAAATACTGTTGAAATGTTATTGTTAATATTTTTGTTACATTTTTTCTGTTAAATTTAGAACTCATGATCTATACTTGTTTCAACATTTTCTGAACTTATTTTGATCCCCTTTTATATAACTTATCTTATTTGTCTTCCTCCCTCCCTCTCCTTGATTAATGGACACTTGATACTTGCTGTTATCTATCTTCCATATTTTTCTTCTCAATAATTGTTAAAGTTACCATTACAAGTTCAAAATGTAGCTGCACTTTATAATTAAATGTCAGTTTACACTTGTAAACATGCTGTAATACTAGCTATAAATTTCACTTTTTATTAAAACGTAGGACAAACTGTATCATTTAACTGCAGATAATTATACTAGTGTCTCAGCAATTTTCTTCATTCTTCATGGCTCTTTTATCTATGGGCAGTTTGGAAGTTAGTGTGTTTTATCTCTTCTATTAATTGTCATGTACTTTAAATAACTTCTATTTGAAAATGAAATATTTTATGTCATAGCAACAGAAAATGGCAATGTTAAATTTTTAGATCATTCTTTGAACTCTCAAAATTATTTCTTTTTGAAATTTAAAATTTTCTTTACTTTTCAATTTAATTAAAATTTATAATATTTAGTTTTAAAAAATTTGAAACTATCTAATGAAATTGAATAAAAATTTACTTTCATTTCATGATACGTAAGTTGCATTCTCATCTGATTGTCACCATATTAATGAATTTCAAAAGATATAAAATCAAATTCTTTCAATTATATATAAGCTTTTTATATAGCTTTGTTTGTTATTCTTAGCTTAACTGACATTTTATGTTTTTACTAATTCCTCTTTAAAGCAATTTTATTGTGAGTATGACTGATATTGGAGATAACTCAGTTTAAAAACATAAAAACCATTTAAAAAATTCTTGTAAAAGTTAATGAACATGCAGGGTTAAGTGATTGTGTTTAATAATTATGACCTATTATTTTCTAATTTTATTCAATAGTAAATACTTTCAGTTTTCCCCCCATATATTTGAGTACTAATATTGCAGGATATAATTGTTGAATATATTTCATAGATAAAAAAAATATTATAATTAAATCTAAGCAAAAATTCTAGCAATAGTTTATAATTCTGTACAATTCCAATAATTAGAAATCAATTCCAGTAATTATTTTTAGAACTGAAGGGCTTCATTTTTTGAATTTATTTAGCCTTTCATGTTCAATTACATTAATTAATGCCAATAGAGCAATTTTAGTCAGTGGAAATAATTAAGGCATTTATTATTATTATTTATTTTTTTCATTTCTTGAGCAACTAAGGCTTCTGTTGGCTCTTTCACTGTGCAATTGTTTTTTTTTTATCATTTAGCAATTGCATGAATTTTTTTGTTGTTGTGCAGGACAATGGGCAACAGCCCAGTGCCCTCCTCCTGGTTTTGTTGCACCCTCTAGGTCCCCAGTCAACACCCCTTTCCAGCACATGCAAGTTAACCAGAGTGAGTTTGCTTTTTCACAATTTTTTTAACCCTGTTTTTTGCATCGATTTTTCTTTTCCCTGTAGTGCAGTGTAATTTCAATTATCCAGCATGTGCACAAAATTCTGTTTCCATATCCAAATTTATGTAAAAGAGTAACTGTGTTTTAAAAAACAAACCATTAATTAAATAGATTTTAATAATAAAATTTTAACTTTTTTTAGTTTACATAGATTATAAAAAAATATTATTAACATCTAATTATCTTAATCTTCAACCATATATATATATATATATATATATATATATCAAATTTTTTTCTTATTTTTCTTGAAATTTTTAATATGAAAAGATTATTGATTTCACTAAAATTAAAAACGATTGTTGAATGTTGCAACTTTTAAAAAAATACTAACTGCTTTTTTGTTGTTGTTGTTGTTGATGCACTTGAAACACATTGTTGGAAAAACATTTTGGTCATTATTTTTTGCTACATTTAGCAATTTTTCACAAAACTATTTTATTTAAAATGAGAAATATTGTATAGCAAAATATATTATTCAGTTTCAGAATGGTGGAAAATATTGTAATTTTAAATTTTATAAATATTTTTGTAATTCTAGATTTAGGATAGATATTTTAATGATATCTAGACATCTACTACATACATTTTTTATTTATATTAATTCTGCCAATTTTATGAGTTAGAAATTTGCATTTTTATAACTAATATTTTAAAATTTTGAAGCACTTCATTGCCTTTAATATATATATTTCCTTTGCACTTCTTAAGCATATTTTACTATGACAATTTTAAAAAATCTGTTATACTATTTAAATTGATAGGCCATCCTATTAAAAATTGTAAATTTATGTAATATATATAACTTGCTCTTGTGACTCAGTTGTAGAAACTTTCAAATCAAACTTTTTAGAGGAAAAAATTATTACATTTGAAAGACACTTAAGTTATAAATTTGTTGATATTCACATAATTATAAGTTATTTATATTTTATCAAAAAAATTTGTCTAATTTATCTGTATTTACTTATTTGATCATTTTCCAAATAATCTCTTGCTTAATTCTTTATTGTTGAATATTTACAATTTTATATTTGTACATAACCAGCAAAACAATTATATTCAATTCCTGCAGCAGCATTCTTATAGTGCACTTTTTCCTTTCATGCATTTTTATTGGATATTTTTATTATTTAAATTACTCATTTATAATTTCTCTTTAAATGAAGGCTTTTGATATTATAATTGGGCAAATATTCATAACATATTCTTGATTTGCTCACTCGTATCTTTTATGTCCTATGCATTAATGTCATTTACCACTTTATATTTTCTATGCTATTGAGTCAATAAAGGTGCTTAGTATTTCTATTAATACTATTGCATATTATTAGCATGAACTATTACTAATAAAAGTAATTTGAACAGTGTGTGTGTGTGTTAATTAACTTATGCTATGTTCAAAAAATTTTTTGTTTATTCATGCTCCAATTTCTTTATTTCTAACCTACATCCTATGATGTGTCATTCTCACTGTTCTTGAGTATGGATAAAAATCCTTAATGCCCGTGGTATTCTTTCCAAAGTTACAAAAATTCCCTTCCTTTTTCTAAATTGGCACATTTCAAAGAAATCCCTTAGTAAAAGAGCAGAAGGAAAAATTTCTTGCTCTTGTTTACTTGTGTTCCAATGATAATAAACATTTTGCTCAGCCATTCCATGTATAAAAGTTGTGCCCCTCTGTGCGGAGAAAAAAATTGGAAGTTAAATCTCAAATATTCTTGTTGATTGGATATTTGAGAAACTGTGATGTATGTATACACTCATACATTCAACAATAAATAAAAACTAATACAGTTTATGCAAGAATAATAGGGTAGATTTAGTTACCTAATTTTATTGAATAAAATATTTAAAATACAATTATAATCAATAACTAAGCAAATTTATATGCACTTTATCGTAATATTTGGCATATTTCATTTGGTTTGAAATACAAATGGCAGTTTCCAGTGAAAGAACGAAATTACCAACTCAATTAATGAGATAGGATGCATTTGTGGATTTCTTTCAATGATTTTAATTTATAAAAAAATCCTTTAAAAAAATTAGGAACAGTTTGAAAAGGATTTTGTGAAAAATGATTTATGTGGCATTTGTATCAAAAGTTGTTTCTAAAAGAATTAAGAAACTGGTTGAAAATCTTGTGTTAGCATTTCATTTTGTTATCAACAAACACACTGATTTTATTGCAAAAGGGGATCTTCCAAACAGTCAGATAGTATGCCAGGATAAAATAACTATAATATTAAGAAATTAAAGTATAATTTTTTTAAAAAAAAGAATAACTTAATCCTTTTTATATTTTGCTCAAAAAATTCATCAAGTATTATGTTACTATCTATCTGAATGCAATTTATTTTCTAGTTATGATGAATGTCAGTATAAACACTTCCATAACTTTTTAGTTTATTGCTCTTTCAGATCTATTATTGAAATTAAAGGATTTCTGTTTGTTTAGAATAAAATGATGAAATCATTCTCTGTTTATTTATTTAAAAGTATGTTTAACTGTAATAAATTGGTTTCTTCCATGCAGATGAGTAAATTTGCCATAATATCTGCTTACATTGAAAGAGTCCATAAGAGTTTCCTGAAGTATTGTGTTAAATTTAGGAAATAATAGGCTTTATAATCAATCAGCTTTAATAATGATAAAAGAATTTAACCCAAGTTTTTGTGTGGTAAGGTTATCTTACAGAGCATATTTATTAGCATATTTTTTTAGAGCATATTTATTTAAAGTTATAATAACTTTTAGGCGTTTTATTTTTTCTTTGAAATGGAAATAATTGCTTTAGAAATTTGTCAGCATTAGCCATTAGAATCAGCATTCTATATTTCAAACAAAAAATTTTAAGACTCTGATAATATAGGATTTGCTGTTGAAATTTCCATGGATATTTGCAAGTATTATTTATATATAAAATACAGGGTTTCATTCCTTTCCAACTGGCAAAGTTTTTACAACTTTCTTAATTTGTTTTGTATTTATAGTTACATATTCTGCATTTGTTTCAGCTATATTATTATTAAGTTATAATGTTTGAATACTGTGAA
This sequence comes from Argiope argentata, assembly GCA_026289955.1. Lineage (NCBI taxonomy): Eukaryota > Metazoa > Arthropoda > Arachnida > Araneae > Araneidae > Argiope > Argiope argentata. The sequence goes on along the minus strand of JAOUZG010002851.1, from coordinate 6,760,310 downwards.
ACTAATAAGAATATGTCAGTTTCCCATTATATTAAAATATTTAATTATTTTAAAGAAAAATCAATTTAGATATTTTCTATTCTTAATATGACTTAAGATTTGTCTTTTTTTGATAACAGCTAACAGTGTGAGAAATGGAAATTTATTTACCAACTATGGAACTGGTAGTGATTCACATAACTGGCCAGCAGCTCAGAGATTTATAAGAGCATAAATGTTTGATTTGTTCTGCACTACTCCTTGGCATGCCTTGGATCAGATCCTTTGTATAAATCTGTAAGCTTAACTGTCCTCCCTGATCCTTTAAAACATGCATGAATTCCGGTGAATTTTGCGACACTCACTTATTAATATTCAGAGTTTCCATAAATGCCAATTTCTATAAGGAGAGTATCGAATAATTTTTTTTATTTATTTTTACTTTTACCTGTATAAATTGAATTGTTGATAAATAATATGTGTATTTTATTCTTGTATTGTTATTATTTGTAATGTGTAGTGCTGATTTTGACGTGGAAAAAAAATGTGGTTCTTTTGTTTCTTTTACAGAAATATAAATTTGCATTCTGGAAATTTGGCCCGATAAACTGGAACAGATCACGGTGACAAAATTGTCGTTGTTTACAAAAGCTTGTTAAACATTAGTGCTAATAGATATCATTTCCCTTACAAATTTGCTCTAAATATAAATGAATATATATATATACATAAATAAAAAATATATAAATATATATATGTACACACGTAAGATATTAGTAAAAACTTTTCCTACATCTTTATCTTCTGGATTTCTGGGACTTGAATGTTCGTTTTCTTGTTTTTCCCTTCCTTGGCAAATCCTCTGTCAGCACCAAGGTTTCTCACAGAGAAAAAAATGTATTTATGTGATATAGGAGCATGTAATAAAGTTTGATGGAGTTTAGCTATATTTTTTTCTAATCTTTTGTCGTCTTTTATGTTAAAAAACATTTAATAAAAATATTTGAATTGTATTGATATAGACTGAACTTTCTTTTCAATTTTAAGAAAGTTTGCTCCCAAAACATGTGTTTAAAATTAAATAAAGTGTTTTCAATAATTAAAAAAAAACAATTGGCGATGTAGTAATTCTATTTCCATTCAAATTACAAAACAGCTAAATATTTGTCAACTTATGGTTTTAAATAACTCATAAAAAAACAGCAGTTGTTTAAGTGTTATTATATAGATTATTTGATTTCTATTGAATCTTAAGATGCATGTTAAACATTATTAGTATTGAAAATTTATTTTCTACTACATTTTTACTTAAATTAATTTCATAATTTTCATCTTGAAACTAATCACTAAAAACTTACGAAAGATAAAAATGTAAAACCACTTCTAATGAACGGTTTTTAAAAACAATATTGTCTCATGGTTGAATTAAAATGGATTGATTTTGGTTTGACATAATGAAATGGCATTTTATCCATAATGTATTGAATTTTCTATTTGACATTGTTAAGATAGATTCATCTTCTTAATTGTAACTACTTTGTTGCCAATGACACATCCAACAGATTCAAAACTTTTAAACACTTAAAAATGCTTTGTAAATACTTCGTTTTTATTTTTGTTTGCCCTAATGCAGTGAAAAACAGAAATTTTTGCAGGTTAAGATAATGAGAGTACTTATAAAAAGTGTTTAAATCTTTTGATTTTTCACTAGGCATTTTGCACCTAGTTAAGCTCTTAAAAAATAGCAAAAATGTTCTTATGTTATCTTTTCTAAATAAATTATAATATAGTCTAAAGAATTTTAGGCAATTACAATCACAGGAGAGAAGGGAGAGCCACACTACTTTATTCTGCTGTTATTCATCGGATACGGAAATAAAATCACTATTTTAAAGGTAATAGAAATTAGCCTAAGATGGTCTACTTCTTAACTATCTAAAGACTCTGTACTTAAAATGTTTATAAAATATTTTATATCTATTCAACATTTCCTATGATTATGAGCTTTTTCAATGTCATGAATTAATTCCTTAAGAAAAAATTATCTGGACTGTGAATTTAACATGCCATGATTACATTGGGATAAAATAGATACTCTCTGTTAAGGAATTTTTTCCATATTTAGATTTAAAAGATTTGGATATTTTTCTAAATATTGCTGCTATTATACTTATGATACTTGCAAAGCATTGTAAAATTACAATTTTTGTATTGCTATTCAACATATGGCTGAATATTACTGTGAACATTTCTGGTGAAAATTTGATTGTTTTGTACAAAAAGAAAGTTTTATCTAATTTGTACCGGACTATAATTGACATTCTGTACAAAGCACCATTGTATAGGGTAAAGAGAAATTGTATCTTTTAAGAAAGATTAATCTTAGTGTTAAAATTAATATTTTACAAACAGAAAATTGTACATTTTTATTCTTTTTAAAAAAATGTATCAGTATTCTAAAGATTCCCTGCCATTCCCCTTACCATCACCACCACCACACACAAAAAAACTAGAATTTATTTTTCATAGCTATTACAATTGTATATTTACTTCCAATAGCAAAGTTTCATCAAATTATCTAAATAAGTGAGAATAACATTTGCTTGTGTAGAGATTAAAAAGTAGTAGATATTAAGTTCTACAAATTGAATTTTTATATGACCCACTAAAATAAAAAAATGTTAATGAATTGGTTGTTTTTCTTACCTTCATGTAAGCAAAACAACTTATTCTTTATTGTAATTCCTGGCTGTAAAATTGGCTGGATATTAAAACACAAATTTACTGTCTAAATTAGTTTTTAAATACCCGAGACACAACTAGTGTTTTCTAATCTTTTTCAGGAATAAAATGAATATTGCAAAGATTTATTAAAAGGGAACAGATTTATGAATGGGTAATTAAAAACTTGTTAAATTTTGGATAATGGATTTATTAACTTTAAAAGTTTGAGAAATAATTGAGTTGAAATTTGTAAATAAATTCTAAAGGAGCAACTTCACCACGCATACAAAATTACATTCTTCTTTACAGTATTTGCATATACATGATCAATTTCATCACTTGTGACATTAATACAGAATTCTTGAAAAATCATAAGCTACCTCGTAAATATAAACCAGCAGATCAAATCATGATTTGATAGTAGCTATCCATGAAGTCTGAAAATGTTATGCACTCAATGGCCGTTGAATTAGAAACCTTTGAGAATTCCATTTGAATGCATGCTAGTAAAAAAGTATGGAAATTTTTTGTTATGCCATGGTTTCCACGTGGTTAGGATGCTAGTATAGGTAAGGAGTAAGAGTTCTTTTCGCGATCAATGTAGTAAAATGGGGAAACCGACAGGTCTTTCACCATTTGAAAAAGGGCTTATTGTTGGTGCCCGTTTAACAGGTGCCTCGTTTCGAAGATGAGGATCTCACTGGGTTCTCAAAAGCAGCCGTATCAAAGGAAAGCTGGAATCAGAACCCACATTCCTTCTCTAGAAGACGTAACTGCGGTTCGGACACAGTTTTACAAGAGCGTGATCGGCTTCGTCTCCGATGAATTGTAAGGCAGCACAGGGACTCTACTGTGATTCAACTGACACAAATCGTCAACCAAGGCTCTTCTCAACAGATATTCAACGCGAACCACGCGCAGAGGATAAGAATGCTTAGTCGAGTTCCTGTGAGAAAACCACTCATTTCTGCTCGAAACACAAAAATTCATTTGAAGTGGTGTCGGGAAAGAAGACACCGGACATCTGAGGATTGGAAACGGGTATTGTGGTCGTATGAATCACGCTACGCCTTATTTTGCTCTGATGGAAGAAGACGAATTTGGCGAGAACGCCACGAATCCATCTTGCCCTACTCTCACTGTGCATCGGTCTGACGGGAGTATCATGGTATGGATCATGTTCTGTTGGCATGGAAGTACTGCTCTGGTGTTCCTCGAGGGCAAACAAACAGCCCTACGATACCTCGATTTACTGGCATATCAAGTGCGCCCTGCAATGTTGAATTTTTATCCTGATGGAGAAGGACACTTCATAGATAATGCAACTATGCATCGCGCCAGAAGTGTTCAAAATTGGTTCGCTGAGCATCAGTCTGACTTCCAACACCTTCCCTGGCCACCGCATATCATGGATCTTAACTCCATGGAAAATGTGTGGGATATGGCGGAAAGACGCATCCGACAGCACTCTCCTCTTCCATCTAATTTAGAAGATCTAAAAAGCTGCATTTCGAATGCATGGTATTACTCTGGATGTAAATACACTTCAGAAGCTTGCAAACTCTATGCCCAAACGAATCACAGCAGTTATTGATGCAAAAGGTGGTCCAATAAAATATTGATCTTGGGTTTCTAATTCATTGGCCAGCTAATGTATGAATATTTGTAATTTTGTTGAGATATTCTCTGCTCTGTTGTTTTCGATATGGATTTTCAACTGACTGTTCGTACTCGGACATGATTGTATCTTGAAAAATTAGAAAACCAAAATGTCAATTTCTGCATCACGTTTTACAAAGCCACTTCTATCCTAGAAAAATATGAATTCTATAATTTTAAATTGTTTTATAAATACATTTTCGTGCTGATACTGGAAGCTCAGAAAATGTGAGCATTCTTCTGGAACTAGACCAATATTATGATTTCTTGCATTATAAATCGTTACCTTTTTTTTTAATCAAAAATATCATTACGGAAATATATCACTTGATTGGAACGATGAATATCACACACAATTGCTAGTAAAAAAATATTTTCGTTTTTCCAGTATTTTACTAAAGAATGTTAAATGAACAGTTTCCCAAATTATGATGAAATGATATTGAATGTAAATTCAATATCATGAAATGATTATTTGAATGTAATAAATGCTTCTAGCTAAATTTGTGACTAAGCCCCTGTAAGATTTTTAATTACCACGTCTCTAAATTGCTTTCAAACGATGATGTGAATCTGTGTACATGTGAGGGAATGTTAAAATGAATGCAAGATAGATAATTTATTATTGGATACTTTTACTCCGCAGGGACAAATAAATTTAAAAATTTGGATGAGCATAGAAGTCAAAATATAATGTATAACTTTCACACACACATTTAGTCATTTTTTGTGACAATTCAATTTGGCGTGTCCTTGAGGATTCCACCAATAGCGAAAGGAATGTTAGCATGGAAGAGTTGTCAATCTTGAAGCAAGCGAAATGAATTTATGCTTTTTATTACAGAAAGAAAACGAGGAAGTTGGAACAAGACATGTGGCTTCAAATTAATGAGCCATTATTTTTCCGCAGCCGACGATATTTTACAAGATTTGTATGTTCTATGATGAAAATCGATTAGTGAATGATTTTATCTGTCTTGATTACAACGTATCAGCAAATTAGAAAATTTTGACTTATTGAGTGTTAGTTTTCAATTTTGTTTATATGAATAATTGTAGGCTGCATGGGATTTTAAACTTTTTATCTAATATGTATTATTCCCTCAATAGTTTGCTGATGAGAAGAGAAGATTTTTTTTTTTAAAGAAGGAATAATTTCCCTTGGAATTTTTGACGCTGAGATGTATAGAGAATGCAGTTACTGTTGAACAAGCTATCGGAATGAGAATCAGTTTGGTATTATGTATTGAGAATGGCTAGTTATAAACTAAAATATAAATGCAACAAATATCCTATATGCCAGATATAAGTTTCTCTTGTAATCGACCAAAACCAGTCAACCAATTTTCTACATTCTTCTCTATATGCCGCAGGCTCTGAAAAGAATGGTAATCGACTGTTAGAAACCTTTAATTACCATGAAAATTTTGTTTGGGGTGGCCTAAAAAATGTAGATAGTAGTCCTTTTATTTTTCAAATTACGATTTTTATATTGGCATCAAAAGAGTTAAAATGGGTTCTTTAAAAAAATCATATCTCCCCTCCCCCCCAAAAGAACATTTGTAACATGAATATCGGTACTTAGCAAACACTTTCATTTAATTTTTAGCCCTTTACCTACTGAATTATATTGCCATCAATTTTTCAACTTCATTTTTGCACCAGTAGTTAAGTTTCCTTTCAGAATAATCCAAGAGGGCCCAAAAGAAAAATTTTAATGAAAAGAAATAATTTAATTATTAATTAAATATTTTTTATTCCTACATTTAGTTTATATTAACTTCTTGCTATTTGGGTTATGTTCTCGATATTTTTTAGGATACCATCGGCAAAAATAGTCATATTACGAAAATTTAATACAGATTTAAATGGTACTTATAAGTACCGTCAGTAGAAAAAGGGTTAAAATGATTTCCATCTTGACTATATACTTGCTGGAAGTATGTGTGCTGACATCAAAAGAATATCATTAGGAAGTATTTGGGGAATTTGAATTATTCAAAAAACGAATTGATGAGTTTTCCTCAAATAGGCGCAGAAGTAAAAAGTTATCAGATTCATGTTCGTTTCAGTATTCTGAGACGACCACTTTTCGGTTGTTCTACCTCACTAAGGGGTGAGACGCGGAAGAATGTGCGTATTTCCGGAATTAACTTTATTCCCAAATATGAACATCTCCTTTCATCTTTTCTTTCACCCCTATTTCGTTGAATTAAACTCACCCCAACGCATGCTCAAAAGCGTGGAGGGTTTCGGAATCCGCAGGCAAACAATATGTGGGAAGCAATTAAGCTTCGCACGGCACCATCCTACAGCTAGACCAGATTTCTCAAAGAAATTTTTCTGAGATTAAAAAAAAAAAATAGAGGATGAAAAATTGAAGAGAAAGTATCTGTTGTAAAACATCTGGCTTATTTTATTGTTAACATTTGAATTGTGAAAGAATGCAATGAAGTAAAGAAATTTCAATTCCAAAAGAACTCCTGTACGTTTGGCGTTTGAACTTCTTTTTATATGTTTGGTATCAAAATGGTGAAAATCATAAGGAAAGGAAACACACTGCTGATAAGTTACATGGTTTAAAATAAATAAAAAAGGTAAACTAATTGAAAAGGCAGAAGACAATAGAGATTTCTAATGCCTATTAGAACCAATAGTTTTAAGGATTGAAGTTTCAAAAATGTAATTTAAAATAATGGTACACTTTCCAGATCATTTATTTCAATGTAAATAAAGATTTTTTAAAATTGTGTTTGTCTCTGAACATTTACTTTTTAATTTGCCAAAAGAAAGGGGAAAATATTCTTATAGAATTAACTTTTCATCATGAGAGAACATAAGGTTTTGGTTGCGGGGTTTTGTGGTGTCTTCAAAAAAACACAGGCAATGAATTGTTAGTTAAATATAATTTAAATTTGTTAATAAGCATTTAGCAGACGATTCCTTTTCAGACATTTTATAACTGCTACTATTTTTATTTTCGTTAAAATATATTAAAAGTTAAAAGCAAACGATCTTTTTTCTTTGATAAACATATTTTATTAGTTTTTATTGCGACTAAATTTTTTAATAAACTGTTAAAAATCAGTAGCTTTTAGTAGTTTGTGGGAAATTATCATCTAGTAATTGCTATGTGGTAGCTAATGGTAAAAGCGTTTTCATTATGGTCTTGAAATCCACTGCAAAAAATTTTAGCTTATTATCTGTAATGTTCTATACTATTGTTTTTTTGATTGTGAAAGATTGTTTATTACTGAAGGTAGTGTACCGAAGACGAAAGCAAATATTTGAACGTCTTTATAAAAACTTATCCTACCTATCCTTAATTTTTATTATAGCATTTCTTAAGAAATCAAGCAATTGACTTATTACATAATATGCTTCATATAAGTAGGAATTTGAAAACTGGTATATTTACAATCGAACTTCCCTTAACGAGCAATGTTTCATAATGTTAGTGCTGAGGAGCTGATTTGTTTCAAAAGAACCTTCATATCTACTTGAAAAAAAGTTATGGTCGTTTAGCGTAATCGAATGCGATTCCAAGGGGGGTTTGAGCAGTTGTCTGTCAAGTCTTAATTGAGATTTTTTTTTTTTCTGGACAAGATTATGGAGATAGCAACGAAATCGATGAGCTGCGGAAAGAACATAGAGCTTATGTGCATTCTATGTCACTGAAATAAGCTTCGTAGGAAATGTGGACAGAAGAGGGAGAAACGCAGTACACTCCTGAGTATCCGACCTAATGGGGATAAATGAGCTCATAGAACTTCGGATAAATAGACCGAAGTTCTATGAGCTCATTTATTTGCTCACCCAGTACGAAAACACAAAGTTTTTACATCTCAACTCCCTGTACTTATAATACATATTGTCTCAGTGAGTATTAAGAACTCTATTTATCTCGAACCACGTAGAATGTGACGCGCTCGCAGCCCAAAGAATCATAGAAGCAGTTCCCCATAAATGTAGAGTTTTGTTGTTTATTATGGCACTTGCCATGGACAAGCCCCGCTGATTCAGCAGCAGATTTTAAGCCGAAGAATGCGTCTCTTGTTTTATAAGTAGCGCCATCCAGGGCCAAGAGTACGACTTGCTACACACACGTCACAACACTTTTTAGGAGACGGATTTCATTCACGCAAATTCATCACAGATCGTCATTTAGATCTGGAAGAGAGAATGATCATCTCTGACCCAGTACCCCCCAGCGGTATTGCTCTCAACATGGAGTACTTTCCGACCATGACAGATTTAACGAGCTCCAGCTAATACACAATCGAAGAAGTACGAGTCCAATGCTCTACCAAACAAGCTATCCTGGCCTTCTGGAGTTAAAATAGAAGGCTCTGTAGAGGTAGTTTATATATTGCTCTGCACGAATTCATTATAAAAAAAGAAAGTAAAGATATAAATTGTTCACATTTAACATAATTGCATAGACTTCACTTTGGTGTATATATATATATATATATATATATATATATATATATATATATATATAACACGTTAAGCATACCAAAAGTACAATTTACGAATCCTGTACGTAATGGGCAGTTGTAATCAGGAGCAGTGGTAATAATTGAGGTCCGTTGCACACTGACGAAACCAATGAACAAAAAGCAGAACCCTTGTAGCACACAAATATGGTACAATATTGTGGAATATTGTTTAATATCATGTAATATCGCACAATATTATGCAACATAATGCGCTACCTGGGAATGCTGATCTTTTCCTTTCACAACTCATTTTTCAGAAGAGAATCAGTAGATGCCCGTTTTCAATGCAATGCCAATTACGATACGATACAATACCAATTACATAATTAATTTTATCAATTAATTACGATAAAAGAGAATTAGGCTGGATACTCGGAAGTATTCTGTGCTAATGAAATAAAGGAGATTCTGCAAGCATGGGAAATTATCGCATCGTATGTTGAGTAGCATCACCTTAATAAGGCGGCAGTAGATATGCGTGCCGCCAACTCCTTTAATGTTAATGCTATGTCACGTTTTAACCAAATTTTGAAGCGTTGCCAAAGGAAAATTTACTTTAGACAAAAACAAAAATAAGCATGCATTGTAAACAATAAATCACATTATTATGGCGTGTTGCGTGTTCCCCCACTCCCTTGAAATGGAACACACCCGACTTCGGCATGAATTCCTAAGGGGAAAAACTGTTTCTTATTAAGAGTAAGAGTGAGAATAATTATCGCTCGTTAATCGAGATTCCACTGTATATGTAATTTTTTTAATAAAAATTCCATGGTAAGTCTTCAAGAAGGACTCAGTTTAATTATCGAAAATTTGTATTAGAAATGTTTATTTAAATGCAACAAAACGTTTTTGTTTTCAATCAGCATTAGAAAAAATATTTCATTTAAAAAAGGCATTCATAAAATTAATATTTATAAAACTAAATGCAGTTTGCCAAGAGCATAAACAGTCATATGCTCAATTATTTTAACTATATTATCATGTCAGAACATGATATTGTTTTGGGAATGAGGTTTTCTGGCGTTAACAAAAATCCCTAGGCGAAAAATAAAATTTTTAATCCATAGGCGGATTTTTTTTTACCATCACGAATATTTTTAGTTATATTACCAGCACGAGCATTTCAAAAAATCAGCTTTTAATAACGCATTGCCATCGCATTTACAAAAGCTCTGATTTAAAAAAAATAAGTTAATGACTACGGCAAATAAAACCTAGAAAAATGTCTTTCTGAGCGCGTGATTCTATAAAATGAAATTAATACGAAAGACGATATTTTTTTTAACAATAAATACGAGACAGTTTTTTGGATCGTTTGCAATACTAAAGTGACTCATTCAATGAAACCAATAAAATGAATAAAAATATAATTTAACTTGCATGAGCACGGGGTTCCTGGCCGTTCAAGAAATGATGTTCTGACATGATACATTGAAATATGCATAGCAGATTTCATTTTAATCTTTGTATTCGTTGTTAAAAGTTCAAAATTCTCTTGAAAAGGAAACAATATTTATTTCCCTATTAAAAATATGTGATAAAGCTGTTTTTTCTATTTATCTGATATCATAAAAAAAGAAATGTCCTTAAATATTTTTTAAGTCATTTATAATCTCTTGTTTTTTCCTGTCAATAACAAATCTTTATAAAAGTAATAACTTAAAAATAAATTTCATTCGAAATCTTTTTATGAAAATCTTTTTGGTTATTTGAAAAGCAATTCTCACAAAATTTTTCCTTCTAAGAAGTTTGTCTTGATACTCTGGTAGGTTTGATTTTTATTGATTTTTTTTTTTTAATTTTGTTTGAATCGCATCTACTCTTCATTTAAATATAAATTTGCTACTGGCAAAAATTGTGTTAGCCTAAAAGAAAAAAATAATTAAACAAATGAATTTTTGTGCGAATGCATAGACCGACAGACGGACAACCCTTTGAGAAATTTACATATAAGAAGTTGAATATGTGTATTAAATTGTATTCATCTAGCTCTTCGTTTAATATTTATCATTTTAACTTGATTTCAGGAAGATAGATTGACAAATTTCCTGTGAGTGGATTTCGCTCAAAATTTGATGGAAATTCAAAAATTTGGAACAGAAACGGTTTACCATGATTCGTTCATTTCCTTCAGAGTCTTGGAGTGATCGTGTTCACAAACTGGCTGACGTAATTTCAAAAAAGTGGTTTTAAATTTAGGTAGGTCTGAAACGGAAGATTTTGGTAGGTTCGTCAAATATTCAGATTCGAATTTTTTGGTGATTACTATAATTCTCTTCTTTTAAGTGAAATACAGCTGGTGGCAATGAGACTGAACAACTGTGGTTGAACGTTGTGAAGTATGATTAGGACTGAACTCGGTACGTTAGGATTTGTAATTGAATAACATAGCCACTAGACCAAAATAATTATTTGTGTACAGAAGATGTTACCTGGCCTATGAACTTTTAACCACATTGAGACGAACGATACATTTTCGCCAAGTGTATGAGGAGCGTGTGTGAATTGATTGTGAAGTTGGCTGTTGTTTCTAATACGCCTGACGACTTTTGTTGGTAGTAAAGGGCGCCACAACAACTGTACTAAGGCTACTTTTTCAAAGTCGCTGTTCACCATTACGTTGGAATAGTTGGGTGAGGACCGAACTCGGCAATTTAGGGCTTGTCGTCGAATAACTTAGCCACTTGACAAAAGTGATTACTTGTATGCGGAGGATGTTATCTGGCTTATGAAATTTTCATCACAACGTTTAAAGTGTTCCTTTAGTTTAAATTATTACATTTCATAACTTTCATTCTATATATTCATTCATGGAGTCTACATAATATGCTACACAATTTCTTTATACTGTAAAACAGTCAATATTTAGTCTCTTTTATTCCACGAGATGGCTTTAGTGACATGCATAGTCTAGAAAACTCTGCATATTTCTGATTAAAGGAAGGCCATGCTTGGAATTTGTAGGAACTAGATATATTATTCATTTAAGAGTAATTGATTGAGTGTCAAGATACATTCAAATCATTCTTTTGTACATTTCTTAATCTTAAATAAAAATAACTATTTAGGCAAGTTTCAGTTTCTAAAATGTGAAAAATCGGTAATGAGATTAAATTTGAGCATTTTAGTTACAAATGTTAGCATTCCACAAACTATTCACTATATTATAATTCATAGTAGTTAATCTTCATAAAAAACGAGCATCAACGGAAATTATCAAAAGCTTTAAAATGGAATAATTTTTGAAACTTAATCAAAATCCATTAAACAAAAAATTGTTTCAAAACTTAAATATCTTATTTTTTAAAATGCATTGGAATTTACTTTCCAGTTATACTTAAATTCCCAATATTAATTTAAAAGAATGCTTGAATTTAAATTTGGTAATGCTATGAAAAATAAATAGACACAACGGGCTATTTTTTTCAGGAAGTACATGAAATTGGTAATCAAAATGAATTGTTTGAAGAGTTTCAATCTAATTTTCTTGATAATTAAAGGGCTATAGTTGGTGAAATTATAAATAGATTAATTTCTGGAGATGAACTTGAATATTTAGATACACATATACATCTTTGACATAGAACGCTAATGATCAAATAAACTGAGCATTCCTTACCCTTTTGGCTGAAGTCTTCATATTTAGGCATGTTCTTTTTTAAAGAAAAAGTGGTCAGCTATTTAAAAAAAATCAAACCTAGCCTTTTGTGATAAAAGTGACATTTTTACAAAAAATCCTTCACAAAATTAAGTTTAATGGGTATATAGTGACACATTTAACAGGCCCAATAACAAATAATAATATTTATTAACGTGAAGGTGTGAATACAAACGACAAAAACTCGGCTGAGACTCATACAAATACACAATTGACTACAATAGCTGCCAATCATTAGTAAACAAATGCCATAGCGTAAAGTGTCGAAACCGAGAAAGAAGAGAGACATCATACAACTATTCACGATGGTCCCTCCAAACGTCTGCTATCCATTGTCTCTTCGCTTTAGCAGTACTTAACTGCCGGCTCACTACCATACGATTGGCTACAACCAATCTCGAAATTTCATCTACTTCAATACTTGATTCCAAGACTCAACACTTTCGCTTCAATAGATTGATTCCAAGCTCCACTCAACGCTTTCTCTTCAATAGATTGATGCAGCTGACTAAACTATACGATTGACTCCGAACTTAGCGCGCCAGCTTTATATAGCTACAAAGGCAGGACATTGAAAGTTTTTGAAGGATCAGCATAGTTCGCCTCTTATTGATCCGACTGACAATATTCCTGGAAATTCTAGAAACCTTAATTTCATCGCTAGATAATCGCTTAGCCTGGCGATCATTGATATGGCAACCTATCAGCATCCCACAGAGTTAACAACAACACTGTCTTCCTTACTGTGGAATTAACTACGCTGAGAAGCAACATTACAGATTCGTAACAATATTAAATATTTGGTATTGTTAAGAAATAAATACGAAATGCCATGCAATGAAAAAAATATGAGTTTTCAACTAATGGTTAATTTAAAATTTAAATATAATAACCTGCCTTTAGTAAAAAAATATCTTTAATCTCCCCTATTGTTTAATTTAGATCCGAAATATGACTTAATATTTTAGTCGATCGCTTCTCGGATTCTTGGGCTCTAATCGGAAGTGTAGTATCATAGTACTTTAGTTGTATTATATCATGAAGCAAGCTAACATGTCCAACAATAGAATTAAATTTCAAAATACTGTACATTTTGAAAACTCATGCTTTAAAATATTTGAACAATAATAAATAGCAAAGGAATTATAATTGCTATAAGTTACTTTGAAGTTATATTGCTCCTTTGAGTAATTATTTTTTGTTTACACTTTCTTTTATTATCATGTGAAAACATGATGATGTTTTTCTTAGGATGATTTGATGTTTCCCAAATGTACAGGCAAAAAATATTTTTAAATCCTTTAACCAGAAATGCTTTATTATTACGTATGCTTCTTTGATAGCAGATGCATTTTTAAAAGGTTGACCTGCTTTTACCAGTATTGCTTTATTATTATCCATGCTTCTTTGACGGTAGATGAGTTTTGCCAAATTAAAATTAATGTTTAAAATAACATATCCTGTAGACTTTCACTGTTACTAGTTCTTTCTTTTTCTAAAATGTCTTTCTCTTTAGCTTAATGCTGCTAAGTACTTTATGTAGATTCAAATTGTTTATTCAATAAACCGCCAAAAAATGCGATAAATAAGTAGTTATGGCAGTTAATGTATGTTAATTTTTTTTAGAATGATTATCTGAAATACCTGAATCAAAACATCAAATGTGATATTTTTAAAGCTTCTCCAGACCGAAATAGTTAATACAGGTAAAATATGATCGCTCTTAAATATTTTAAAACAATTCAAATATTTGAAAATATTCCATCTATCGAGCATTATTCGCTACACAGAATGTTTTTCATTTTAATTATTCCAATGACTATTTTAAGGACAAAACAAATACTATTAGCACCGAGTTTTACATTTTTTCTTTCGATTGACACTTGTTATTTATAAGCTTGGAATTTGAATTTTGAAGAAAAAGCTTTATATTTGAAGAAAAGTTCCTTCTATCAGTTATTTTGCCTTATAAGTAAAATTATTTATTTTGAAGCGGTTTCTAAATTGCACTATTTTTTTTCTTTGGCGTTGTACAATTTGTTATCGATTGCACATGTTTTTTAGTCCAAATGAGATAACCTATTTTTGGAAAAAAATTTCATATCAAATTATGAAATAATCACTCAAATATTTTTACAAAAGGTTTTAAATAAATATAACTTTTAATTTTTCAATTTAAAACAGACATACAAGGAAATGATTGTGAATCCTGCTCGTTGAAATAAATTGACTAAAATTTAATTTTTTACAGATTTATTTCCTTTGATCAGTATGGTATGGATATTCATATAAATAAAAAAAATATTATAAAGAATTTATTAACAAATATTCACCGTTAAGGTTTGAATGTCACCACTGTATTTAAAGTTTTTGCTGCTCTTCTCACTTCTGCCACTTCATCATTTAAAAAAGACAATAGCTGTAAAATAAAATCAGAAAATAAAGTTAGGAAAAAATGTAATGTTTTAAATAGAATGTTTATATTTGTAATGATAGTTTAAAATTTAATTTATTCCTAATTAGTTTCTTAATTTTCAGCTTAATTCAGCCCATATCAAAGTCATTCTAAAATATTCTCTTATTTCCTGATCCCTTTCCACTTTTTCTAATTCATTAAATTAACTGAAGCTTTGTTAAAAATACTACGTCATTGGTTTTACGTGCCGAACAAAAGGATAGAATTGCTGATGTGAATAGTTTCTTCTAGAGTATCCTTGCGTTTCTCTTGTCAAGGTCAACAAGCCTGAGAATTTCTGTCAGAATCGAAATTGTCAGATTTATTAGAGTCTTATGATATGTAATGCCAGTAATAAAAGATTTCGTTCTCTTTTTATGTCTCTCCTGCTTTTGTGCCGTCCTGTGAGCGGACGTGCCTTGTCCGCGCTTCTTGTATATAAATCGCAATCTCCCGGATGGAATAAAACGAACTTGAAAAATTCTACCAGTCTTATCCCTGATTACGGCCACGACTCTGCCTTCTGCATCAAACGCATAATTATGCTTTACATACAAGTACGGTCATTTTATTAATAAAAGTGACACTTTGATAATAGAACTAGATGGATTATTATTTCAGGAAGCCAAAAACCCCATTATTATTGTGTTCTGAAAAACAGTGTTGCTATTTAGTTGTATTTGAAGAAAAAGTTCCTTTTAATATTTATTGGGTCGCAAATATAAAATGATATATTCTAAATCAGCTTTTAAATGGAATTTTTACTTGATACCGTAGAATTCTTTAGAATACGTTATTGTTTTCTGCTTTGAGTTATCATACAGGGATCTTACGATCGAATGAATAGAGTGACAAACGGTAAGAATGTTAATTAGCCGACTGCATGGCAGAGGGATAGTGCGTCTTCCCTGTGATCTCTGGGCGTTCTGGGTTCGAGTCCCGAATTGGGAATGGTTGCTCTTTATCTGTTCTGTTTGTGAGATGTGTGAATGTGCCCCCCTGTAAAAAGGGGTTGTGCAAGAGAAAGTGATGTGTGAGTAGCTAAAACGTACTCTTGGCCCTGATTGGAGGTACTTTAAAAAAAAGCACCTTCGGCTTAAAGCCGCAGCCAGCATCAGCACGCTTGCTCATGGCAAGTGCTATTAGAAGCAACAGCAAGAATGTTGATTAATTATCAAAGTGTATCAGAGTTCCGTTTATAGAAATCGAATCAATGTCATATATTGTTGGTGGTTTTAAGTTATTGTGTTCATATGCACGCGAGCAAGAATTTTTTTAAAAATCAAACAATATGGTAAGAGTTCAAAGCGATTTTCATTCATATTACCTGTTATGTTAATTATAGTATTACAGACAAACGGTGACATTGTAAACGGGGATGCCCATGTTCCGAGTGGCAAAAGGGCATCGTGAAGCTAAAATATCAGTGCAATTACGCCTTTTAAAAAAAATCTCATAAGGGATGGAATGATGTGACATCCCAAACGCCACTTCGATGTCGCACTGTACACTTCGTCACCGGATTCTGAGACGACCACTTTTCGACGATTCCATCTCATTAAGGGGTGAGACGCGGGAAAAACAAGTGCATTTCCGATATTCATCTTTGACCTTGGATTTCCCCCGTGAGATACTTTTTATTTCAATTTTTTTCACGTAGATGTGAGTGTTGTATTATTTCTGACCGCATTTTATTTTAACTGAAAATTTCGTATTATCTTTCCTATCCTATTATTTTCTAAAAACGATTTAACTTTAACAAGAAATGTGAAAAGAATTTTAAAAAGATATTTACAACCTCTGGCATTCTATCTATTAGCTGTTTTCTTCCAGGTGGCGCTTCACTCAATACAGTAAGAACCTTTAAAATATATAATAAATTTATGATACAAAACATACTAAAAATAATTAACTGTTGGAATTCCATTGCTCTATGTTCTCATTTGAATGATAAATCTGGATGCCTGATAAGTTACACATCCCACAGTGCACTGTAATTGTTATTATAATGAGATGAGATGCGGTTCTATGAAGAGATGCGCGCGGTGATACCTTGTTTTGTGTGAAATGCGATCTTTAAAGCAATGTTCCCGAAAACATACGTCCTGTTGCTTTCACTGCATGGATCATAATAATCTTCATTGAATCACAAAATTAAATATTAAAAAGTGATTTTTTTTAAACTTTTCTTTCTAAATTTAAAGAGATTTTGCCTAACGGAAATAATGTAAAATAATTTTAATGTATTTGACTTCGGATCTTTAGAAAATGTATCTAAGTTAAGACTGCTATAATTTGCAATTCAATTCAAATTTTTCTGACTAAATAAATAAAATGTTTAAGATAAATAAATAAGGATATTCAATTTTTTTGAGAAAATATCGTTTTCTTTATTTAATATTCTTAATATTTGATTATATAAATATTTTTTTATTCGAGATTCTTAATTCTTCTTTGAACTTTGTTTCTATGTTTCGTTTGCGTTCGTTATGTTCGTCTTCGAGTTTTTTTAGGAAGTTACATTACTTTTAATATTTTGTTTAATATATATTTTAAGGCTAATTTATAATTTAAATTCTATTTTCTCAAATTCTTAATTTTGATAGAATTTCCGTACAAATAACCCTAAAAATTAAAATTTAACGCATATTTTTCGTTTAAATTTGCTATAACAATTTATTTCTATTTTCTATAGTTATTGACCTAAAGAATTAGTTTCTTTTTCATTAACAAATATTTTATAGCTTTAATACTTCACTTTGCGAAAAATTCTAAAAAATTCATGTGATTATTCAAGGATATTGGAATGAAGTTTATATTTTAGTTCAGCAACTAGGTAATATATTTCTTAAACTATCTAAAAGGTTTTGCAGAGATTATTTAATAAACTACTATATTATTATTATTATTTACTTAATAACTTTTTTAACTTTAAAAAAAAACCTTAATATTTTTCAAATTTTAAAAATAATTTTTGGTGTTTAATTAGTGTGTTTTGATTTCATAGATTTTTTTTCATTCTTCTTTATGCAAGAATTCAAAAATATAATTATTTTTTAACGTTTAAAAAAAGCATCCCGAATGTTGCCATATACCTTTAAAGAAATTTTAATTAATCCAATCCCATTTTTTTTGACCAAACGATATTTATAAGCAGTAAACAAAACGATAAAAATGTAAAGAAAAAAGCTAACAAATCATTTAAAGAATTTGATATTTGCCTACTTTTATCGCATTCAAACGGATTTCTGGATTCTTTCTCTTGACGAGAGGCATGATTCTTTCGATTGCATTTTCTCCTATCGCCATGAACTTCCCTGGGGTGGCCGAGGCAATCCTACGAAGCAGACATGGTAGCCATTTAACAATGTGAAAAAAAGAAAAGAAAAAAGAACATCTTCAAAATTCTTTGAATGAGTGTTTAAAAGAACTCTCACATCATCAAGGCAGCCAGACCTTGCGCTTGAACCACTTCGTCTTCACTGTGACACATGTCTAGGAGAAGAGGAACGGCTTTTAGATCCAAGGCTCGGTTTCTGCCTTTTACCTGCTCTCTGCAATTAAAATGTTTTCACTTAAAATGCAGATAATAACAATAAAAAAATCATCATTCCTACAGTGTCTTAGCATTGGGGAGGGTGAGGGGAACTGAATATCCATGGTAGCATGAACATAATATTGGACATCATTGCTGACTCATAATATCCTCTACTACGACCAGCATGTGTGCCTACCCCTTAAACTAGCGCTTTCTGATGCTTGTAATTCGCTAAGGACAGTAGGCAGAAAGATGAGCGATTATTATGCCTCCTAATTTCGCGAATAATCTGATTTCAACTCTATAACTGAAAGCAAACTCTTTATTTCATTCTTTCTCACAACTTTTATAATGAAATTAATGCCACTTGACGCATGCGCAAGAGGATCTCAGAATACAATAACGAACAATTTGGCCTTCATTAGTGATGGGCCCAGAGAGCAACATAACTATTATTGTATTCATCAGGGATACGAGAAACAACTACCAATCGGAAGCGTCCCTTTCCCATATTTGAAGTTATCTTTGGTCATATTTTGACAAATAGGGTATGTTGTTTTTGTTTCTTATGGCACTTGTCATGGACAAGCTCGCAGGGGTAGTCAGCGATTTAAGCCTGACCAGCGTCTCTTGTTTTGTAGTAGCTTACATTAGGGTCAAGAGTACGACCTGTGCTACTCTCTCATCACATTCTCTGGCACAGTCTCTATTTACCCGGGGTCACATTCACACACCTAACAAATAGAATATAGAAGAACAACCATGCCCGAGCCAGTACTCGAATCCGGGATGCTCAGTTCCCTGGGAAGATGCATTACTCTTATGCCAGGACGCCGGCCAAATGGGGTGTAATGAAGCCTTACAGCATGCTGTGCACACTGGTTAACGATAATTTTTCTATAGCATTGCCCTATTTCTTGAGTCTTTGATGTTCCTATTTCTTGTATCTGATGTTGGAAGGCTAGTGATCTAATAGCATCCTAACCAATCTTCTAAGCATTTATAATAAATAAATATTTCAACAAATGAAGGGAAAACAAGACAGAGTTAAAGCAATAGAGATGGCTTAACTTTTTTCCTCAGTAATCATGCACAGTGTCGTTGATTATTAACACTTATATAAACAATGTGAGCATACTTCCTTTGTGTTCCGCCATTACATAGACACGAAAGAACATCTCGGAATTTCTCTTTGCAAATAAGGATTTATTTAACATCTAGCTTAAAATTAAATTTAATTTTAGTCATTTCTAGTTTACAGTTGAATTGCAAGAGCCACTCAGGAGGCAAGATCACAGCAGCCTATCAACAGTCGAAAGCAAATTAAACCCTTTAAGGCCTTATCACTCGGCAAAATACCATCTATACTTTCGTGGACAAACGACCACGAAAGTGACGTCATTTGAGCATTTGGTATTCTGGTAAACTTATAAACGTAGGGGTGTGTTATGGTGTATTTATCGCTCTTTATTCATTGCTCCTACTTAGTTGGCGTCAATTGTGCCACTCTTGCCACACTACGCTATTGTCAAAGTTTCCAATAATTGGTTGAATTTCATTTGCAAACGATATTTCCGTCACTATCGTTCACACTTTGAAGCTGGTTCAAAATAGCTCACGATGACGAAAATTTTGCTTTATTGGCTGCCTGCTGTCATAAATGGAAGACTTTCCACGAAAGTGTAGACCGTATTTTGGCGTGTGATAAGGCCTTTAGAATGTCCGTTTTTTATCATAGTTCGTAAATTTATCGGGGTACCATCTTGGAAGATGAGAGTGTTAATTTGGAATTGTCACACAATGGAAATACTTTTATTAAAAAAACATATCCCGAAGGGTTTAATTATTCTGGTGTCAAGCCATAGAAATTATCAATAGACATGAAAGATAACAGAAATAAAGTGTATTGCAGTACAGGAAATTGCTTTTAAGACAAATATCTGTTCGTTGAAAATTGCGAAACCATGCACGCATGTTCGGGTGTCAAGTGAAAGAAACATAAATACAGCTCTTTAAGTGAAAAAAAAATTAATGACATGTTTTCTATACAGCTTGTAAGACATGATCCACATCTGGAAAAGGAAGAACAAGAATGAGGTGAATAGAATTGCTATAAATGTCATTCAAATTTGTATCACAGTCTATAAAACCCTAAAAACGAATCCCGGATTCGTTTCAAAACTTCCAGATGTGTTATTAATTATGAAATTTTATCTCATTAATCCACTAAACCTACTAATTCATTCAACGATTCTTTTTCCCGGGCTTGTAAATCATTTGTAAATTTTGTGATTTTCAGTGACCAAATGTATTTGCGATACCAGTTTCCACTTTCGGTTTTTTGACTGCTGACATCTATGTTAATTTACATTTCTCCTTTAAAATAATAATTTACAACCTTATAGAGGAATGTTTTCTTAGTGATCGTAAATGTAGTAAATCTGTGGGACTATCTCTGAAGATGGATCTGAAAAGAAGTAGGCATACGAGACTTTCGCATTCAGAATTTCTTTTGCATCAACCACAAGCCAGAGATATTTATTGCAGTGATTTGGACTTTCAGATCACCCCAAAGGCTTCCACAAGACATGGATGATTCATTTGTGATTTAGGGTTAAGTAATTTACAAAAAAAATATTTTACATGGAAAATAATAGTAAGGACATCATAAACATTCATCGCCGATGTCCTGACACAGGAGTGGTGTGTCTTCACCGTAATCTAGGAATCCTGGGTTCGAGTCCCTGTTCGAACATGTTTTTTCTTTAACTATT
Organism: Argiope argentata; assembly: GCA_026289955.1. Lineage (NCBI taxonomy): Eukaryota > Metazoa > Arthropoda > Arachnida > Araneae > Araneidae > Argiope > Argiope argentata. Next base: position 6,739,018 of record JAOUZG010002851.1, on the reverse strand, counting down.
CTATCCATGATATGTTTGAATGTCCCCCCCCTGTAAAAAGGGGCTGCACAAGCTAATGCGTTGCGTGAGTAGCTGTTCCGTATGAGATGTCTTTATGTTATGTTCACTTCTATTAACCCCGTGTAATGGTGGAGAACGGGGATTTCTAAATGCTGAATAAAAAATAAATAAACACTCATCTTGTGAAGTGTAACAGATACTGTTACATTTATCTATTTAACAATTTCTATATCAAAATACCAAAGTCAATATTTTTATATTAATGTCCGTTAAATATGAACTCTATATTATTATTATGCATTACCTAGCATGTAAGGAGACAGATTTTGTAATAGCACGAAGAACTATTTAAAAAAATCCTTTTTTTTCTTTATGATCTGAGTGGAAATATTGTACGGGCGAGTCAGTGAAAAAATTCCCTCTTAACATTTGGACTGATTTTTCCACTCTATTTCTATGACTCTGCCAAGTCTCTGTGTTGTAAAACAATTCAGTTAAGACATATATAGATTCTCCAGCCAACCCGAAAGCACACGGGTTTAAATCACTAGGGCTGAATGGTCGGACCGCCACAACAGCAACACTGACGGGAACTGTGGTTGGGTCCTAATGCCCTCAACGGCCACGTTACAACCCTCCCCGTAAAAAGTGTGTCCCATCATCGACTTCCACCTATAAGTGTAGTCTTTAGGGTGGCGAGATCCAACCATGATTCTGGAACTTTTCATCCTCATTTCGAGGTGCCTCCCTCGGGGGTCAAAACAATTCAATTAAATAAAACATGAATTCCAATTGCCCTTTTAGCTCATAATTAACACACAATACACCCGCAATCACTCTAATGATCATTTTTCATATGCAATTTCAATAAATAGATGGCCGGTATGTTCAACGTCAAGAAGAGAATTACAGCTTGGACAACAGCGAAATGAATTATCCCAGAGAGTTTGTAGACTTTCTCACTGTTAAAATAAATGACTGTGATATCCATTGTCTTAAAGGTTTTAATTATTCATTGAACCGCAACTAAAGGAGAATACAGGGAGATGATAGTTACGTCAAATCTTTTATCACAGTCGCCGCCCGTGCCCTGACGATTGCGGAAGAGTTCTTGAGCAGGGGGATGACGGTCTCCAGGCCTTTATGGTCCACCGCACTCTCGGGATCTATGAGGCAGCAGATGTGGAGCGTCTGAAGGAGCACTTCCTAAAGCACAAAAAAATGGCAGAATGAACATTCAGCATTATTTCATCCGAGACCTTTTCCTTACTATTTACTATTTATTAGTTTGCAAATTCATTGAGAAGTTCCCAAAAATGTAAAGGTCTTCAATGACCGATGGCAATCTTGGCTAGTAGACAGAGGGTTGATTCTTGGAAATCCAAATTTACAAAAAGACCGTTCGTGAGAAATTTCTTTTGTACAGCCAACCACCCTGCCATTATTGAATGAAACAGTATCGACATCGATTACTGGAGCCTGATAAACCCTAAATTTACTTTGCATCCAAGTTAATATTTCTTCCTAATGTAGAAGGAACAGATGTTAATTTTATCATCTGATTTTTGCAAAAAATTATTATTCAAGCTTCAAAGCTCTCTTCGGAAAATTTTAAAGTGGAGTCACACTCTTACCGGTGTAAGCCATCCTTTCATGCGTAACCGTTTCTCCCTTCACTTCATCTCCTTTTAGACTTGAGGCCAATACAGCTACATGGAGATTAGAGGCACAAAGGATGTTAAAAGACAAAAGTTCCTTAATGACATATCTAGTAGCTCTAAGCTTTCATATAAAACACGAAACTAATAAATTCTGTCCAGTAATTGGGGTTGAATGACTGGTTTACCTCTTTTATAAAATTATTTTTAACTAGAAATACCCGTACAGCATTGTCTATTGCTTTTCTAAGAGGAAAAATAAGCTTTAAACTGTTTTTAAATTTAAGTCTTAAACTTAACTGTCAGATATGACATAGGCATGTTACGCAACATCAAACAAACATAAAAATATATTTAAAAATGATAAAAAATAACTACAAAATATTTTTTGTAGCTCACATTCAGAAATAGTTAGACCGATAAAAAGGTAAAAATAGGTTATCTTCATAAAAAAAACAATTTTTATGTAAAATATACAATAGAAAAGCTGTTATAAAATTTACAAATATACAAACGAGTAGTTGTACCCTTGTTCTACTCTTGTTTATCAACTCTATTCTACTCTTGTTTATCAATTCTTTATAATCTAATATGAAAAAAAGAAAATAAAATTCAGACTGATTCATAATTTTTCCTTGCAGTTTGCTCAACAGAAGATTCTCTTTTACTAAGTGTGGACATTTTTCCTCTGATGTTCGCTAATCGAACGTTTCTTTACTCCACATTTTCTTTGTAGCGCAACAAGCGAAGCGTTTAGCATTTAATGTGCTCCGGCCAAGTTTGCAGTTCCTTTTTTTGGAGCATAATGAGTTTTGAACCGCTGTTTAAAATAAGATGTAAAGAATAAAATATGTCGCATATGTATATGCTCTTGATATTTGCGCATGCGCAGTGTGAGATTTTCACACGTACGCGAAAAAGCACAAAGCCCAGATACTGCTGTTTTATGCACGGGTGAATCACAGTAGGAAAAAAATTGAAATCGCAATTATAAAAGTTTTTTTAAAAATTTTGGCATGACTTCAGTATACTAAAATCTTTCCAATAAATGTCCTACAAAATGGTACGAATATCGCCAAGATCAATTAATTTTTTTTCTAGGTTTTCTATTTCAAATATACCGACGCTTTCAGGAGACTTCATTTTATTTTATGTGTATATATATAAATAATAATATTATTGCGTTTATCTTACTAGAATGTGATCAGGTTCTTTCGGTATTCTTTCTATTAGAACTGGTATCGCTCCTGCTTCCACCAGGCCTTCAGCGCCTAAAAAAAGAAACTCTTCTATTATTTTGAAATCATTTCGTATATTGCAATAAGATTTCCTCAGAATTTCTGTAAAGTTTAAGAAACTCTTATTGATTGGTGCACAACCAACACTGAAAGGATATTCTCTTCGGAAATAAAAAATTCTGATGTTTCGTTATACCGCCTTTCTCCTAATTTGTTTCAAAAAACATTAGTTTTTTTTATTGGTAAAAAATTATCTTTTCTAATAATTAAAAGTATCATACAAATGCAGTTAAAATCATTTATGAATCATTTCCCATAAGCTCAGCTTATTGTTCGAAAAAAAAGGGGGACACAAGTGAAAACTATTCAAGATGCGTTTTATTAATATCGAATTCATGCATTAAATTCGCTTTCAAAATGCCTAATAAATAAAAAAAATTGAATAATTTCTATCTCTCTGAATGGTTGAACTTTATAAGGCTGTTAAATAATTAAAACCGATGAAGATTTAATATATTTAATCTTTCCGAAGGACATTATAGCTTTTGCATATTCATGTCATATTAATAAAAAAATATAAGTTCGCTTCAAAAATAACATTAATTTTTATTTTTCCTTTATGTATGATTAACTTGTTCAATCAAAACTAAATGCTTACTAATTCTATTACCCGACGAAATTTAATTTTATTATAGTTAAATATTATATATCGAAGGTACCTAAGAACACAAAAGTTATACAGAGACCTTCAAACAGAAATAATGAATTTTTTTAATGTTTTAATGATGCTACATTCTTTAAATTTTAATATTATTGCAGTCTGTTTGGCAACGAAATGCACCAGTTCTTTAAATTTCGAACGGTACACTCTTAAGTACAGTTTTCAGTAGTGGATTTAAAATCTATAAAAAGATAGTGTATATCCTAAGCAGAATATTTTTAATATATGTAATTCCTTTTCATTCAGTGACATTATTAAATATATTTCACTCTTTCTAAAATATTACTGATGAATATTTACATGTATGGACGTTTTTAAATTTATGTTAATATCAGACGTATCAATGCATCCATAATGTTTAACCCATGCATCATAGTCAAATTCAAGTTTGAGCACATGTTGCAAAAGATATGTGGAAATAAACAACAGTGTCCAGAATAAAACACAAATGATTCCTAATTTTTGTAGTTAGTTAATAATTTTTTTCTACTCACCGATTGGAGAAATGACGAGTCTTTGAAGGACAATATTCGCCGCGTGTCTTACCTCTTCTTCCTCGTCCTTTAAAAGATTCAAGGTCTCGTCGTAGAAGCCGTGGTTGTCAAAAGCTCGTCGGCCAGCAGGGGTAGCTAAAATTGGAAATAAATAGAACAGATATATGACATACTGTTAGTGAACAAACCATTTTATATCTAAAGAATACCACATTTAAATAACATTTTACATAAATATCCAGTTTTAAAAAACTTCGTGCTAAAAAGGGGGAGGCGACTTTTAATTATACAGCCGTGATATCACTAATAACGTCTTTTGTCGTAATGGAAAAAGACTTCTACTACTATCTAGTAAAAGAGGGTAAATTAAAATTTAATTCAATGATTTTTACTGAATGTGCTATTATCGACATCTGTTGTAAAGTGATTATTCTCTATTAATTCGTTTTTTAATTAAATAATTAGAATGCCGTTTAATACTTTGATATAGACTATGAATAAAGATATCTTTTTTTTTATTTAAAAAAATATTGAAAAAATCATATTATTTTCAAGATAAAAATTGACGTAAATAGAAGGTTGTGAATAAATTTCATCAAAAAGAAGTCTGATCAGTTCTGCAAATCCCACCGTTATAATGCAGCATAAATATTTACACATAAATATTTATGTGTAAAGATGTAATCGCTTGATACATAAATATTTACTTTTTGCCGACCCTCCACCAGTATGTGGTATTTCTGGAGGTAATTTAACAGTTCATCGCATTTTAATAGAATGTGCATGTTTTATGGATCTTCGTTGTAAACATTTTAACTCCAAATATTTTAATTTAGATTTTATATTGGGTGAAACATATCATCTAAATATTTTCATGTTTCTTAAAGATGTGAACATCATTTATAAAATTTAACTTTTGGTTTAAATAACTTCCTCACGTTTTTAACTTTTAACTAGTTTGGACATAGCCACTTACACTTTCTCACCATTCGAGTTTTTTTAAATCTTATTGTGAAAATTTTAAGCAGTTTCGGCGCAGAACATCCTACATCAGGATCTTGCACCAGAAATATAAATCTAAGTCGAATCCACTGTTATTAGAAATTTAACATCTGATCAGATATCTACTTTTATGACATTCCCTTTAACAATTAAACAAGTTCAATATCTTCATATTGTTACAAATCCGTAATGTTGTTTCCCACCACGGTTGGTTCAATCACAGGAAAGACCGTTTTACGATCATCTGATGGATGCAGAACCATTGCTGAATGAGTGAACCCACAGCTTGGTGGCGTATTTACCAATTTCGCCATGTATTGACAATTTTCACGAAAACATGAATTTTAGGGTAGGCACATACCTTAAGCACTTCATGCTATACAGATATTTGGAAATAAATTCAAAGAAATCTGTCTTTGTGTCACAAATGATGAACTTGATCCATATAGACAAATATTATTAAAAGAAATTATTTATCTTAGATTAGTTGTCTAAGATTACGTTATTATTTCCTGATTCTGCTCTTTTAATAACCTTTTGGAATATTTATATTAACTGTGAAAACTGAAGAGAATAACTCTCAGACACTGGATCAGAGGCATGAAAAAATGTTGTAGTACAAAAAATTAGCCATTTAATATTTCAGAAAAGTTTACAGACAAAGGCATAGAATTTTGCATCGTTTTAGATGAGGATAGGAACAATATTTTACTCATTGGCACATTTTCGTTATAGAAAAAGCAATTTAAAAATTTAATATTTAAAATTTTATCATTTGAGAACACGATGCTGTTTTCGTTATAAGTTTTTGAATAATTGAAGGTACCGAATAATGGAAGCTCGAAATCGCGTAGGCAATGAATAAAGCATAAATGGCATTATTCATCTTTTTATTGCATACATTTTTTTAATCTGCTTTTACCAATATTGCATATGTATGTTTCTTTGACAGCAGATGGGTTTTTAAAAGGTTGATGTAGAACTATGACATCATAGCTATTATTTTAACTCAAAATTGGCCGAACTTCAAAACTTTCTCTTATTAAAATTATTAAATATTACTTATTATTATTTTCTAAAAAAAGCAAAATATACACTTGCTATCTTAATCTATAAAATTTTGCTTTCTGAAATATGAATATAATTGCAATAGCTAAGGAAATAAAAGCTTGTTTCACTTTTTTTTGGGGGGGGTCATAATCCATAGAAAGGAATACACATTAGTGATTCTGAATGTGTAAATCTAAAACCTCTGAACCCGTTAAAAATTTTAGAATTTGAAATTTTGAATCTGTGGTTACTTTTGAGTAACTTACCGGTCACCGCTCCTAAGCACTTTGCGACGTTTATTCTTAATTTAGAATCAGGATCGTCACATAAGTCCTTTAGTATATGAACAACGCCTAAAATTTAAATTTATGTTAAAATATTCAGTCTTTGCACATTTTCGAGTGTTTTTTTTAAAATGGCAATCAAATCTTGTTCAAATTTTCAATCGTTAATGAAATACTTTTTATTCATTCACTCACGTTCAAATACACTTTTTTTAGAACTTGTAGTGAATGATACTCGATTTTAATACAGTTTTTTCCAAATATTAATTCATTCATTTGGTTAATTCTTTATTAATTAAAAAACAAAATTCTCCACCAAAAATTTTTATTTATCCACCGCCAATTGCGTAAGGCTTCAATTTATTTGTTTCCCCCCACCCAGAATAATGAAGTTAAACCTAGCATGTTTTCGACTGATTATTTTAAACGATTCTGTTTATTTTTTTAGTGTTTGATGCCTTTAAAATTAAACAGCGTTAATTAATCAATTTTTCGGATTAATTGAAGCATCAAAAGTACTTCAAAATTTTAACTCAAAAGGTTAAAATAAAATAGAATAAAAAAATTAAAAACTTCTAATCTGTATTGTGTTACCTTAACTGCCGTTAAATATTCACGCATCTTGCGTTGCACTAATTAGCGTAGAAAATACAAGTATGCGGAGTGTGTTCCGATTGCCAACACCTTTATTTTAAACGGATACGGACGATTTTTTTTTCGGCCAGACTAATCAGCAAAAAAAATTATTACATTAATAATAGAATAGTTATAACAATTATTTATATTAATTGTAGTTTTTTAAATAAAAAATAGCTAAAATATTTTTTAATTGACCTAAGTTGGAATTGGCTTAATTTTTTTAAATATTACTTGTAAAACTATATTATCATTGAGACTTATAATAAAGCATCATTCAATCGTTATTAATAGAGCTTATAAATTTAGTATCTGAATGCTAATAAATAAAATTTGAATTTTAAAAATAATAATGGAATTATTTTAATACGCAATTATTTTTCTTACTGTAATTTCATTTCTATGACTGATTGTTAAAGACCTGAAGATGAATAAAATATTAATTATTCGTTGATTTACAATCCTTCCTTTTAGAATAAATGTAAAAATTAAGTTTTCTCCAATGCAGTCCAGTGGAATTAACGCCAATGGAGTCTAATGCTTTGGTGCTAAAACACAGCTCAAAGTTAGCATGCCCTGGACTATAAAACTAAATGTCTAATTCGAACTAATATCTCTAAAGTTCATATAATAGAGTTTGAAATCCTTTCCCCCGCTTGGATTAGGGGCTCGTTGACTGCGATAAATGAGGGAATCGTTTTGTGCCCAGACAGTGAGTATCAGGGATGCACAACCTTTTCAGGATGAGGGGCCAAAATATGTAAAGGGATCACGAAGAGAGCCAAAACAGCACATGAATGTTAAAACATATTAAAAACGTGAACATACTGGGGAGGGGGGGTTGTGGCAATACGCATGAATTACAATTATTACTTTACTTATTTTACTCATGCACACATTATGCAATAAATAAATGAATAAAACAACAAACATTATAGATATGAGTGAAATACTTTACCTTAAAAAATTCCTGCTAAAAAGGGGACAAACTTGAAAAAGAATAACAGAGGAAAACTTTTTGGTAATTATACAGAGAACATAATTTAAATTTTGAAGAAAAAATTAATGATCAAAATTAGTAAAAATTTATGAGATGACTGGGACTGAATGATGAAGTTAATTGATTTTATGTTCAGCTAAAGATTATTTCTGGCAATTCGTAGGATTGAAGGTCGGTTCTTATCTGCTATTCTATTTTTTTAATTTTGATTTGTTTAAACTCATTAGTGGGAAAGTTTGCTCACAAATATAAGTGCTGCCAAAGAAAGTTACACTTGCAAATGCATTTTGCTTTAAGTACAAAAATTCCTTCGGTAAATCTTTATAAAATTCTAATATCGGTTTATCTTTGAATTGAATTTTGAAAAAATCAGAATTCTGTAAATCAATTAAGGCTAACTGCATACTCTCATCCACTAAATTTACATAAACAGAAATTGGAGAAAAAAATACATCAATTTTTGTTTGGCGCTTTTCAAAATCTGAAAATCGATATTCAAATGCTTTACACAACATTTGAATTTCATCATAATTCTGCATTTTCATGTGTGGAAAATTTTTACGTCCGCGAACTTCTCCTTTACGAAAACTCGCAGGGGGGGAACAAACTGAAAAGCCGCGTAATAAAATGTAAATAAACTTAATAAACAACTGTAAATTATTTATTCTGATGTAGAATCATTTTCGTATAAGATTTTTATTCTGTTTATTTAAAAAGGTCTCATTTCATTTTAAATTAGTCTTTTTTTATGAACAACATTCGCGGGCCAACTTCGAAGGTTAAGCGGACCAATTTTGGTCCGAGGGTCATAGGTTGTGCATCTCTGGTGTATATGAGTATTCGTCGGCAGAATTGTCTAGAATTCGTAGTTTTTATCCTAAATTTGAGATTCCATCACCAGGCCGAAACATACAGAATTATATGCTTTTAATGTGCTTTCAACTCTTTCAGACAATCAGAATTAACTAACCTCTCCTTCGGAGACCGCTTCTTGGCCACCATATTAATAAAATTAATTTAATCATGTAAAACAATGATAAAATACATCTTGTCCGTCAAATGAAAGTAGTATTTTTAACAATGCGCTGTAAATAAAGAGCAATTTGCCAAGTTAATAATGCGTTCAAAGGGGTTTTGGCCAGTTTTTAAGGCTCTACTAAAACTATCCCTTGAAAATAAAGGGCTGTAAGGGAGAAGGCTGCCAATAATGGCATATTTAGGGCTAATAAGATACCAATTGAAATAATAATAATAAAAAAATATGGCGGAACCAACTTTGCAATTGAGGCCGTGTTATTCCATGTTTCCCCCATAAAAGTAAAGTAATTACTTTAAAGATTTCTTTCGAAACAAAGGGTGAGGGGGGGGGGCGCGGACCGGTGACCATTGATGTTTCATTTGTGAAAATTTCCATATGAAATAAAAATTGACAAAAGCAGATCAGAGATCGGAGGTGAGGGATAAAATCTTTGATATTCCTGATCATTTTAAACACATACTTTTGCTTCAGTTGTCACTTCAAAATTATTTTGCTGCTTTGAATTTTGCAGTGGTAACTTTTATGGATATTTTCCCGAGAATAAATGTTAGTGAGAAATATCACATGCCAATTAGCCTGGAAGACGCCAAAACATGAAAGTGTGCCAAGCAAAACATTACAAAATTTACAAGAAACCTTACATTTCACACCATAATTTTCTGTAATTAATGAGTATAGGGTGAATTTTGGTGGATTGTTGATGAGTGAATAGGAAAGTATATAGTCTTATTTCCGAACCTTATGCTATGGATTTTTAAAAAAATGATATTGATTTTATGAGCGGAGCTTAAGTTATTGGCATGGATTTAAAAAATTATTTAATCTAGTATATTACACACACTAAGAATTCTCTGGTTTCAATGTCGGGTTAAGAGTATCTAAAATTTGAAGCTTGACATTTCTGAGCTTATTCCGTTACTTATTAATTAATCGTTGAGATATGAAAAGATAACTTTGACACTTTTTTTCATCGTTGATGTCGGTAATTTTGACATTTTTTACATAAAAAAACCATCAAAGAATGCTTGATTTTTTCTCGTAAGTTAGAAGTAGACATGCATAATCATAGAATTGCAATACCAGTTTGTTATGGTTCTACATTTGGCACGTTTGGACTGTTTCACCATTAATTAATGCGTACTGATACTTTGTAAATGTAAATTTGGCATTCCCTAAGTTTGTTACCCTGGATCAAATATCCTCCTACAATTATGCCGAGGAAATTTATAAAGAAAATTGTTAGCGCAGGTACCAGTGTCTGAACACGGCATAAAATGACAAAGTCTCTGAAGAAATAACTGCCTTCAAAAAGGAGCTCAGACTAATTAAACTAAAATTCAAAATGTTGTTTTAAAATTTTGAAAATCGTGTCAAGTCCACCCCTCCTCTTTCCTTTCCTTTCATTATTTTTTAATTTTCTTTTTGCTAGTCATACTCATTTAGTGTAAATCACTAATCGAAAAACATTAATGATAAATGATGATTGCTCTTAAATGATGGTAATGCTCAGTGATGGACGAAGAAGTTCATAAGGAATGAGAGATTTCGATACTCACTAGTAAACTCTTTTGAAGCCACTCGCCTTGAGTCGAATACAAAGTCACACAGGGACTGGACGGCTCTTCTTTTCTCATTCATCTCCGAACTTTGCATCTTCTTCGCCTAGAAGTTGACGAATTTATTTAATTGTAATTGAATGAGGTTGCTTGCAATCTCAAAATTATTAAAAACGTCTATTCTGATTTTTCAACTATTTCGAGTGACCACGGAAAATAAGTACCATCAAAATATTGTGATTTATGAATAATATCGATTGACTGTTATATCTGTTAAACAGAGATACGTATTTTCAAATTCTATATTTTCTATCTTAATTCGATACTTTACCGTTAACCGGGCACAAGCGAAAAATCGCCAAATAATGTAGAATTCCGTTATCTGTTTCATCATTCACTTCTCTTGGCGCATCGGCTCGCGTTTGGTTCACAATTGGCAGCATTTGCACCCGGTTAACGGAAAAATACTCTTTATTCTGATTTGAGTGGCGTGCAAGATATGTGCTTTTAATAAAGAGCAATTTTTTAAAAAAATTTCGTCCAATCCTTTTTGTAGTTTCTCTTCTCTATACTTCGTATATTGGAAAGTAAAAAGTGAATTTAAGAGATAAGTAATGGGAATGCAGTTAAGTTTAAGCAATTTAACTTGGTACTTTTGCGATAGACAAGTGCAAGCAAAAATTCTTAAGAGAAATTTGGCGGAATTCTACATTATTTGTAATTTGCAGATTCACAAGTTTCCAAATTTAAAATAAGTTCATGATTTTTAAGCATTTAATCATTGAGTTCTGAAATTTATTTCCTTTTTTCTGTCAATTGCAGCAAAATTTGGTGTACAATAATAGGAAAATTTTTGCAAGATAAGAATTAGGAAACAGGATTTTTTTTGAGAGAGGAGAGAAAAACAGATTTTAATTATTAACGATAAAGAAACTATTATTTTTGATAATGATCAGACTGATAATCAATCATGGAAGGCATATGGTTTTGCAAATGAAAGGGAAAAAAGACTCTGTTGGATATAAAGTAAGTATATCCTTTCAAAGTTTTGGGATTGTTTCTGCTGCTTTTTCTTTATCCTTCAAGAACATTTTTTATACATCAAAGAATGCGAAAATAATCATTTTCTCTTTGGCGACTTTTCTTTGGCATATGGTTTACTTTACTCGATTTTTCCTCAATTGACAAGCAAAATGTGACCCACCAGCAAAGAAACTTTCTCAAAAATAACTGTATTCCCTCAGTTTATGTTTCACCACGCCAAGTATGTCAAATAACCAAACTCAAAAATCAAGATTTTCGACGAGGTCAGCAATATTGGGTTACTAAAAGAAGTACTGTAATGTTTGTTTGAGTTACAATATATGGCCGCAAACTCAAGGAACACATTAAAAAAGATTTCACTAAAGGAATATTTCTTACCATAACTGGTATGGCCCATCTTCCGAATGATAAATTATGTTTTTTTGGATTCAAAACATATCCTCCAATGGCAGTAACGGCTGTTTTTCGACGCTGCGAGTGGTCAACCATTATTTACCGGGATAAAATTAGTTTTTATTTAAATTCGATTTAAGAAAGTTTTGTATAGTATATTCATAAGGTATCAAAAACTTCTTCACTAAAAAAATCAATTGAATTGAATAAGAATTGTAATCTATAAATGTTATTGATTCATAATAAATGTCGCGTGTTTCAAAAGTAAGTTAATTAAGAAAGGGTGAAACTACACAAATAGAGGCTGGGGAAGTAGCAAGCATAAACGAAATCCAATATTTCAACTGTACAATCCTTCAACGGAGATTGTGAATGCACGCACGCACGCACACACACACACACTGTTCAGCATTGGAGATTTATGTGCACAGTAGAATTTTTTTTCAATGTATGCAATATCTCAAAGAATTATTCATTACCGATTTCTCTGATTCATTATATAATTAGATATTTAATTTTATTTTTAAAAGTATTGAAATGATGTTAATTATCTTTTATTTTGGTTCAATTAATAAATGTATTTATAAAAAATACAATGTTAAAATTTTATATAATTTTTTGTCTTAAGGAGTCCTTTTTAACAAAATATCAACATTTTAACTTTTAAATAGTAAAAAAAGTTTCGGTGTTCTGCGATTAAATATGCAAGTCATGACGTTTTAAATATCTCCTTTTTTAAACAATCAAAAAATTAATAATTTTATCTTCGAGAATTAAATTAAACCTTCGAGAATTCCGAGTGCTAATTGGCGTATCTTCTCTGAACAATAGAATGACTTATCATTCGTTTTCATACGATAGTGATACTCAGGTTCATTTAGCTTTAGTCCTAACTGGCCGAAACTTTCATTTTATTTAAATTAAATATCTGAAGAATATATCACTAAATAAAAATTCTAATGATTTTATAGGACTACTGTATAAAAATATAAAATTCGTAATTTATTAGAACAATTATCGACTCAAATTACATAAAATAGTATATTTAAGTCATTTTAGACCATTTTCCCCGATTAGATGCATATCCTTCATACTAACTGTAAAGAAATTAAGTATTGAGAACCGATTAGGATGGGTATGTAAGTATATAAGCCCTGTTTACCATGCAATATTGTAGCCTTATTGTTTACTATTAATATTTTGAAAGTTCAAAGAAGCCTTTTTCTGTACTCATCTTTTAAGAAAATATTATCTTTCATATTTATGTCATTTCTTATAGAAGTTTTCCAAGTTTAATTTGCAGAAACAGTTAACAATATTTTAATTTGAGTTTTGTCAACCTCATGATAACACATTGACAAAAACTCAGATTGACCCGTTCATAAAAGCTACTTTTTCAGTATGCTCAAGCAGGCTACAATTTATTTCCATTTTTGTGTGAAATAATTTGTTTGAAAATATGCTTCGAATATTTTTTATTGATTGGAAATAGAAATTTAATTCTTATATTAAAATATTTATGTTCTTGAAAAGATAATTTGTTGATGACATAAAAATAATTTTTGTTATTTAAAATTTTCCAACATAATCAGAGATAAATTTAAAATTTTGCCCAATTTTTAATAAATTAAAAGAGCATTTGAAACTTTAAAAAAATGCTCCTAGGGCACATATTTTCAGCTAAAATAGGAAAGTGAAATTTGGGTAACTGTAGGTTAAACAATCTAGCTCGTATTGCTACGCGCACACGCACTCACATATTTTTTTTTTATTAAAATAGATACCTATATTTGTTAAAAGCAAACCAAACCCAGCAGCATTTCACTAAAAAAATTTTTATCGGCGATAAAGCGCAACATGGACAACGCCGAAACATTTTAGGCTAGCTTTTAAACATCTTTCGTCATATCTTATGAATTTAAGAATATAATTAATTAATTAATTAATTTTAATTTAATTTAATTTAATAATTTTAGATTTAAGGAAAAGAAAAAATACAAAAAGTAAGCTCTTGCGTTTTTTATGATGATAGATATTTTTTAGAATATTGATAGTAATTTGGAAAATTTCTATTAAAGTTATATAAAAATTTTTTGTTCTGTAATTATCGTTGCTTTATACTTTTTCAATCGGGTTTTTTCCTCTTGCGTTTTTGAAAGCTATGGAGATATAAACATTCTGAACATCTTTATTTAGATGCTTAATTTTTTTTTCTATTTAAGCATTACACTTAGAAGAAATTTTCGTTTTATTAAGGAATTAGTTGAACTTTATTATCAGAAACCTTTGATTTCAGAAATATTTTTGAAATTGGACTAATATTTTAATGCTCATTTTTGTTACTGATACGGTTTTAAAGTAATTCAAAATATCAAATATTATTTCCATTTTTTTTGGATACTCTTCGGAAGTTTAGTTCATTAATGCTATTAAATATCGGGAAAAATTGTTTTATTATCAATTTGGAGAGTTTATTTATCAACTTTTAAAGCCATCCATAACAGGAATAAAAAATAATGGACTTTTTTTTCTTTCTAAAAAACCGAAATATATGCATATTTTTAAAAATATAATTCAGACGTTTTGTGCAAAATAAGTCATAATAATTTGAATTTGCTTGTTGAAATAAAAGGAAAAAGAATTTAAGTTGCTTAATTCTGAGGAGAATGGCACATTTTGTTGATAAGCAAGATATAAGATTCGTCATGACAAATAAAGCGAACGAGCTATTAACTATCATGGAAACATAAGATCTTAATATAGCGACTTTCTTTTTACTTTTTCATATAAGAGCGGGAAGAAGAAAAATAGTGTAATTGTCTAAACGAATGAAAAAAAAAATGAGCTCAAAAAAATTGAGATTGATTTTGATAAATATTTCTCCATGTATTTTAATTTTTATTTTGGTATTACTTACTTTAACTTCTATGGGCATGATCATTCAAAAACTCTATGTTAAACGAATGAGGTTTGATATGGGATATTTTAAATCCATTTTTTAAATTCAAAGATAATAATGAAACTGTAATAGATTATCTCTTTTATCAGTAAATTAAATACGAAGGATAATGCTTATATTTATGTTTAAGGGAAGATGGGTAAATGTTTCTTCAGAAAGAAATAACGAAGAGCAATAAAAAAGAACAAAACATGGTGTGGCTATGTCGTGGACCCGGCCGTGTGTTGTACGTGAATACGTTTATGTAACGGATTATATTTTTTAAATAAAATATTTTTATTTATGCATTTAGGATAAAAGCAAGGAAAAAAATTATTATTGTGTTATAATACAACTTTATTAATTATAGGTCTGTGATTCGAAAAGTACGACACAAAGGATATATAAGATACATCGAGATTTCTGGTAAACGTTAAATCAATATAGGTATTACCTAAAGTTGTTGGAGAAGTTTCAATATAAGACAAATTTAACTCGTTGAGCATGAAGTCGAGCAATGAGTGGTTTTGTGAGACATCAACATTCAAGTCTCCTACTACCATAACTGGTGTAGTAAGATCAGGCTCGTAATCGGGTATAAATTTAGATTTCAGTATTATCATTCAATTGTTCCTGAGAAGCCCTTTCTAACCGTATACGATTTCTGTATTTGGTTTTGGATTTTCGAAGAATTTAGGCTGACATTATATATTTTTAATAACATATTTTTATTTTGGCATTTTATTACATTCACTGTTACTACTTTATACAAATTATTTATAATTAATCGATAGATTTTAACAACAACAGACGATTAAAACTTAAACAGATATAGTAGCTTTTCCAAGTCAAAAATTATACTAATTGAACATTTCGATACGCAGCAAAATAACCTCAAAATGGTGGCGTTTCTCCTCCACCAAGCGCGATGTGTCACTGTTTTCGTTTATTGTGATGAACCTTTTGATCACTTAGCTATCCAGTGGTATAATTTAATTTTGGATGTAGAGAATAGATTCGAAATTACAATGAAAACTGTATCCCACGGTTTTATTATTACTAGGTTTTTTGGATTGCCCCCGTATGGTATCAAATGTAAAAACGTATTCACGTCAAAAACATGACACAATTTGGATGAAACTCCACAGTTTTAACGGAAATAACACTAAATAAATGGACTATCTGATTTTGATTCAGACCGGAAAACCACTAGAAATAATCAAACATAAGACATTTAATTATTTGATGATAGTTCAGAGTTAATCACAATTATTTTGGGATCGAAGAGGCAAAGGATCTAACGACTGATTCTTTGACATTGAGAAAACTGATGCATAATTTATCTTTGAGATCTTCTTTGATATAGAATGGCACAAAATTAATTTTTAAAATGATGAAAATTGTTTGTATCTGCTAAAAATAAAATATTCTGGTGATAAACGTTTTTTATTGCGGCTTGTTTGTGGAAAACTACAATGTTCATCGAACTGCTGAGGAAGACGCATAAGCGGAAATGACGTCTAAGAAACCCTCTTGAATGTATTTCCAAGAAACCAATTGCAAGCCGATGCCGTATTCTTTCTTTTCATTGGTTTATGATATATCTGTCTTTATCGTTTCGACGTTAATTTACCTGTCTACATTTTTTTTGCATTCCCTGTCATAGGTGTGTTTCTTCATATCTTTTATGGTGTACACGTAGATCTGGAATTTTAAATATCGGGCGTTACTTTTGGATATTTTTTTTGAAACAACAATACGTATCTGTTGTAGTAAATAATTCTTTTGACATAGTTATTGGTGAAATAAATCAAAATGTGTATCCCGGAATCATATCATCCGTTTGCATTCAACAGGTGAGCCTGAAGTTTTGTTATACTTACTCCAATTAATTTACGCTTATAACGGTATAGTTAGTATTTCTCATTAAGACAATTATTAAGACATAATTATGAGAGTATTCACTTTCTGTTTTGATTTAGTTTGCTATTATTGAATATTGTGGAATATTTTAGTAAACCTATCATACGAATGCCTGTATTTATAAACATAGTTTCGTTTTGCGTATTATCATATATAATTTAAATATATTTGAAGAAATTTTCCTGTAACTAAAGAATATTTGGTTAATGATAAGATCAAATCGAAACGAAATTGATATTTGCTTGATAAATTTTTTTGTTATTATTCATATACTTTTCAGCACATTTGTTTATTGAATTTAGAAATGTGACTAGTTATAGAAGTCAATGTATTTTTGGACAGTGTGATGTTTTATTTTGTATCAAATAGACGGTGTGAATTATAATATTTTTATTCAGATTATATATCTAGAATTCATAAACAGATTAATTAGTATTTTTAAATGCTTATCTGAAACTAAAACACGGATTAAAGTATTTATACTTTATTAAATTACTCCTGAATAATTAATTTTACCTTTTGACAGCTATCAATGTAATAATTAGTTCTTTTAATTCCAAGAATTTCCCCCTAATTGGCAGGATCTAGTCAGTTTTATAATTAGAAGACTTTTTATTAGATTATAGGTAAGAAGGGAATGAAAAACCTTTTACTATTTAAATTAACTAATACAGTTTTAAATCTTTAGAATAATCTGATTCTTATATTAATGAAAAAAAGCCTTAAGTAACATTTTAAGTTATAGTTGTTTAATAAAGAATTTAATTTATTGAATTTAACAACTATGACGGATACACATGTATAGTTCTAAATAAAATTTAAAAATGGTTATATAAAGGTTTTTTTAAAAGTTTCTTGGCTTCTTGCAACTTATTATACTTGTATATTGGCACTGTTAATTGCAGTTATCTGATTAAAAAAATAGATTAAATCTTTCAAATTCCTAATTCTGTATTGAAATATGAAACTAAGCGATCTGCATACTGAATTTTTTGAGAATTAAATTGAATGCAACTTATTAAATGACAAATTATTTAGATTGTAGTAAAAACATTAAATAAAGGACTGGAATTTTTTCTGTATTATTTTATAACTTGACGTTATAATGTTTTTATAATTATGCTGTATTGGTTTGTGAAATCATTTTCTTATTTTATTTAATTAAATGCAAGTGAGCATTTCAACTAATAGATTTCAGTTAAAAATCAAAATTTGAAAGTTTTTGTGCAATTTCTTTTAAGTTTGTTCAATCCATCTAAAAAAATTATACTAAATTTTCCAGTGTTTGCTGAAAACAAATAAGTGTAAAGTAATTCTATTGTTTATTTAAAATTTTTTATAGCATAACTATGTTAAATAAACATAAGGAAATGTTATTATGAATTATTTATAAAATTATTAGCATGTATTAAAAAGAATAATTTCCATCTTTTTCTCATACTATTGAAATGATTAAAATTTTTTGCTTCATTGTTTATATATGTGCTGAAAAATATTGTAGTTTTCAAATTCATTTTAAATATGTAACTTTAAGTGTAACTTATCCTGATTCTTTACATTTCTCAGAAAATATGTATTTCAATGTTGGAAGATTGGAATTTTTACTTATGTAATCATAGAAATTTTGAGCTTAAATAAATGTATTGAATTTTATTATCTGATTTAAATTTTATCTTTTACATACTGCGAATTTCATCTATATATAATTTCTGGTGCTTTAAGTGAAAACGATTAATGGTCTTACATAAAAAATTATTTTTCTTGAAATTATGGGCAGTTACTTTTTTTCTGTGTTTTGGCTGTGAACTTAAGAAAAGTGGTATTTTCTGTATATCTAGGAAAGTAAATATGAAAAAAGTAATCTAGGAAAGTAATTACTGAAGGTAGTAATTTTGATCATTCTCTTTTTAAAGTATCAAAAACTATTTTTTCAAGATTTGTTTTCTAAAATAATTTTTTTTAAATATATTTATTTGTTAAATTTTATATTTCCATCACATTTCCTTAATTGCTTTATTATTAATTAAATGAGGTTATTGTGCTACAAAATTTGTTTACATATTTTCTTTTTTATGGACTTGAATACTTCTTACTTTTACATTTCCATATCCTAAATGGCTTTTTCTTTCATTTTATAAAGGTTTTTTTTTTAATTATATGAAATGATTTTGCCTGTATTCTATATGTTCTTCATTGGTTTCATTCATTTTTTTACTTCCATTTTTTTTCCTAACTATGGAAAACTTTAAAAATTTTTAATCGGACAACAGATAGTGTAAGTAACAAAAACCACTATTATTTATGATTTAATCTTGATTTTGAATAATTTTCGCCACATATTATATGTAAATGAATTAAGTATCCCTTTTTTTGTGGAGTAGTTGCTCGTCTTCTATTTTTTAAAAATCTGCTTCATAACAAAGCAAATAATTTTCAATAAGTGAATTTCGGATACTAAAGAAAAGGAGAGTAATTCAATTGTGTGGAATTTTGATTGTACTATAAGTATCTTTTTGGTTTAATCTTATGAATTTAGTGAATCTGTTAAGATCAATTATTTCAAAATCAGAAATAAATCCTGCCACATGCATAAAATTTCTTTTCCAAATAGCTTACATTTAGTAACAATTTTTTTACATTATAAGAGAAAATGCATGTGAACATGCTGAAATTTGAAAAGATAATTGAAAGAAATTAATATCAATCATTATGTCAAAGTTGGTGCATTTAAATCTGAAAAAAAGTTGTAGGTGCTCTGATTTTTCAACTGTAATTTATCTCCTCTCATCAAGCTATGTACAAGTACTCATAAAATAAAGAACAGATAGTGCAAAATGTTTAAAAATAAAATATAAAGGATGATACTTGTTCAGTAATAAAAATAACTACCGAGTCTTCCTATGTATTCATAGCGCTAGAATAAATAAAATTACTCTGAATAAAAACTTCAGATTTTTGTTTCTATTTAGTGTTTTGGTTTCAAATATGAGAATGCTTCTTCTTATAGCACCTCTAATTTTTCAGAGAGTAACATATATTATAAAATATTATAAACCTTAAGAATAAAGTATTAAATTATCCCTTGCTGAGATGAATTATTTAAAAATTAAAGATGATCATTTGATATAAAAAGTTATATGATAACAGGAAGAATTATTTGTAACTTTTATTATGGAGAAGAATTAGTTTCACATATGCCAAAAGCTTTAACTTTAATCATATTGGCTATTTAAATCATTTTGGCTATTTCTATTTTATTTTAATCTATTATAATTAATTTTCTAAGGTAAGCAAGAATCATATTTTTTCTGTTTTTTCTCTGTTATTTATCAAGAGTCTTTTCTGTTATATATTAATTTTGTTATCAAGGATACATCAACATTGTTTTGGACTAGGTGCAAAAAACAATTATATTGCGTTTTATATTGTATTTCACTCTTTTGTACTGTAGAAGTATTAGCTTTTAACTGATTGTTTAATTATTATGAGAATCACAGTTTTCTTTTCTTTTTTTTTCTTTTTCAAATTAATAAAATTCAAGTAAACAACAATTTGTAAATTCAATTATCAGTTTCTTTACTTGTCACTCCTGTACTATTTATAAAGTTATTAAAAACTGTGATCTTTATTGTTTATTTCTGTAAATAATTGTCAGAAAAGGATATGAAAACTTTTTCATTAAATAACTGTAATAAAACAAATTCAAAGTGATCTTAAATGAATGCTCTAATTTTGAAAAGTTATTTTTTCAATCAAATAAAGTAGGAACTAAATTTTGAAATTCATTATAAAATGGATCATCTGAAATTTTGTAACATTTTTTTAAATATATATATATATATATATATATATATATATATATATATATACACAATTTTAGAACATATTATTGCTTATACATAATATTAAATATTGTCCTATCTATAAGTTGGTATTAGAGAGAATTACTGACAAGTATTTAGTTACTGCATCATATGAAGTGTTTATTTAAGTTCTTGTAAGGGGTACATAAACTAAATGAAGTATTTTTTCCCTCACAACTAAATAAGATGAAGGTAATTATCTTCAAACTCTAATGATTGCAATAATCCAAATCATGATATTCACTATGCTACAAAAAGTGAGGATGAGTTTTGTTGCCATAAAGTATATACGAATTTCTATATTTGTTATTTTTGGAGAATTAGGATAACAAATTGTGTTGTGACCTACTGAGTTTTGTAATTACCTTGGTATGCAGAAATTTGATTTTTTTTAAAAAAATTATTGGAGGGATATAAATTTAGAGACAAAGCAAATGCTAAAAAGTTGACATGTGTTAAAATGATAAGCTTTGCAACAACTTTTGTTTATTTTAAAGAAGTATTTAGCTGATATGTTTTCTTTATCTTCCTAATCTACTTATTTCTGGAATATGCACTCACTTTTATCTGAGCCTTTTTGAAACATTTTACCATAGATTGATACACCTTATTGCATATTCTTCTAATTTCTTGAAAATGGGTCATGCGTGTTGAAATGATTTGAAATAATATACCTTTGCTCCAACTCTCATTGTCACAAATATAACTTCTATACATGTTAAATGCTGTGAAAAAGTATTACTATATTTCTAATTCAATGTGAAAAAGAATATTGTTATTGGCATGTATGATTATTCAATATTTATTCGTTTTATAAAAAGCTAGTCAGATACTTCCTTTTTTTTTCTCTTAAGAATAATGTCTGAATTGCTTGTTGCCGAAAATTATTATTAGGAAGGGTGGAGGAAATAGAAGTGAAAAGGTAGCAGAAAAATTTCCATCGAAAAAACTTGAATTGTTGATTGCTCAAGCTATTTTTTAAAACATTGTTGATTGGACATAGTTCTAAAATGATATGTGGTTTCTCATTGATACTCCCAGTCCCTTCATTCTTTTAAAGTTTATTGTTTGCACTTTCCAAACTCACAGTTTTTCATGTGTTTATCAACTCATATTACTCTGTAAAAAATAGTTGCTAAATGTAACTTTTTTGGAAGGTAAAAGTCAGGGATTTGCATTTTGGGAATACTGCATAACAACTAAAATTTTCTTTCTACTGCTTTAATTTTGAAGCTATATTTGGCATTTCTGTCAATCAAAGCTGTCAACACACAATGTAAAGCTTTGTACTTAATCTTACACAAATATATTGTGCATTTTTTAAAACTTTTTTTTTAAATTCTTTATTTATTTTAGCTATGTGATGGAAATCATGATTGACCAGATAATCACAAGCGATTGTAAAGGATAATCATTAGCGAATTATTCCCGGTGTGTGCATCATTCTTTTGTAAAGT
This sequence comes from Argiope argentata, assembly GCA_026289955.1. Taxonomy (NCBI): domain Eukaryota; kingdom Metazoa; phylum Arthropoda; class Arachnida; order Araneae; family Araneidae; genus Argiope; species Argiope argentata. The sequence goes on along the minus strand of JAOUZG010002851.1, from coordinate 6,716,722 downwards.
CACAAAGAGTTCTGGTATATTTACAATTCAGTTGATGTCGCGCACGCTTATTAACCATTATTGCTATTCAAATGAACGTTAGATCCTTTTAATAATCTTTGTTCATAGATTTTTATCACAATCTTATTCACGGCTTATTTTTGTATTATGTGATTGATATTGAATTAACTGCAGACTTACTAAACTTATACGATTTTTTAAAAAGATTTATAGATTGCATTAGAGAGTAAAAAGGCAATTTTTTTGTGTTCTATTTTTGTTTTTAAATATCATCCTTTTGCTTTTTTAATTGGCTTTTAACCTAGATTGAAACATGAATATCGCAGGTCATTTGTAGCCGACAGGTGTTGGTAATGAAACAAACCTTATTTTGCTTTCCTCGCGACTTTTTTTTATTTTTTGCATCTATCGCTGTTTTGATGTACACTAAATACATCTGTTGATTCTTAAATTAAAAACTGGTCTACCCAGATGTTTACCACACATCTAAACTAAAGAATGTAACTATTATCATTATTTGTTTTTTTTTTTTTCTTTTCGAGGTTTTAAAATTGAAATTGTTCTGAAGATCAAAACAAATAGCAAATATAACATATTTTAGTGTTTTCGGAATCGAATTTTATCATTGAAAGCGATTTTGTTAAATATAATTATTTCATAATATCTTTAATAGTTCAAGCACTTTGTTTAAATTTATTCATATTCATATTATTCAATTAATCGTATTTATTTTATTTCTTGATATTTTTTGACACAATTGTTTTTCATTTATTATGTTAAATGCATTTTGTTCCCAGTTAATTTATGTCTGCGATTGGATTCAATCAATAATATAAAATTGCAAAGGCTTCGGATGTGTCGAACTATTTAAGAACCAACTTTCGAACTGTTATTGAGTATTTCCAAATCAAATCAGTTTTTTTAGAGGAATATTTTTTTTTTTTTGAATTTTTATAAAGAGTTCTTTTTATACCTGTCGTAATATTAAACTTTATAACTAATCATAAGAATAACTAGATTTATAATAGCGAATATAGAACTAGTTTTGTGATTTTAAATTTTCTTGTCTTGAAATTTAATGCAACAGTGAAAACAAAATAAATCCGAATTGAACTATTATGTTCCGAACTTTTTACTGAAAAATAATACTGAATGTTATTTACAATATTTTGAACTTTTTTTTTTTAATTTCCAGATTTGAAAGAACATTAACAGATTTTGAAAGTTGCAATGTGTAATATATTTCTATCTTTAATTAATATTTAATACTTCTCTATTCTTTTATTTCTATTTTTTTCTTGTTGGGCCAATTTTTCGGTTCATTCATAGAATTGAAATGTATTTTCGAATAATGAAATACGAACTGGTCCCGATTTTGACTTCATGAAAAGCATTCATTTAGAATATTCTTTATTTTTATTCCTCTTCCCCCTTTAAAAAATTACTTCTGCAACTTGGTGGCGCATGAGTTTTATTAATGGATAAAAGTAATGCTCCAGTTATGAATTTCTTTTAAAGATTAAAAATATGAAATCTGCCTTTTTAAAATTTTGTAATGTTAGAAACCTTCTGATTTTTATTTTAGCAACATGGTAGCTTTTTAAAAAATATTCTATTGATTATTATTCGAAACCTTTTTAGACGACATAAAAAATATTGGCTTATAATTTGATTTTTAGAATGAACTAATAATGGGATACCCTGTCTGAAAAATTACGTAAGATATCTTTTGAGTTTCCACATGTACACAAAAATGAATTAATAAATTATAATGAATTGTAAACTTGAAATCATGAATGGACTTTCCACTGCACAACTCTCTGTTGCATTAACATTTTACTTGTGAATGGAATCCAAGAAGAAATTCTTGTTTACCATCTTGGTCTTCCTTTCTTCCACTTGTTATACTATTATTTCACAACATGATTAGCTTCCACGCTGAGCATCCTGTTTTTTTATTCCCCAAAAAGAAAACTATGTCGGCCTTTCGACAACAAACCGACTTGAGAGAGAAAAGCCTTGTGTGCCGACCTTCATGAACCGAAAGTTTCGAAGACATCCTTGCCATTTTACTTTTCATTCCCGCCTTTAATTTGTTGATTTTCACCTCCTACTGTTTCCCACGGCTCTGCCCACCTTGCCCTTATACCGTATTAGGCGATGACTGAGAGCCAACTGCTAGGGGTGTGTGCTGCGCGAAATGCATTTGTAGCGCTGAATTTTAATTGATTTAACGTTACCCGAGAATGTCTATTAATAGAAAATTAAAAATTTCCCCCTTATAATTTAATCAAATCTCGAGAAATGACTAATAAGCCAGTAATATTAAGCAACTACCAGAGAATATACAAGATGGCTCGAATCAAGGGCATCATGAAGAAAATGTCAATAGTTTGAAGAACTCTATATCTTTTAGAGAAATATATTATTAGAGCATGAAAAAAGAAATGCAAATAAATACAAAAATCAAATAGTTAGGAAAGGTCGACTACCTCCCTTTTATATAAAAAAAAATCAAATCGTCTTATAAATTGCATTTACAATCCGTGTGCATATTAATAATGAGTGTTAAATGATTTGAGTTAATTAGATACTTTCATAAACTACCAAATGTCATTTTAATTAGAACTTGCAAAGGATGTTAAATAACTAGATGCATGAGATAAAAGCAAGGCTCAGTTATTTCTTTTTTGGAATTCATTTTGTGAAGTACTGAAATGTATATACTACAGATATTTGATATTTTTATGACCAATATATTCATATTTAGTTTTATTTCTTCTGACTTCCTTTATTTGTAAAAATGGAATTAATAATCGATTTTTAACTCCCTTTCTGATAAATTATTTCTGGTAAAATGAAGCTTTAAACATCTATATATTTTGAATAATTGTGCGCTATCTTAATATTTTCGAGCTTAACTGTCAATCGATTGATTTAATTACATTTTGATTCGTTACTGGTAGCGCTATGTGGTAGCGAATTAAAAACAAAAAACAAACGATTTTAGGATTCTATAATATATACAGTGAGGAATTAAAGACCAAAAATTAAAAACAAAATATTTAGTAGGGCAATAAATGTACTTACAAATTCTTTTCATTAAATTGATCCAATCATCTTTGGAGCGTGTACATTTTAATTCTAGGCCCAACATACGACTGTATATGATCTGAAATATTGTATACTTAATGATAAGTGTATGCTTATTTTTGTGGTCTGGTGCAAATGTTTATGTGTATTACAACCATTTTTTTAATGATACCCTAGCCATTTGCTGGCATGTTATGAATTGTCTTTTCAATCTCAATTATAACCATTCATATGCATGCGAGTATGCACAAATGGAACCATTCTAATTTGTTCTAATAGACTTAATTTTGCCATGTCTTGATGAGAAAATGGACTAAATTTATTGCATGTTTTTGACTTGTATATGTTAAATTACTGACTATTTTCAAATGTTTTTATGTTGGTGTGGGGTACAAATTTGAAAAGGAGGATGATTGTGTGAACAATGTTATTCAAATAAGACTTATCCCATTAGTCCTTGTGTCGCTTCAAAATGGAGCGTCATTCTTAATAAATTAAATCACATTTTGACGGACTTTCAAAAATAGTATGTCTTCTAGATAATGCAACTTTCAATTAATCTTTTGAGCGACAGTTTTCATTTTACATTAGTATGAAAATTTAATCCTCTTTTTTGAAACGATATTAATTCGTATCAAATATGAGAGAAAGTTTCATTTTCAATTTTCATTAATATTGAAATTAACAAGTAGCATCCCTATTCTGCTTTAAAAAAAACTTCTACAGGAAAGAGAAAAATAAAGGGTTATGGGAATGAATTTTTCATTACCATTAAGAAAATAACGAATATATATATATATAT
>JAOUZG010002851.1:6695173-6712727 GCA_026289955.1 Argiope argentata | reverse complement strand
ATTCGGTCTCATGTTCAAGTCAGTTTGGGGGGGCATATGTTTCATGTCATATTAATTTATTTCATTAATGTCATATGTTCATGTCACATTAAAAAGAAGAAAAGAACTTAATTTTATAAAAGTTGGATAATAGGGATAATTAACGTTATAAAGCTATAAGAAAGAAAATGAGGGCGGAAACAATCTTGGACGTTTTAAAAAGTAATAAGAGCTAAATAGATTTGAAATCAGTTTGTGGACAACATGTAAATTTTAATGAATTTAAAACAATAACTAAAAATCCTTCTGTAGATGGCGCTATAAAGAGTAACTACTTTGTAAATAATGCAAATTAAATTATGACATATAATATTAGTAATGCCATTGTTTAATTTCTCTTTCTTTGGGAGTATAGTATCGCCATTCTGCAAAATATTGTGCCTTGTGCTGAAAACTATGTTGGATAATGAAAATGTTAAATTTAGCCTTAATCTTGTGTACCTATCCATTTATATTTACACCACTGCTGTTATATTTTTTTTTCTGTCTTCTAAAAATGTGCTAAGAGTAATGTTTTTACTGCAAACCGTTTCTGAATCCGATTGTTTTTCGATCTTTTTTTATTATTATCTACATATTTAACTTATTCAGTAAATACGAATTTTACGCTTAGGGTACATTTCTGTTAAAATAATATATGTAAATAAAAAAAAAATCTATTGTTTTTTTTTCTGTTGTAAAGTACTGATTTAACGACTCGAAAAATCCATCACAATACATCCCTTCGGAAAATGCATTATTTATAGTATTATAATTTCTTTTTTTAAATGAAACCTTTGTGGAGATGGCTATTTTTCAAAATGGTGAAACCACTGAAATATATGACATTTCCCCTCGCTTACGTTAGATGATAAAATACTTTTCCGTGCGAAAGTGGGAGGCTGAAAAGTGACAAAAATCGCGCTTTTATAGGCTAATGCGGCGAAAAAAAGTTATGCTAGACACGTTTTGCATGAGTTACTATTGTCTAACCAGACTTCTTGACAAGTACGTGGAATTTTAAATTTCGCTCATTCTGCCGTTAGAAAATATGCCGACTGCAATCCCCTTCTCCCTCTCTTCCCCCTCCTTCGGCCTTGAAATTGTAGCAAAGATGGTCAGTTTGGCTTCACGTGTTGGAATTTTCTGAGATTTGCAAAGCGAATTAAATAAATTCTTTAAAAAAAATCGATGAAAATTTATAAATTTTTGTATTTTTAATATGTGTAAGGATACCAGTTTTCAGTGGTAAATAACCGGTAATAAATCTTGAACTTTTTGTTTAAATATTTAAATATGTATCATTTTATATTTAGTTATCAAAAGATTATTTTAGGAAGCTATTATGCTTAGAATTTTTCCTGACTTTAAAAAAATAAACATACAAAAGAAAAAAAAATCGATTTTTAACGGAAATAGCTTTTGCATTCTTGACTTCAAAAAAGTTAGGATTAAAACATTGGCATTTTTCAAATCACTACATGTTATTTTGACAAAGCTTTTTTGCACTTAAGATAGTAATAAACTGAAGAATAATTTGCTTAATCGCAGGAGAGCTTCTAAAATGTTTATTATTAATTCGCCATCTTGCTGTTCTGTTACTCATAGTTATATATATAATATTGCCACAGAACTGTTTAATAAAAGTAATTGGGAAAAATTTATGAAAATTTAAGATAAATTGCAATTAATGATTTCATTAAAAATCATTACCTTTTTCCCATCGTAAAGTATTAGATAATGTGTCTAAAATTGTTTTTTATAAATGTTAAAATTTCAATTAATTTGTCATTAAAATTAAAAGAAAATTCTCTCTTGGTGAACACTAATTTACAAAGTGATCGCGCCAAATTTCATAGTTCTAAGACCAATGATCTGCTTAGTAAAATGTTTTAAACGACTTTTGCATGTAGGATTATGATCATTTTGTTAAAAAAAATGGAAGCATTTTGATTTCATAAACTATTGCTTTGTTTATTAAACCCATTAATCAAAGAAATAAAGTTAAAGACAAATTACTTATAAATTAATATTATTCACAATAATTTAATATGAGGTATTCGCTTGACTAATTTTAACTATTCATGTCATCTAATTATGTTTTTCTTACGCTAATTCTTTTGTAAGAGGCATGTGATTTCAATTTTTTTAAAAAAATTTTCAATTACATTCTATTTGTTGAACACAAATTCATGATATTTTACATCTCGCCAGAATGAAACGGTTTGAAAAGTTAAATTTATTGATTAAAATTTTCTGTCAATCTCTATTTACAAGTACTTAACTATTTCGCATGTATGCGATAATTTAAATCACCGTGCATACGTTAATTTTTTAAGAATTTTGACAAGTAATGCAGGCATGTGAATGTAAGAATATTTTGCCTTGAAAAAGAGTTATCTGGATTTTAATAAAAAGTTTCAATAATCCCTTTCATTTATGTATTTCATTTTAATGTTCCGATTAACATCACAAACTTATTATTATAAACATTTAATTTTTGGGATAAATACTTTGTGAGCTATTCTGATGAATCGTTTCATTTTTCTTTTTGATTTGATGTTAGATTGCATTCTTTGCAATATTTTTTGTTATCTTTTTGCATGAAAAACAAATAAATGAACTAGATAATGATTATGTTTTGCATAACATTGAAATATTTTAGTTACTCTAAAAAGAACTGTACAATTTTTTGGGGAATTTTTAAGTATTAATTATCAAAAATCTGACAGGACAAAACGATATCTATTTAAAATAACTTTATTTGCATGAGCAATTTTAAAATATTTATAAATAATCTTTAACTAGATATTTCTTTTATCTGCTAGATAACATTGATGCTTATCCTCGATATATCAGCTTCATGAAATTCAAATAATTCCGATTTGATATATTCAAATAGTTGAGATATTAAATCGAATAACACAAAAAAGAAAAAAAAATCTTTCGTCTTTTAAGAAAGGTCTAAGAAAAAGTAGACTATTTATATTAAAAGTAATCAGCTTCTTATTTTAAATTCAGATTTAATGTTTTTTTATTGGAATCATTAAATCATATTAAAAAAATGTCGTACATTGAATTTTTGTGGAATGAAAATATCCATGAATTACTTAATACCGGATAACATTTAAAGTGTTCAGAATAATATATAATTAGTCGTTCACCAAACTTAAAACCAATTGTAATCATTTAGTTTTATTACTGAAATTTAAAATTAGTTATTATTAGCAAGGTTTTTAGTTAATAATTAGTTATTTTTGATAAAAATTTAAAATTAAAGTATCCGATGAAATAATTTTCAGTTAATAGATGAATTTATCTAATGAATTAATTTTCCATAACAAAGGGAACTGTTATTGAAAGACTAATAAACTGAAGTATGCAACAATAGTAATATAAGCGGAATAAAATGTTTAATATCCCGACTTTTTAGATGATTCAACTAAAATGATAAATGAAATTCCGATATTCAGAATAAATTATAAGTTATCTTCAATTATGTCAATTCAAACTTTGAAATTAAATAAATCAAATCTAATATTAACAGAATTGTAAATAAACGTCATTTATTCGATGCTACTTCCCAAATATTGATTTGAATTAATTTCTTGCCTCATGAAAACAATCTGAAATGAATTAATTTCAAAAAGATATGACATAAAAATAAGAATTCATTATTTGAATAAATTAAAAAACAAGTAAAAAAATGAGTCATTTTCTACTTAGGTCAACAAAGAAAAAAATTATTTAGGTTAACTTTTATTAAATAATTACAATTTATATAAATAATTTATCAAGGAGTTGTTGATTTTCTCGAATGGATCTGGCATTCTTCACCTACATGAAAAATACCGAAATCTTTGCTTTTTACCGATTTAGTTACTGGCTGCCGATTTCGATTCTCATTACTAACTGCTAAAACTCTATTTAAAGTATTGAAAATGAATTAAATTTAATGAATGAATTAGTGTTTGAAAAACTATATTAACATTGAGGGTTATCCACTCCAAGTTTAAAAAAAAGTTTATTAGAACTTGAGTGGACGAATGAAAAGTATTTTATTCACGACTGAAAATTTAAGCAAGATATATATAATATAGGGAGAGTGTGAACTAATGGTAGGAATTGGAAAATAAACGGAACAATAACTCGAATCGATATTAGGAAGTGTTTTAAAAATTTACATTTGCTATCAAAAATCATTTATCTGGACAAAAACTGGATAGAATCAATGTTGCACTATGTGTTCCATTCTAATTAGTGCAATCTGAATGATTTTATGGAAAATTTTTATTTTGAACCTGGACTGAAAAATTTATTAAAATTGACCCCCTCCCAACCCCCTTTTCCTAAATTAAGTTTAATATTAATAGATATTATTGTCTCCATTCAGATTGTTTGAAAGTGTTTTATGACAATAATATGATTAAAATATAAAACATTATTTGAAAAAAAAATTAAAAAAAAATGCATTCCACAATGTTTTGTACTGTGTAGTTCGTAAAAAATTGAAAAGTTTGGATACTTTTTTTTATAGTGAACATTGAAATTTTCTCTTCCCAAACCTATCAACCATAGCTTTATAATCATACTTGTTAATTCCCGACTCCCTCAGGAGGAAGGTAACTTTGAATAACCTTGACTTGAGATGCGGTAATAAAAAAGAAATTGTTAAATTGAAATTGAATGTCATGTAATGTTTAAATTAATGTCATCGAAACAATAAGTGTTTGCATTAATAAAGCGAATAAAAACATTTCCTTCAGATGATTCTCTCAGACGTCGCTACTGATAAAAATACCGTAAACGTCGCTATTTGTCTTGATTCTTAAATTAAAATTCAAGAAAATTGTGCTGTTCCCTCTAAAGTTATGGGTATGCCGAATTTGGTGGCACTAATCCCAGCGATTTGGCTGTAAATCACGCTCAAACATTTATGTTTAATTTTTATTAAGTCTAAACATGATAATACGATATATCTGTTTTTAAAAAGCTCCATATACGACTATTTTATCTATAATAATACTAATGAAGGAGAGTTCTTGCGGTTGCAGTTCAGTTTCAGTAATTTTTTAAAAAATAATTTAATCAAAAAAATTGATATTTTACTGCAACAACTTTAGAAATTACTTTTACACAAGTTATTTTACATCACTTAAAAAAAGCAAAGTTAGCTTTTTTTAATAATGGCAATTTAATTAAGAAACTTTTTACATACATTTTGATAATTAAAAAAAATCTTTTTGGGATAATTTTTATCAATACCTTTTCATTGTTGCAGTGAAACTTAGTTTCCATTGCTTATACAAATATTATTATTATTCGCATTATCTTTATTCATTGTTGAAAACTAGAGAAAGAAAATTCTTTATTTTATGTCCGATTAAAAGATATATTTTTATTGACACTATGAGTGATGTTATATGACTCGATTTCACGAGGAAAGGCCACATGCACAAATAAATGGAACAGATATAACTTCACCATGGCTTTAGTTGTCATCGCAATTTAGTGTCTAAAAATAAATTGTTGAATCAATCATAAATGGAACAGATATTTAATTGAAATATTAATAATTCCCGATGAATCAGCTGTCTGCTCAAGGCGTCTATTTAATAATATGTTACAGTTGTATTTGAAATTCGATCAATTATTTCTCTTGCTTAAGGTGAAACATCGTTTGAATGACATTTCGATCAGTCATTTCCCTTTCATCTCTTAGAAAGAAAGTTTTTTTCTTCTTCATATATTAATGATTCAAATCTCCTGATAAGAGTAAGCTTTAGTTTTTTATTACTAGAAATTAAACCATTCAAAGTAAAAACTGATTATATAAATATAACCCCCCTCCACGAAATTATTTAAACGAATTCAATTTTTGAATATTCGAATGAACCTATTAGGGGAAATCGGATGTAAGACAAAATTTGAAACTAAAGTATTGTTTTTAGTTGAGGTTTGTAAATAGTTACTAATAAAAAATTCCAGAATTTGCGTTTTGTTGGATTTTTTTGATTGATTCAAATCAAAATTTGACACAAATATAGTTTCTCGTTTAGAGAATAGACTCAAAATTTCATGTAAGCCATTGGAGTTTTTGAGTTATTGCTATTACATGCACGCGATAGTACAGATCCTTTGACGAATTTCAGTGAAAATTGGCACGTATTTGCATTTAAAGAACCAAAACTGTACGTCAGATTTCAACTGCCTAAGTCATTTAGTTTTTCCCATATTATGTTTATATGCACGTGGACGAGGGTTTCCTCATGCCAACGAAATCCAGACTCCTGTTCCGTTTTTAGAAGCGAACTACTAGCAATCGATGAGGAACTTAAGACCATTCTACACGAAAATATTTATAAGAACCCTTGGCTTCTTACTTCAGTTCAGTGAAGCACCTTAATAATTGGACCCATGTGGGAAATAAAGCAAGTTTGTCTATTCTTCAGAAGTTGAAGCTGATTCCATCCAATATGACATTAACTTCCATTGGATCCTATTTCTTGTGAATCTATTTGGTAACGAGCAGACAGGCTTGCGAGGAAAGAAAGCAGCCTATCTTCATCTGCTGAATTCACATACTTGAACTCTTCTCCCTGGCGAAATCCCTAAAATAAGGAGTATTGGATGGTAACCTCTACTCGGGATTGGTATAAGGCAAATAAGCCAAGCCAGTCCTTCATTTTTCCTAGTGATAGAAAAACCAACACTTGCCTGTTGAGCCTTTTGCCAGTGGCCACGTTAAGCGCCTTTTCTTATCTCGGTGAAAAGTGCTACCCTTTTTGCCGGCAACATCGGGCATCTGCTGAACATATTCTAGGCTGCTTAGGATTTCTTTGGGGAGAAATTGACTCTCCCTTTCTCGTCATCGACTTTCTTGTCAACACATTTTTGGGTTTGATCTGACTAGTCAGGTTATGGAGCAATTTTTTTCTAGAATCTTTTTTATGTTTTGTAGTTGCGATACTCCCTGTACTTGAGCAGAGATGTAAACTGCTTGATTCTTGACAAATTGCCTAGAAATTAATATTCTGTTTAAAGGTTAACATACCAAATTTAATGTTTCTTACTCAAAGAAATTTCGATTGATGTCCGCAGACGGGCAGAAATAGTTCTAAAATTGTCTCGGGAGGTTTTGAACTAAAGATTCGTCAATATATGTAAATTCGAAATTTGTGATGAATTAATATTATTTCTATGAGAAAGTTAAAAAAAAAAGTCAATAAGGTGTTTAGTGTTAACAAAAATACTGTAGTTTACATTCCATGGTATTAAAATATGAAACTACAAACCATAAAATTAAAGCATGATTTATGAAACTAACTGATAAAGTTAGTATCTCCTGCCAAAAATTATGAAGCGGAAGATAACATTGTATTTAGAGCGCACCATTGTTGCTACACCTAAAATACAAGCGAACGTAGCTAAAGTAGAAACTTATTATATCCATATATAATAAAAAATATATGTATCAATATATCTTATCTTGAATATATTGATGTTATCTGCATTGCTAGTTTTACTTTTTTCCCCCAGAAACATTTCGTTCGCAGATCTTCTGCCCTTGAAGTGTAATAATTTAAGTAAATTTGTGTCTTAATTAGGAATTTAAGGCATGCTAGAGAGCCTTTGTGAAAAATGCAAATTCTATAAATGATAAAATATTAGGATATGAACATTTTATCTAATATAATTTATCAGATTCCTGTACGCATAACGTTTCAATATCATGGGTTTAGAGATGGATTCTAAGTTAAAAAAAACACAAACAACTCATGTCCTATATGCGTTATGTCAATTTAATTAAAATGTTTTCCAAAAACTGAAAATTTATTTTAGAAATAGTGCTTACAAAATCGGATGTCAGGCAATCTAAAATTAAAATAGATTTTTGAAAAATGCATATTCACAAAAGAAATAAAAAAACTTAAAATCAATAATTCACATGTTAAAAAATATACTGAAACTTGAAACTACATGACCGTCTTATTAACAAGTTATATTAATTTTTTTAAAGTCAACTTTTACTTGGATCAATTAATACATTTCTTTATTTTATTCTCTTTTTATTAAATAATTACAATTTATATAAATAATTTATCAAAAAATGATTGATTTTCACAAGAATTGGAAATCGCATTCTTCACCATCATGTGTAAAATACTAAAATCCTCGCATTTTACCGAACGATCTCCTACCTGTTGATTTCAGTTTTCATTACATACTGCTAAAACTCTAAATAAATTTAATTTACTTTTAAAACTTTAAATAATGAATTAATATTTGGAGAAACTGTATTAACATCGTCCACTACAATTTAAAAAAAAATGTATTTGAACGTGAATGGATAAACAAAAAGTAATTTTTATTAACAACTAAAAATTTGAACAAGATATATTTAGGGAGGCTTTGAACTAATAGTAGGGGTTGAAAAAAGAGACCTCACAATATACATTACTTAAGGCAGCAAAATGTCTACTAAATCCACTCACTGATACACTTTTCTAAGAAATATTCGTTCTTTTTCTATGATTCCTGTATCAAGACAAATTGTTTTGCCTTTCTATTAGTCGCAGAAATTTGTTCTGCAATAAACTTAATGAATTTATTCGAATTAGACATTTCCTAAAGTTTCTTCATTTAATTTCTTATATTTATTAATACACTTCATTCTCTAATTGGGCTACAATGTATGTTATAAATGCATATAGCAATTTGCCATAGCTATGCCTAATCTGCGCTAAATGCTAAAAATGCATCTTTCCATTTGCCATAGCTATGTCTAATCTGCAATTAATGTTCTAATGCATATTTCCATTTGCCAAAGCTATATCTAATCTGTACTAAATGCTATAAATGGATGTTGCCATTTGTCATAGCTATGTCTAATCTGCTCCAAAAGGAACTTGCATCTTACATTAAAAATCAATTCCAAAGGAGTAAATTTTCAAATCGAAAGATTTGTTTTGGTTTTGTTTCTTACTATATATAATCATGAATAAGCATAGTTAGATTTGCACTGACCAATCATGCTCGAAATTGCTATTGTTCGCGATCAGCAAGTCGATCTTTTTCTGTACCTTCTCTACCACCGATGTGCATACTCGAAGATAACATTTGGCGACCTTGGCGAGTATCCCATCCACGTAACCCAATTTTTCGCTGTGCCCGGGATATAGGTTTATTATTCGGGCTCTCGGCGATCGGAATTTTTCTGTCCGTGCAATCTCAAACGGGTTCCTCAAAAAGTGTTACGAGTGAGAACGACCTTGGAAAAAGGAAGAAACGACCATGTATTTTTAATGTTACTTTTTATTTTTTGAGTGACGTAACTTGATTTCGAGTTTCATGTTAAGTTCCAACACATTTCGGATTGTTGCGGTATCTAAAGGTTGTCATTGGTATTTTCTTAACCTTGTGTGAAAGGTGAGTGGTTTTCTTTTTAAGGTTTGCTTGCTTTGATCATTGGAGACATTAAAACAATAATGGCTTAATGGAGTTTTTTTAAATAGAGAATTATAATTGTACAATGAAAAGAAATAGCCTAATGGTTATATACATTGGAAAAATGTTTTATTTTTAAATGCACTTGTTTAACATTGATTATATATTTTTTTGTTTAACGTATCTTAAATGAATTCTTTTGAATAGAAAATTATAATTGTGTAATAAAAAGAAATGGTTTAATTATACACTGCAAAGTTGTTTTATTTTCAAATTTGCTCTTTAACTCTAATCATTAATTTTTTGTTGAAATTTTCTTTTACCATCCCAGAAATTGAAACCCATTTTGTTTTATAGGCTACATAATATTTTACATTCTTTCTTGATAATTATGCGATTCAAATTTTACGTTGCATTGATTTGTTTATTTTCATTTGATAACGCTGTGGATTTTTGCGTAAGGAATTTAATTTTAATTTTTTGTTTGAATGTTCTTAATGTATTAACAGCTCTATAAGATTCAACTTTGATTCTCAATTGTAATTAATCAGGATTGTATTAAATTTATCAGTGATAGATTTTTTGTTTCTGAAATCTACTAGAACATTCTATATCCAAGATTTTGTAATTAGTGTTCATATGTTGAATTTTTAATATATCATTAAAAAAATCTTTAAACTGAAACTTGGTGGATATGACATTTTTAGAATAAAAGCAAAATTATTTTTTAATTAAAAATTTATGCAATTTAATTGTTTTATTTTTTTTTATAAAAATAAATACGAATAATTAATTCTGTTATAGTTCACCTCCCTCCACCGAGGTTTTAAAATGAATGTTTATAGTTGATAGCTCTTTTTTTATGAAGTAATTATCTTAAATGATTCGTATCGAACAATTATTTCACCCCACATAAACTCGTGCCAATTGGCGAAGTTTTGGCATTTAATTAAGATTTATAACAATTAGGAAGTTAATGGATCGTTTGTATAATACATATGAAAGAAAGCGTAACCTGGCAATAGTTTTTATTTGACTGAACTTGATGCTACTGCATAGTATTAACTGTAACTGTTTATGTTCTTGAAACATGTCTCTTCATCCTACCCATGGCTAAGTAAGACCTACTAGCAGTCGTACACTCTTTACTACGATTAATGATGGAACCGTAGCGGTCAGGTCAAAGAGTCAGAGAATGATCGAAGACTTTCTAATAACCTGCTTTCGCTGTATTTTTCTTTTTTTTTTTAATCTTCCCGAAATGGTAGATTAGACCTGCTTTTTTTCTTAAGATTATTTTCTAATGATGACCTGGTGTAAAAAAAAAAAAAAAATGCACGAATCCAAGTCACGTTTTAAATTCAGAAAATATTTCTTGGTTTTTAGCCTAATGTGGTATTGGGTTTTTGGAAATCCATTTTTGTTCCTTTGTTAAACAATAAATAAAAAAAATTGTTATTAATTGTGAAAACTTAATAACTAATATATCTATTCTTACTTTTTTTTAGTATGTTAATTTTGAATTTCCACGCGATGTTTAACCTTCTTTTTCAATTCCAACTATTAGTTCACAATCTCTCATATATATCTTATTCAAATTTCCAATTGTTTATAAAATACTTTTTATTCGTCCACACGAGTTGAAATACATTATTTTTAAACTTGTAGTGGATGGCACTCGATGTTAATACAGTTTTTTGAAATATTAATCCATTTATAAAATTTAATTCATTTTCAATATTTTAAATAGAGTTTTAGCAATTTGTAATGAAGATTGAAATCGACAGGCTGTAGCTTAGTCGGTAAAATGCCAGGATATTCAGTATTTTCACGTGAAGGTGAAGAATAAGAGTTCAATTCTTGCGAAAAATCTATCACTTTTCGGATAAATCATTTATATTAACTATAATTATTTAATAAAATATAGCTAAACATTTCTTTGTTGATCTAAGTAAGAATTGTCTTAACTTTTTTTAAATATTTGTTTTTAAATCTGAAGATTAATGAATTATTTGCTGATATCTGAATGATAGTACAATAATCATTTGATAACCCCTATTATTTCATCATATTATTAAAAAATTGGCTTTAGAAGCACAATAGGGATTATCTGATGTGAAATCATCCCACTCGTGCTGAAAATTCTTTGAAACTCCACAATGGTGTGAAAAACATAATCGATTAAACTTTTATCGAAAATGTTAAACACGAAGTCTTTCATAAAATATGTATGTAATGAAATTCTTTTCGTTCGTGAATCCGATCGCACGTAATGAACGTTCGCTGAAGACGTTCTCTGAGCCGATGGTGTAATTACTTTCCCGCGAAAAATCTTCCTCTCCTGTGTTTGACTTCCCGACGAGTGTCGCAGCCGTTCGACACGAAAAGCCGTCACACGAAACCGTTTCCCACATCACCAGAGGTGATTCTTCCTGGGGCTTAGGGAAATGAAAGGGTTCTGCAAACTTCCTTTTTTCGGTCATTGACTGGAAACTTTACGAGGGTTTCTTCGCGAGGTATTGCTCAGTGTGCATACGAACTGTTGCATAACAGAATGGTATGAAAATTTCGCACAAAATGAATTATTTCAGAGCGAAATAAACTCCCTCCTTTAATTTATTTAATGGTTTTCTTAATTTTTTTTGTTATTAACTGGATTTATATGTTAGCTGGATTTAATGTTGTTATGTTAGCTGGATTTATTTTTGTGTTATTTATCATATGCTTTAAAAAAATAGTCTGTCAACCGCAAGGCATCAACTATAATATTTTTTTCAACATAACATTGAAATTAATTGAAATTAAAATTTCCAGGAGTCCAAAATATAAGATTAAAAAAAAGAATAAGTAAGTTATCAGGGGAAATGGAATAATTCCATCAATAGACCTATCAACATTTTAAAAACATTGTCTGTCTACCGAATCGAGGGAGATTTTTATCTTAACCAAATATGCCCTGGACAAAGCTGTTTCTTTGACCAAAGTTCGGCTTGTCAGTGTAGCTCTAAAATTCACGTGATCAAAGCCTTTTCACTATGGCGAAAAAGACTGAGATGCTTAAAAACTTGGATTTTTTTTCTTTCGATATCGAACTCTTAAAAATTACAATCATTAAATGTTTTATGGAAGACATTTTTTTCAAAGCTCCTGTCTTTAATTCTTTCTGTTAAAAAAAGATAAATAACATGCATTTAATGTATTTAATGCATTTTTAATGTTTTACAATTTAATATGTATTATAAAAATGCGTTTTTTTAAAAAACTAATTATGTTTTTTCTCTCTAGAGTCCTTAGTTGTTTTCAACTGTCATTAAGTGTCGTTTGTCTCTTCGTGCTACGTAGGATTGCTCTTCGGTGGGCCCATCAAGTTTCCCTAATGGTCTCTGGTCGGGGTGTTGCTTGCATATCCCCCACCCCCTCCATTTTTTTGCGAGTTAACAAAATATTGTTAAAAATTAATTTCTGCATTGACGTTAAATTTACGCATAGCGAAGCCGTGAATATTTTAAAGGAATTGTTTGAAATTTCACGTAACTCTGCTGTGTCTATTTTAAAAATAAGATATGGCCGTCTATAAAACGATGCTATTTATACGTTGTGACATTGTTCGAATGACCTCGAACCTTTTTAAGCCCCGAATTGCTGGAAGGATCGAATTAAGCCATATCACACACATTCGAGGAGAAGATTCACACGAACCTTCTGCGCTCCTCTTTTCTCGTTTTTAAAAACTTGTTTCGGAGGGAGATGGAATTCGAATTTTTTATGTAAGCTTTTTGTGTCGACATAATAAATCAAGTTAAAAAATTTGTTGATGT
The DNA here is from genome assembly GCA_026289955.1 of Argiope argentata. Taxonomy (NCBI): domain Eukaryota; kingdom Metazoa; phylum Arthropoda; class Arachnida; order Araneae; family Araneidae; genus Argiope; species Argiope argentata. The sequence continues at coordinate 6,699,444 of JAOUZG010002851.1, read as the reverse complement.
TTTGTACTGAGGATAAATATTTCTAAATGGACGTGTTTTCATTTTAAGATATATCTTTGTAATTTTAGTAATTATGTTGTATCGTTTTCTGCTTGAGTCTCATCCTAAAGTCTTAAGAGTTAAACATATATGTGAATTCCAAAGGTTTAGTACACAATGTCATTACAATGCGATTGTTTTTAATTTAAATGGCATTTTAGGGGATAACCCTCATTCATATATATTTGCCTTCTTAAAAGATATTCAGATTTTACATTAGATTTGATTCTATATTCTTAACAATGCTTTAATTTTTAATTCGAAAACCATGTTTTTGGCGCAGAATGACCAAATGTAGTTCTTGTTCCATAAAACCAAACCAAAGTATAGAGGACTCAGCAACAACATAAAGAAATTATAACTTATTAAGAATGTGAATTTAAGTAAAAAATATTGACATTTATTTAGTTTTATTCTTTTATATTTTGCTTTCCCTGCTCTACGCGTTATTTGTCTCTTCCTCCATTAATTAACAATTTCCTGTTTACTTATATCGGTGTTCGACTATTCGACTTATATCGATGTTTTTAGATGGAAAAAAAATGGAGCTTTTGAATTAATTTTAAATTGGAATTGTACTCTTACAATGCTTTTTCCTTTCGCAAATTTGTAATGTTCAGGCTAATGTCACCCAATGCGGTATTATCTTTTGAGAAAGTAACGCATAATGTCGATAATATTATGGCTCACGCTTCCAAATGAATTCTTTTTTCCTTCATTATATTTGAATCCACATATTTCAGTTTAGAATAAAAGAATTTAATACAATATATCTTAATGCCTTAAATTAGATTTATATCGGAAAAGGCAGGGCCTCCCTTCGAAGAGCGCGTCTTTGCAAAAATATTTTTATTTCTTATGCAAATGCGGCTGAGTCTGTTGACTGTCTGCTTCTATCAAATTTCATATCTTGTTTCAGTATGTTGCTAAGTAAGCGGAGGCGGGACCTCCTTAAAAGCTATAAAATCGTTTTAGGATGCTTTTATTGTGGCGGTCCTGGCGGAGTTGATTCAGAAGCTATTTTTTAGAAATCCCCTCTCGAGAGTGGAAGTTGTCTTAAGAGTATTTGCTAAATAGCTTGCATATTGGCACTAAGAATAATATCATTATTTTAATTTGTTAATAGTGTGATAAAATACCTGTAAAATCACATACAATCATACCAACTATGATTTTACTGCTTTTGTACTTTCACGCGTAAAAAGTATTGTGTAAGTACTATAATTGTCAAAATCGAAATTTTGAGAAATCTGTACATTTCACTCCTACCCGAATTCGAAAAACGGATTTTGAAAATAAACGTTCTTTCCGTTTATTTGTCTTTAAGAACTTAAAAAAAAAATGTTAATTCAGAAAAATGAAATTTGGTAGATGGTCTTTACTCTGATTTTAAAGCCTTATATCAAATTTAGAACAAAATCCATTCAGAGGAAGTTTGGCTGGCTATTCGAAAATGAGTTAATCTGATAACTACTAAACTGTGAGAATTCGATGATGAGATTCGAACCATGGATGTGACATCTATAGTGTAGATATCTTTCAAATTTTGAACCAAATCCCAAAACGGATGGACTATCTTACGGTTTATGCTTTCAGGAGTTAGTAAATGCGATATTAACGATGATTTAAATATATCAAATCGGTGAAACAAAGAAATGTATCGCATATGCATACCAGAGCTCTTGCTATTTGCACATGCGCAGTTTGAGGTTTTCGAGCATACGTGCAAGGTTAAAATCGAAATTATAAAACTCTCTTTTTATTTTTGATATTATTTTAAGGTATTAAAACCTTCCCCGATAAATGCCCTTCAAAATGGTATAAATATGCCCAATATCTATTTATTATTTATCGAGTTTTTGTAGTTCCAATATACAGACGCTCTCAGGAAACTTCATTTTATACTATGTATTGATGCTCAATTCGTGCCAAAGGCTATTATTTCTTAACGCCAATGCGATGCAAAATTTTCTTTGGTATTATTAGAGAATATGCGAAAAAGTTTTGGGAAAAGATGTGCAACAAAGATATCTCTTGATATTTTAAACCACCAGCTACTGAACCTTACATCCCATGCTGTAAATCATCAGTCTGCACGGTCAGTTAGCAACCATGAATCTTGCTGTAGCTATTGTTTTATTAGTTGAAGGGAGAGAGAAAAAAGCGAGGGTTCAACCACATTTCTTTATTTTTCTTGATGGACGATTATCTAACCTGATCTTTTTTGAAACACATGATTGAAAAATGTTTCGCTTGATCAAACGCACCCTAGAGAGTAAAGGCCCCTCTCTGACCTATCACCAATGGCGATTTACTGGGTTAATCGTTTTAATATTTGTTGTTTCATAAGTTTCAGTATAGCTTTATTTTACCCCTCTTGAAAATAAGACTCGAGTGTAACAATAATCGAAGGGAAGCATTCTGATTAGAATCTGTAAAGTGAAACTTGTCAAGCTTAACGTCTGATGCTTGTTGAATACCTTCTATAATCGGTTTTCGCTTCTGATTTGAAAAAGCCAAACCCTTCTTTGGGCAGGTGGTTTTACTTTCCATTGTATTCAACTCGATAACAATTTTTGCCTTTAAAACAACACTTTTTATTGATGTTACTTTGACGAGAGAGATCATTTCGAGATAAACCGTATGGAATATTGATATGTAGTTTGATAGATTTGTGGTTTTACAATAGTGTTAGTATTTTTTTTTAAACGTGACCAGAGTTCTTACCTCAAATGAACAGTGGTTCCAGCTTTTACGAAATTTCCAAATTCTTGTAATTATATTTAACTATTAGTTAACTAAAATTTACATTTTAACTTTAACTATATAGGTTAATTTCTTCACATTTCGACTCCTTACTTTATATGTATATCATGCCTAAATATTTCCTTGTTAAAATGATCATTTACTTTCATACAAAATTAGTTGCTATTATATTTGTTATTGTTGTTATTTATATATGCATTTACTAGCAGTGCCCGCACGGCGTTGCCCGCGGCATAGCATCTGGGGGGGGATTATCCTTAAACATCAATCTAGCCTCCACCCGATATGACACGAGCATGCCACGCAGCATGAAACAAACATAAAAATATATTTAGAAATGATCAGAAATAGCTACAAAACAATGTTTTACATGCAATAGCACGCATTCAGAAATATTTAGACTGTTACTAAGATAAAAATGACATGCCCATGGACAAAACAGGCGATCATTTCGCTCCTCAAAAGATTCATTCTGTCTCCGTAATTCAGTTGCAGGGGGATTTAAAGAAAGACTGTTATTTCGCTCATCAAAACTTGTTCCTTATGTGTGGACATTATTTCTGATATTCGCTAATCAGATGTTTTTTTCACTTCCGACAAAGGTTGAATTTCCTTTTTTGGAGGGCATACTGAGTTTTGAACCGCTGCTTCAAATCAGACTTAAACAAAGAAATGCATCGCATATGCATACCACACCTCTTGCTATCTGAACATGCGCAGTTTGAGGTTTTCGCGTATGCTCGGATAAGTTAAAATCGCAATCATGAAACTCCTCATTTTATTTTAATAGGACCTTCCCCAATAAATACTCTGCAAAATGGTATAAATATCTCCAATATCCGTTAACTGATTCTCAAGTTTTTGTTGTTTTAACACGCAGACGCTTCCACGAGACTTCATTTTATACTATGTATGGATAAGAAGAAAGGTGAAGTTTTGAACTGTTCTTCTGGTTAAGATTTTCGAATATTTTCATTTTAGCATTCCATCGATTCATTCATCTTGATTATATGCATACTTGATGCTAAACATGCATATGCAATAATTTATTTTAACAATACACACAGATTACATTTTATCTTTACCGAAAATAAATATTTTCCTGTTAACAGATTTCGCTATCGATTTATAGATTCACTTATTTTGATCTCAAGAGTCACACGGTTTATGTTAATGAAATTTATAAATAACTTTCAATCTAACACAATCGGAACTTAATCTTTAATTCAAATAAATATGAATGTATGTGTTAGTATTGTACAAGCTATACCGTTTGGCCAATTGCCATTAAATTTGCACGTATACTTTAATAAAATTTTAATTAAAATTTTACGAATGTTTAACGAAATTTTAATTAAAATTTTACATAATTTAAAATTAAAATAATTAAAATTTTAAATAAAACATAAGCTGATTTTTTACGGGTGTTTTTATGGATAGCATTCAATATTATTGCATAAAAATAC
>JAOUZG010002851.1:6642002-6694773 GCA_026289955.1 Argiope argentata | reverse complement strand
TAATTGTAATTATTGAATAAAAAGTGACTAAAAAAATTTCTTTGGTGACCTAAGTAATAATTGATTTAATTTTTTTTATATTACTTATTTGATTTCCAACTATATATTACATTTTCCCTCTGAAATGTTTAACTGTCAACACTGGAAGAAAATGATTTAAGAAGTTCAATATCTTTGTCGTTTACATGGTAAATAAAAAGAATGAAATTACGATATTGCAAATTTTAGAAGACAGATGAATGAGATATTTACATTTTTAACATTTTTCTGATGTTATGAGACTCGCGAATTGAATGGTCCATGTACAAGATAAACATTAAATAAAGTAATTAAAATAACACGGCTTTAATATCAGACAATTTGGCGAAATCGAGAACTTTTAGTTGAACAGATTTATTTATCTTTAATCAAATGCAATTAATACTGAACTGGTCACTTGAGGCGACTAGTATCGTTATACAGTCGAAATTATTTTTTTTCAGTAGCTTAGCTTCCTTTTGCTTATTCTTCATTGCACTTGCTGTGCTAACCTTGCAAGCATTGCAATATGTAGCTATATCAGAAAACGAAACGAATCCTGCGCAGACATTCTTAGCATGAAATATGACAAATGGAATTCGATTGATTGTTTTCGACTTCCGCGGCTGGCGCAACTTTTCCACCCTTCGTCTCTGAAATGGAGTGAAGACAGGAGGAGGATGCTCCTATTTGTTCTGTTCCAAAACGATTTTCTAAATACCACGTTGAGAGCTAGCTCGTTGTGGTTCAATGTTCTTGGAACTCATTGATTTTCAAGTCAGTCACTTCGCGGTCGTTGACTTCGGAAGATGGCCTTGCGCATTCTTTTTTTTTCTATCCCTCTTAATTCTTTCGTCTAGTTACCTGTCTTTTCTCCCATTACGTTATAGAGTTTTTCTATCTTTTTCTAACATTTTTTTTGTTCTCCCCTTTCTTTTACAGAATTCATTTTTACCTACCTATTGTTTTGCTTCACTGCGTTATTGTCACCATTTTTTCAAAACTTTTTATATCGAAATTAAAAGGCAATTGCAAAATAATTCAATAATTTTATTCCATCATCAATAAATTTGCATGCTCTTAGGTTGAGCTACAGTGAATTCCTATTTAAAATGAACAGAATCAATCCCATTCTAATATTACTGAAAAAAATTGCACATTATATAGCTTAACACTCATTTAATTACTTCTAAATGCAATTGGTACTTCTATGAAAAATTAATTTTAATTCCAGTTGAGAATAGTCGGATAAAGGAATTGCAATTCACTCCCGGATATCCGGTTTGCGATTATTCGGTCTAGTTTTCTTTTAGGCTTTATACAATTTATGTTAAAATGTTAATAGTTTATCTTTTAACTTACTTGTTCTCATTAATTCTTGAAATGTGGAGAGCAATATATAAACTACCCATAAGGAGCTTTCTATTTTAACTTGACTTTTAACGGCAACTTTTCTGTATTTACTGGGCCATGCTTGCTTTCACATTGAGATAAATGAAGGACTAAGTAAAAAATTGAGAAATTGCGTGTTATGATAATGAGATTTAGTATTAAAAGTTTGTCTTCTGGTTTTGGTGGACCAAGAAATAAGTTTGTGAAGTAAGGTAGATGAGTCTGCGGACCGAAGACCAAATGTTACTCGAATGTCCGGTGGACTCGAGGACAAACTCGAAATTTTAGGGTATGTAGTCCCGTAACATAGCCACTAGACAAAAGTGACACTGGTATCCGGTGGATGTTATCTGGCTTATGAGGCTTCCACCACATACTCTCCTACCAGTGAGTCTGGTGAGACGAACGATACATTTGCGCCAAGCGTATGGCGAGCGTGTATAAATTGTTGGTGATGGTCTGTGATGTTTCTGATTGTCGTTTCTAATGCGCCTGACGACTTTCGCTGCCGATAGAGGGCACAACAACAGCTGTAGAAAGTTGTTTATTCAAGGTCACCTATCACCATTGTGATTAACGGCAATGACCAACTGGACCGAACTCGCAACGTTAGGGTTCGTAGCTGAGTAACATAGCTACTAGACAAAAGTAATTACTATTGTCCGGTGAATGTTTTCTGGCTCATGAGGTTTCCACCACAAGTTCGTAGAACACCAGTCTATCCTATAGTTTTGTTATCCGGTCTGTCTTTCCGCCACATTAGGCCTGTATTCTGTTTTAAGATGGTTTTAACAGGATTGAGGTTTAACTTACTTAATTGCATGAAATAAAACAAGCATTCATAAAGTATAATTTTCTACTTATTATGAATTTGCATTGTTACTGACGGTAAATTGTGACGTATTTAACCCTCTAATTGGCCGAAACGACTGTTCCCTTCTGCCACTCCCCGTTCAAAAGCATATAATTCATGTTTGCATGCATAGTTTCATAAAATGTCATGGTTAAATTTTCTTAAGGTGTAAAGATTTAATTAATTACAAAAAAAGTTCGAATTATTCACTTGAATACTAACTTTCTTGACTTAAAAAACTATCTGATCAAAATTGATATTTAATATGTTGAGTAGTATTAAAATGCTTTCCTTTCAAGGTAAGATTTTGGCTTTATAACAGTTTTTAGACAAAAAAAAAAGTGTTTTGTTTTTATAAAAAGTTTACATTTAACTGATATATTTTGATTCCATAGATGTTTTTTCCCCCCATTCAAAAATATTATCATTGTACATCTTTTTCAAAAAATTCATCCCTTACGTAATTACATATTTTGAATCTATGATATAAATTGTCAAGATAACTATTGTTGTGAAATTAATATTAAAAAAATTTAATCTTTTATATTAACATAAAATTTTGTTTAATTTTTTAGGTGTATCTATTGGAATGTTTAACATATTTCTTTTTATATAGTTTTCTTTCCGTTGAAAGTTTGAAATTTGAAGTTGATTTAATTGTTTAAAAAACCTTGGCTAGTCTCAATCTTCGTTTATGTTTATTTGGCTGTTAAAAAATAAAATTTCTCATTTTTTTTCATATGATTTAGGATCAAAGTGCTCAAAAGTTCAAAAAAAAATGTTTTTGCATCTTAGAAATCGATAAAATTGTCTAGAATGCAGAGTGATAGCGTAATGTTTACAAATTCTGTACGATGACGCATCGTAGCTGATACATAAGATTGAATTTTATCTTTCTCTACCGTGCATATATATCAAAATTGACTTCCTTGTGTCGAATGCATCTGAATTTCTAATGAATACGCTTAAGGCAAGGCGATGCTAACAGATGTTAAGCTGATTTATTATTATTTTTTTAAAGAAAAAAAAACCGTTTGAATGTTGACGAAGTTTCATAGCTATAGGCTGAAAATGCCGAGCACTATCGTTTATCGGTTTTCTTAAGCTATTTTCACTCGCGACATCATTTCTGCCGCTTCGCGACCTCATCTGGGAACGAAAAAATGGATACGCATCTCCAGATGTGCATATATAAGAAGAAAAATAATAAGATAATGAAGTATTTTAACTGTAGATAAATAGTTAGAAAGTGAGTTGTTTTTGATATGATTTTTATGAAATGTTCTGAATCAAGGTGAAATTACCTTTTTTTTTTTAATCAAGAAAGTGGACAAAATGTGATCGTCGTGTTTTTGTGACCCCAAAATTAAAATGAGCATCTCCAATTTTGGGTCAGGATCCATACATTTAAGAAGTTTCCCTTTCCGCCTTACCTTTTGTAATGAGGAGAATGGATATCAACAGTAAAAACTGTTTTTATGAGGATAAGAGGGATATTTTGAGGTTCTTTCAGCTATATTTCCCATTACTTCATTTATTTACTGATCGTTTTTGGCGATCATTAGTTCGCCGGTGATATTGGTTATACTTAATTTGAATTATATCGTTTATTTATAACTTCATGCCCTTGATTCCGTTACATTATCAGACATTAACCCACCAGCTGCTTATCCAGAGATTTTCGCGCTTTGACAATCCTTCCAATTTGTATTACATCCCATGTTCTTCGCAGTTTAGAGTGTTTATTTTTATGATTGCAAATTTTTATTATATCATTATCTTGTAACATATGTAGTATCAGGTCATTTTGTTTGAAAAATGTTTGAACTTATTTGAATATATCTAATCTAAGTAGTGATTTTTAAAAATTACGCAGTCAGAGGGTTAAAGCCATGTTATTTTAATTGTCTTGCATATATTCCGTTCATTGTGTATGTGAATATTTCTAACGGAGGCCGGTCCAAACACCATAGCGCAGTTGTAAGCACAAATATGCTATTCATATATTTTTTGCTATGTTTTAACTTTATTTTTATCATGTGAGAACATGGCATTGTTTTCGTTAGGAATTAGTTTTGAATAATCGAAGCTCGAAATCGCATAGGCAATGAACAAAGAATAAATGGTGACATTCATTAACATCTTTTAATCGCTTATATTTTTTCGCTTGCTTTTACCATTATTGCATTATTCTTACGTATGCTTCTCTGAAAGGAGCTGTGATTTTAAAAGATTGACCTGCCTTTACTAGTACTGGTTTATTGTTACGTATGCTTCTTTGACAGCAGATGCGTTTTTAAAAGATTGACGAAGAACTATAACATCGTAGCTATTATTTGATCTCAAAAATCGGTAGAACTCTAAAATTTTGTTTGCCAGCTAGGAAAACTGAAAATGAAAGTTTAAACAAATATATCATTTACTAGCCGCCTTTGGCGACCAGTTGGTTCGCCAGTATTAATGATCGCTAAAATTTTCATATAATATTTTATGGAGCTGTGTCTCATAACAAGTTTTTCACGAAAATATTTTTTAACCAAACAAATTTTGATAATCATATAATTCATTTATAGTATTATTTAGAATTATTTTCTTCAGATGTTCTGTTCACTGTACTACTCATCTTTCTCTTTCTATCCGAGCAATGATTGTCCCAGAATTGATATTTTACTTAAATGGTGAAGGAAAAGGTCCAAAATTTTACGTTTTTATAGAATAATGAGATTCAAATTTTCATAAATGTAAACACACTAAACAAATAAAGACACAATTGGTTTTCAAGAGATGCGAAAGTTTAAAAACAGCTTGGAAAATGCCACGCACAGAGGAAACAATGGTGACACACACACACTCTTCTTTTCTTTTCTTTCTATTCTTTTTTTCTTCACTACTTTTCTTTCTGCAAACCCCTTTTTCCCAATGTTATTCTTTTTTTTCTTCCCTGCCCAGACTTTATTTTGAGCAGGCATAGATTATCCGTACAGACTAATAATAAAAGCAATTATTTTCTTTCTTTTTTAAACATCCCGTTATATGTAAATGAAAACCAACTGACTTCGCGTATTACTTTCTAAACAACTCATAATTACTTCCTGCTATCTTACTCAGTTTGTGTGGGGAAGGAAATGCAGATTTTTGGCGAGAAAGTAAGAAAAGTGTCGTTTTAACTATTTTCCTCGCAATTTTTTCATTTTTTTCTCTCCATAAGAACCATCCTCGTGTCTTAATGAAAATATTTTTAAAAAATTAGCCAAATTGGTTGAGCCGTTCTCTAGTTTTGCGCTTAGCAACGCATTTCGAGATCCATTTTTATTAATATAGATATGGAGTGAGATAGAGACCGATATTGTCTCTAACAGGTTTCAAACTGATTTAAACTATTTAATGATTTAAATTAATTAAGCCAAATAATGACTTAAAAATAACCCTCTAGCATGATAACTTGAAATTTACCATCGTAGATTCAATTTTCTTTTCTTTACTTCATTTTTTTATGGAAATGGAGCAACTTTTATGTATTAAAAAAATTCTATACCCACTAAAATCTCTGTAATTTACTGAAATGCACAATGTAGTCCTTAAAAAAATTAGTAAGTACTGGTGGAGTTGAAAATAATCTAAATTTTTAAATACTATACTGCGATCATCTGTTATGTCGTTTATTTCAAAATCTGAACAGCGAAAATGAGTAAAGGAATAATTAAGGTAATAAAAAATGATCGTTGAAAGAATTTCAATGTTATGAATATTTCGCAATTTACATCAAGACAGGCAATTTGTTATCCCTTTGATCACCAAGGAAACAGGTTTTACGTGTATTTCTAATTTCGCGCACTTTCAAAATAAGATTGTTTTTATGACTAAGTACGAAAATGAAATCATTTTTAGTTTTGCTCTTTAATTATTACGATGAATCCGAAATTTGTTGACAATTGGGATTACTAATTACTACTATGGGTTATTTGGAATTTTAATCATAGGTATCTTATTCGGGAACTGGTTTGAAATTGCGTTAAAATGTATGGAAGCTATATTCTTTTCACATTTTTGTTCTAGAAAAAGTTGGTTGTTTTCTAAGTTTTACAACTAGAAGAATCCATTGAATCAAATATCTTTTTCATTTTCATATTTGCAGAAAAGCTTCGATATGATTATATATCGTCTTGCTATTTATTTAAATTAGAAATTTTAATTATATTCCATAAAAGAGTATTTTTTCTGTTAGCCAGACGGCAGCGAAAAATCGCCAAAGAAATTTATTGGAATTCTACATTATTTGGCGGTTTTTCACTTTAAAATCACTAAGAAATTTGGCGGAATTTGTTTTTCCGCTGGCGCCCGGCTAACGGAAAATTACCCACAAAAAGTTGTCGGAGGGGGAGGGAAAAGATAATTGGAAAGAAAGAAAAAATATCTTTGTTAAAATATGCTCTTTTCTTATGGCAGTCAAGTCAAATAGTAAATGTTATTCTGCTCATTATCTGTCTGCCTTACTAAGAGACTGAAGACTTGTGAATACTGTTAATAAAAGATTATAAACTAAATCACTTTTATTTACCGTCGGGACTTGAAAATACTGTTTGAAATATGCCGTTATCTTCGTAATATGACAATTTTTTCTTATTGTATTCGGGTCGTAATGCCCCAGGTGGTGAGGTTACGGCTTCGAAACCGGATCGTCTCAGGTTCGAGACCTGTTTCCACCGAAGAATCGTCGTGTAAGCTGGTGTGGTGCATGCTAAATCCGTCAGGGCCGAGCGCCTGCGTGGTGTGGAAGTTTAAAGAGGGGGAATGTTGGCCCTAGTGCCGTCCTCGTCATCTGACGGCGGTTCAGAATTGTGAAGTACGTCCCAAAATAGCCCTAGTGTTGCTTTAAAACGGAACGTTACTATAACTAAAATAAGCCGTATTAATGCTATTCTTATACTTCTCTTTACGGAAATAATTTAAAATTTGTGTATATTTGCAAACTAGTATATAAAAAACATTAAAACGGTATATGCCATCCCCCCAAATATCGACAATATGGATTAGGTTTATCCCTAGAATGATACGATGTATAGCATTATGCACATGGAAATATTATTTTTTACGGAAATAGACAAAATTTAAGAACTAATTTTCTAAACATTTGATGTAAGAAATTAAATAAGGAATCAAATAGTATCCTAAGAGAGCACTTGCATACCAAATAAAAGAATCAATCTGAGCATAAATGGGTAAACCCTTCTGCACAATGGGCATAGTGGATACCAAATTTAAATTGGAAGAGACGCATCACGATCATGGATTCACACCAAGTTGTGCGTATTCTATTTGCTTCTACATCCCCTATTGACACACTTATTAATTGAACCTGTTGTTGTTGGAAGCGGCTATCCATTTTTCAAACACAATTGTTTTGGAGAAGAGTTTAGCAGCCGTAACAATGATCCTGAATTCGATTGTAATCTGCACCAATTGTGCGCGACACGAAACTTCAGAGACCTGCAGTTGAAATTACGTATGGATAACCTCCTATTCATAACAGAATAATGCATGTCTAATTCTGTGTACGACTTTTAAAATTGCGTCAACATTTAAGGGCATTTATCACTGTGAAAGGGCAATGCCAAAGATGCACTTATTTTGATAAATCTTATTCCATTAAAAAATAAATTTAAAGATGAGATATAAACATTCGGAATAAATTTTTGTTTCTTTTTCTCTCCATTGTTGCGCGAGTGATTGTTTACAATGAATGAATTAATAATTCACCAGCCTTCATCAAAATCGTATTTTAAAACTGAAATTATATTGATGAACTATTATAAGATGTAAGGATTACCTCTATTTCTTGTAATGGTTAAGATGAGTGTTTGTGTATGTGGTATGTTGGCAATCTACAGACCATGTCGTTTGACCTAGGGCTGCTAAATTTCGTACTTATATTCTTTGTAATCTAGGAATGCGAACTTCTGAAAGATTTTTTCAAAAAAATTAATTGAAAACTAAGCGAAATTGTGAAGTTTTTTCCTGCCTTAACTTATGAAAACGTAGCAGCTTAAAATGTTGTTTACATCCTCTCATAAATTCAATTGTCTTTTAAATAATATCAATTTAATAATTGTGCATATAATTGAATTGCGGAAATAGCTTCAGAAATAGTTCTTATGCTATTTCCGACCAAGATTACATTAAGTCCTTTTAATAGTTGCATCAAGTATTTAATCGCGTGATTTTCTTCCTGTGTTGAAGTTGAAAAAAGGATTCCGTTAAATGTCTGTAGTTTACGAGACGTAACTATAACGCGAAATTTAGAAGATAAATTAGCTATATGTTTATGCTTTTATAAACAGTATGATATCAGGAGTGGTTTTCCTTTTGAAAGGTTCATGTACACAATGAGCCGACAGTTAATATAATGCTGCTTTAATATCTGATAGCTTGTTGGAGTCCTAGCCTTAAGTTATATCTAAACGTTTTAACAGAAATTCCAGGCAAATCAGCTTTTTGCCATAATTTACTTTATCTTAAAGGTTTCAACGAGTTGATTCTGAGTCAGCTACTAATTGAAACAGTGCGATAATTAATATCCAAAACGATAGGTTAGACATTTTCTTAATTATGGTATTAGAGGCCAAAATATTTTGGGAATTAAAAAAAATCTGAATGGTCATATACGTATATTTTGCTGTACACCTAATATAGAGAAATGTAATAATCGTCAAAAAAATTCGAACTCGAGATTTTAGTGAATCTTTGCGTTTTAAACCTCCCTGATTTCGGAAAACACATTTTGGGAAATATCAATGACAAAAACAACTCAAAAATGCTTTGAACTACACTAGTGAAATTCAGTATACGCTTTTTTTAAACCGAAATTATAAATATCTGTCAAATTTTGTACGAAATCCGTTCGAAAGTTGTCCGTCTGTTCGGCTGTTCGACAATAACAGTTATTTTGTTATTTGCAGCATAATAACTATAAATTATTTACCAAAAAATGATCGATTTTCGCAAGAAGGGAACTCGCACTCTCCACCTTCACTCGAAAAATACCGAAATCCTCGCATTTCTCCGATTGAGCTACTGTCTGTCGATTTCAATTTTCATTACTAAGTGCTAAAACTTTATTTAGAGTATTAAAAGTTAATTTAATTTAATGAATGAATTTATATTTTTTAAAAACTGTATTAACATCGAGTATATCATCAATTACAAGTTTTAAAAAATGTAACTGAACTCGAGTGGATGAATAAGTATTTTATTAACGATTGAAAATTTGAACACGATATATTTAGGAGGAGAGAGGATATGTATGTGAACCAATAGTAGGAATTGGAAAAGGTTTTATGTGAGCTATATGCATACGTTTAGGAATATTTTATAGCTTGCATGTCTTTGTTCAATGAAGAATGGTTCGCCTTAGACGATTTCTTATTATCTTGCTTTATGATAATTCATTTAAATAAGGTTAGAAGTTATTTCTGTATATGTGTAAGATAGCATAAGATGGAACCTTTTTAGACTTACAAATGGATTTCGATCTTTTTATTTCGATCTCAAAATCCCTCTTGTTCACCACGCATACAAACACCTCAAAAGCAAGCTTTAAAAAATTCGTTTGAAGCTTCTCTTGAAATATGACCTTTCTTCGATCTCCTGTTGAAGAATCTGGACCAAATCCGATTTATCTCCTTCCTTCCGCAGGTTATCCGAGTAATCGCACGGTGGGAGCGCGATACTGAGCAGGAACTGACCCGCAATCCCGTGACTTCTGCGGTTTCGGAAAGGATCTCTGCCGAGGATGTCGTCAGCACCCGCGGAATGCGCGGCTCCGATAAGATCCTTTCCTGACAGTGGCAGATAAATCAAACGCAACATTTGAGAAGATACGACCGCTCCTTGTCTCTGTTTGATTAGGGAGAGACACAGAAGAGATACTTGTGTATGATTAATCTTGTTACCGTTGTGAAAATCTTCAGGTGCGAAAGCAATCTTTCAGTGGCAAAACAGTCGATGTTTTTATGTTTGGCTGTCTTCAGTTAGGCACATTCTGTAATCCGGCAGCGATAGTGTCAGTCACGTTCGAATCTACCCCCCCCCCTCCCCTACACACACCTCCTTCTCTTGAATGGGTTCGAACGCATATTGCTTATCAAGATCCAGATCTTTATGAGTGACGGTCACTTAATGGTGATAGATTTTTCAGTATTGGCCAACTTTTTTTGTTTTCGACCTCAACCCAGGGGCACTCTAGATGTCGGGGAATAAGATCAAGCCTGAATGGAATAAATAAATAAATAAAAAATCCAGAATTGTCGAAGGCTTATCGAAGAAGTTTTGTCATTTGCTGAAATGATAGCACAAACCTCCACGTAATGAAACTTGGTAGTATTCAGATACTTATCAGATAATTATGATAACAACCTGCCAATAGAACTTTTGTCAAGAGGATCCAGGGTTGATGCATGTAACCGGATTTCTTTAATTTTGCTTGGAGTTGCATAACAGACGTAGTCTAACATAACTATAATGTGTCGGCATTATTCACTGAATTATTAATCATATCTGTGTTTTAAAACTTTCATTTTTTATCCAGAAATTACTTTTTGAAATTAAATCTAATTAATTTTTTAATTAGTAACTTATGTATAACTTTGTAAATAGTGCAACTTAACATGCTATATACAAAAAGTAAAGCAACCCATGACTTTTTTTACGAAAGTAATGCAAAGTAATGTGTTTAAGATTTTACAGATTAATTCGAAATATCTGGATACTCCATTTTAAATATTTTAATTCAATTTTTTAAAAATATATCTATACCACTATTATAAATTAGAAAGTTTGGATGGATGATGTTAGTCAATCACGCCAGAACAGCTAAGCAAAATTGGATGAAATTTATCAGAGATAGATTATAGTCTAGAATGGGACATAGGTTACTATTTATTCCAGTTAATTGAAAGGTTAATTTTTTATTAATTAAAAAAATTAAGTTTCCCGCCAAAAATCTTCATTTTTCCCCACAGCCAAAGGAGTAAAAATTATGTTCTTTTCCCACGCTTATGAGGTTAGGTTTAATATAGTTTCGGCCGATTATTTCTATTATTTATTTTTTTAGTGTTTGATGCATTTGAAATTAATCATTAATTTGGATTCATTTCGAAGTATTTTAGAATTAAAATAAAACGGAATGAATGAAATTAAAAAATTCTTATCTGTATTGCATAACCCCAACTGGTGCAGAAAATTCACGCATTTGCGTTGTCCCAATTGGCGTCAGACCGTGAATTCTCGTGCATAACTCATCAAAATTTACACGCTTACGAAATCACAGATAAAAGCTAGTTATTCCTAAATTTTTTTTAAAAAAAAAGGATTTCCATTATATAATAAATGAAGAAATAATTGTAAAATCAAAATACCAAATATTTCTAATCACTGCTTGAAATTAATGAAAACTTTAAATTTCCTATGTTTTTTTTCTTATATATATCTAGAAGAAACATAACCTTATAATACAAGCGTTTATTCATTGTATATGTAAAGTTTGTTTTATAAATACTACCTCCACCTCTCCACTCTCTTCATAACGCCATCTTTTTAATTCACTTCATCGCCAATTTATTTTTTTCCTGATCCTATTTTTTAGAATTATTCTTAAAACTTTTCAGAAAACAAATATCGAATATGATAAAGCCTAAAATTTGAAATCATTTGTAAGCAGATCTCAAAACATTGCCCTACAATTAGCAGTAATACTTCTAATACTATCAACGTCCAATTGACGTATGGATTTTGCGTCCTTCTCTGAAAATTGTATTTAAGCTCTCGTAGTTTACCGCGCAAAACGTATTAAGCTATCAGATTTAGAGTTCTCTATGTACCGACTGTAAGCCGTAACTTTCTTGTAAAATATGATCGGAAACGCTTTTAAACGGCAATAATTCCCTCTGAAGATTCTTGTAGAATTTTAAGTTCCAGATATCGCTTGTGTTTTTTAATATTTATCATTTCTCGCATCTAACTTTTCAAATCAGAATCAAGTATTTTCATCTTCTTTTCTAATTTTTTTAATAGTGATTTAATTAGTGTATTTGATATTTGAATGTTTGACTTTTCAGTTGAGCTATCTCCTTTCCATTCTATTAATTAAAAGATTCATTCATTCCATGCTCTTTTAAGCAGGCATAATTAGTTAACGTTTTGCACATCTTAATCAAACCACCTGCCTGTGTCGCATTAATTAATTGTATAATAATTAGGCCGTTGTGACGCTGACTCACTTGTTTCGATTCCGTGCCAGTGCGCAACGGCGTACGATGTGGGTAAAGAACTATAATCGTTCGATTTGCATTTGACTAACCTAAAACCCCGGATCTTTGGCGGTAATTGTGGCGAAATGTGCTCACCAAGTCCGTGGGTGGATTTATGTGGGAAGGTCACACCAACGCTTGGTGACGGTTTATGTGTGTGTGGTGGTGAAAGTTTTCTTCCCTTGAAGTCTGCTTCTGTGTTCGGTTTTTCTTTTCGTTCGAAGTGGAGCCATGTTATGAAAAAGAAAACAGCTTTTTTTAAAGACTGAATTTCTACGATATATTTTCATCGACTTCAAAAATGTTTTTCTAGATTCTTAATTATAATAATTTATTTTTTCTAAGTCTTAATTTTAAAAATAAATGTTTTTCTGCACCCTAATTCTATTTTAAAATGTCTTGCAATTATTATATTTTAGTTTTTAGTTTGGAATGCGTTCTAGATATATTAAAATAAAATTTGGATATGAAACGTGCTTTTTCCTATTGCTTGGTTAACGATTGAAAAAACAACAACATTGTTTAAGAATGATTAGAATAAGATAATTGCTTAAGAATGATATAAATATTGTTTAAGATATGATTACTATTAAAAGATTGTAGTTAATAAAATTTTAAAGAAATGTAACGTTTACATATTTGAAATATATTTTATCAATATTTCTTAAAACGGGGGGGGGGGGGTATTGTCCTCGTAAAAAACGCCATAAACCAGAAATGGCTCAGGTAGGTATTATCCAATACCTATCGAGAATTTCAGGTTATGATACTAAACTATAATTACTTGCAGTCTTGCTATATGAAAATTTCTTATAATGTCGTGCTGAAAGAAAAGCAGTGTTGATTTTTTTTTGGTAATGTTTTTCGAAGTTAGGTATCAAAATGGTCATGTTTAAAAAAAAAACACACCTAATAAGCTATGCCACTATGGCTATGCTATAACACCAATAAAAGTGTTATGTCTCCTATTCCAATGATTTCAGAAATATAGTTCTACTTGTTTGTTACATTGTGAATGCTTTTTTTTTAATTTAAGGAGATACGGTTTAATTCTTTGAGTACGAGTTAATTCTTGAGTCTATGTCTTAATTCTATGATTTTAAAGAAAATAAAGATCGTAAAAAAGTAGGGGAAACATTTATTCTGATTATTTAATACAAAACATGACAAAACGAATATATAATTAATTTAAAGTCCCTAATTGGGGCATATACAATTCCACCACTTTTTAGCTTTAAAATTAATATAAAACAATACATGTTTTAATAATACATTTCATTCACTCATAATAAAGTTGGGTCTCTGCATTGCACAAAGGGCCAACCGTAATCATTGTAGAACACACAATTTACTGGTGCGTTTTGATTTGTATAATTTTTTTTCTCTAATTTATTCATTTACCGTTGGTGCATAATATTGCCAAGTGAATGAACATATTTTTTAATACATTAAACTTCTGACTATGAGTAACTTCATTTTTTCGAGGCGACATCAAATATGCCTTAACATACATAAAAAGCCGAGCAAAAAGTGTGTCCATTTGTAATCCATCTAGCCTCCAAAGAGTTTAACTCAATCCTTGACTGTAGATAATTTGTACTTTCTTTATTTTGAATTTTATCCGACTCTCAATCTTTTTACTTTTTTACATATATTCTTCATCAAAACAATTCATTTGACTTGCAATAAATGCTTTGTCGATTGAATTTTGAATCAAGATGGTGCCTGTATTTCAGCCGTACAGCTTAGTGTTGTTATGGTGACTAACTAACATCGAATTTTGTAACTATATTTCTGTCACATTAGCTTATGATTGAAAATTTGGAATTTTCATGGATAAAAATTCTCAGAAGGAATATAATAATAAACTTTTATAACAGTTATACCAATAATGTATTTTTTAATTTCTCAAGTTAAAAAAATCAACTGTTTTTTTTTTTAATTCGTTATACGGAAGGGTTTAAAATAAAAAATTGGCAATTGCTATCATTCCATCAGCTGAGAAACCTTTCGATTCTGGAATTTCATTGAAGTAAAATGGGAGGAAATGGATTTCATCACCAGATATCCTAGTAGCCTTATTCAAAAATCGAAACAGCAACAAAGGAAGACTGGCAAGTGTAAGTACATAATCCGTCTCGAGTTGCCATTTCATCATTGTCAAAAATGTCGGCTGACTAGCAAACGATTTTCTCCTTTGTTTGAATGAATTCCACATTCCACGCGATGCAAAATACCTACCAAACAACGCGCTCTGTATAGGCTGATGGAGTAAGAATGGCGAAAAACGAATGGGTGTAACGCTAGAGTAAGCTTCTGTTTCCGAATTTTGTTTCTTTCGGATTTCTTGAGTGATTTAGATGCTTCTTTTCACTCGGATGCCTTCGCTATTGTGTGTCTCGGCGCTTCAGGTCGCATATTAGAAGTGCGGAGAGGGCATTAATGCTGTTGCGCGGCCGCTTTATTTGCATGAAATTCTGATGCAATTATTGATCTGAAAAGAAGACTGGCACTGTTTGTTTGGAATGGATTCTTTCCCATGAGCTGTTAACCTTTTGATACGCTATCGACTTTAAAAACGAATCAGTAATAAGAATAAAGATGTTCGTTTCTTGTTTTATTACCGCCTCGATGGCTGAGTGGCTTCAGTTGTTTTTTTATTTATCGCCTTTAAACACTGGTTATAGAATCGAATCTTGATCAGGCATAATATGTTTGTTTTGAATTAATGCGTTTCAAAAAATTATTCATCTGTAACCGCGAGTCACTTTTTTTATTATTATTATAAGTCAGGAAATGTTAAGGTCTTTTTCTAAATTAAAAAAGGTTTTGTAAAACCTTGCGTCTAATTCGTTTAAAAAAAGTTGAGATATACGTATGATTGATTATCTCACTTTTCACCCTTAGAATGAGTGACTAAGAGAAAAAGTAAATCTGGGGGTTAATTCCTTTCACAAAAATTGTATATCTGCATTGTTTGAGCATTTGCAGGTGTGTATAACACAAAGACAAATTTAGTAAAATGCTGGAATATGTTATTTTAAACACTTCATAGATTTTGGCTACTTAAATTTCTAGATAAAGTGTTATAATATTGGATTTAAAATTTTCAATGATGAAAATTAGTATTGCAAGACTCTTGAAATTAAAGTTTTTTCTTAAATGCTTATAAATGATGTTAATTATTTTAATTCTGTAAGTTATTTTATTTTTTAATTGCAATATTGCTGAATCGTTTTTCATTTTATGTCCCTTTACAATTTTTTTGGTGGCGTTTAATGTAGACTATATAATTGTTATTTACAGCAATTTGTAATTTTGTTTTAAAGAATACTATTAAAACATTGCCATTTTTTAGAAATGTTCTACTTGAGATGTATGCATTTTAGAGCATTCAGAAAGTTAAATAGAACATTAAAAGTAATTGTAAAATTTAATGCAAGGGATAATAACAAAGGGGCTATTTTTATTGCGCAGAATATTCGTTTATGAAAAATACTTTTTGAAAATTATTCGTTAGAAAAATTAAAATTATTTTTTAAACTTCTTAAGGTAGAACTTTTTTCCTATTTTATTATTTCATTTTTAACTATCATTGTATTGTGGGGATCATTATATTATAAACCATACATATCTATCATAATTCAAATCAGATATCTGTAAACTACAGGCTCCGTCGAGGCTGTGTGTGACGTAATTGCCGCGCGTCTCATCTTCCGAGTATGCTTCTAAAATAGCTGTTATCTTTTCTCTTCGGAACGTCCTCGCGCACTGCCACAATAAAGTGCGTAGTAAAAATAAAATGTTTAATTTCTTTAATTGCCTTAAAATAGTTTCGGGAAGAAGAAATGGCGTGTTTCTTATAAAGTTATTTATAAAAATGCAGATTTTTTTATCATGAGAAAATATTCTGGGGGAAATAATTTTCTTTTATGTAGTTAAAAGTAAGTAGTTTATTGTTGCACGTGTTCTTTCAGCTAATCCCTTAACCGCGTGTGGTATGGCTACGATACACTATTTACAAACAATCCAAAACAGCCGAGTGTTCTGTGGATTAATAATTAAATCAGTAAGAAGCAGAATCCCCAAAACGGAAGGTGCCATCTATTTAGGTAGTAAAAAAATGCAAAACAATTAAAGCATTAAAAAAGAATTAAAGTTTATGTTTATTCCTAAAACTAAACGTTAAACTACTTTTACCTGTATTGACAGGAATATTTGCAATTTAAATTTATTTAAAAGTAAATTCATCAATCTGGAAAATTTGACTGCTTTTATTGTATGGCATACATAGTTTCAGTGTTTGCAGAAAGATCGAAGTGCTAGTCATTATTTTTCATTGAATTCCTACTATTAGTTCACACTCTCCTTTATATATATATATATATATATATATATATATATATATATATATATATATATATATATATATATATATAATCGTGTTCAAATTTTCAATCGTTAATAAATTACTATTTATTCATCCAGTCTAGTTCGAATACATTTTTAAAAAATATTAATTCATTCGTTAAATTTAACTAATTTTTAATAATTTAAATAGAGTTGTAGCAATTTGTAATTAAAATTGAAATAAACAGTTAATAGCTCAATCGGTAAAATGCGAAGATTTCGGTATTTTTCGCGTGAAGGGGAAGAATGCGAGTTCGATTCTTGCAAAAATCATATTTTTATAAATTATTTATATCAATTGTAATTATTTTATAAAAAATATTTAAAATAAAATGTTTCTTTATTGACCTAAGTAGAAGTTTATTTTTTTAATATTACTTTTTTTCTATATTATATTAATGTTACAAGTTTTAATACATAGTAGTAATTTTGTACTGTTTTAATATATTTATGTAGCAAAGTAAATGTAATTTTAATGAAGCATTGTAAATTCATTATTAAACTTTTGTCTTCTAATCCATGTTTAACAGACTGTCTTTTTAATTTTCAGCTTGGAATCAATAATAAGAAAGGAGAATGCCTGGTGTTGTTAATGAAAACGATTTCCACGACGCTATTGAAGCTAATCTTAGGTATAATGTCTTCATTTTGTTATTTGTGGATAATTCTTTTTATTATGGATCCTCTGTTATACACATTTCGTATCTTCCTCTTTATATGATTTTGTTATCCCTAGGATTCAGAATAACTCTTTTGATGACCATCTTTCGGACCATTCCAATATGAAAGGCGGGTCTCGGAATCGATATCCAAATGGTTATGGTTCAGGTAAGAGTGAGCTTCACTGAATTTGGCTTTAATTGTGGTAGCTTAATTAAATCATCGTAGCCGCGCCTGACACCTTATTTTATTAAGGACGATTAACTTTCATCTAAACTATTTGTAGAAAACGACGAGCCCCAAGATTATCTATCTCCAATATTTTACTTTACATATACAAGATATGGCAAAAAAATATATTGTAATAATATAAAAAGAGAGTCGTTTCTATTTTTTTAACTATCCAAATTCCCCAACTCCGATGGCCTGCCGTGATCTGGTGCTAAAGTCTCGGCTCGTGGGCCGAAGGGTTTCAGGTACGAAACC
The DNA here is from genome assembly GCA_026289955.1 of Argiope argentata. Classification (NCBI taxonomy): domain Eukaryota; kingdom Metazoa; phylum Arthropoda; class Arachnida; order Araneae; family Araneidae; genus Argiope; species Argiope argentata. Next base: position 6,676,650 of record JAOUZG010002851.1, on the reverse strand, counting down.
CGATTCCACCGAAGAATCGTCGTGTAAAGGGGTGTGCTGCACGTTAAATCCGTCAGGGCCAAACGTCCTCCAGCTGGTGTGGTGAAGAGATGGGGTTGCCAGCTCTAGTATCATCTTCGTCATCTGTCTGCGGTTCAAAATTTCGGTACCCGTCCCAAAATAGCCGTAGTAGTGCTTTACAACGGGACATTAATATAACTAAACTATCCTCAATTCCGAAAAACGGATTCTTGAAATCGTGTCCGTTTGTCGGTTGTGAATTCCGTAACTTAAAAATGCAGCTAACTAGACGAATGGGACTCAGCCTATAACATTAGTACTTAGTGCTAAAAGTTTATGCGAGAAATCGGTTTATTTTATCTTTATGTATATTGAACAGGATATTTCAAATGCGTCGAATCTAATTTGGTATATGATTCATTATCGAGAATGTTAATTGAACCAAATTAGGTTTTGAGTACCTCATTGAATGATGATATTTTACCAGTATCTGGTCATGAGTTTATATTCACGATTGTAAAACGTCTGTTAGTAATTTAGTTACATGAATTTTTAAACATGTAAAGTTAACATCGAAAAATCAGACCTAAATGTTTGAGTAATAGTTTTTCCATTATTCTCTTTATTATGTGTCAGAGCTTAGGGTCAGGATATTCTATGATGAGAAAATGTTAAGAAAAAATCAAAGGAAAGACTCTATTACTGATTTTCATTGTTTAAATCACTTCAATTTGAACACATCAGAAACTTTCATTAAATTAAAGGTTTTACTGGAAGGTAATTTAATTTACCATTTAGGCGAAAAGCACTATTATGGACCGTTATTTCCATTATTTCTAATATAATTGAATGCAGTTCAAATTATTTATAAAGGGAATACGATTTTCTGCATTACTTATTCCTTATCAAACCTCTTCCATAGCTTTGAAGTGTGTAGGAATACTTGCTCTGTCATTTTAGGATAATATTGTTGCTCATAGATTTCTTGTTTTTGTCAATTGCTATAATTAAATTTTAATATTTTAATCGGCATGTTTAAACACTGTTAATCATTCTAGTCAAAATTAGACCACTAAGATTTCAGTTTGACAACTCTAAAACGGAAAAAAATCGTTAATTTTTGAAAATATTGAATTAAAAGGAATATTTGCAATGGAATTTTTTAAAATTAATGATATTCTTTCTCTGCTGCCATTTTTCTTTCTACAAAGGAAGCATAATTCATAATAAATTGCTTCCATAATGTATTCTAGGTACTTATTTCCTTTTTCAAATAATTGTTGATAAGTACAAATAATTAATGAAAATAAATACACTTCTAAATATCAAAATCTTGCATGAGATTTGGTTGAAATTTTTCAATACAGGAAAATAATTGTAAAACTCTAATAATAACTAAATTTCGACTTCAAAGTTCTGGATTTGAAATGGTCAAGATCTAGATTTTATGTTTAGAGAAAAACTAGAAAGAAATTTACTTCTTGACATTTTAAACCTGTAATTTTTCTTTTAAATTGCATTAATTATTATAAAGAATATCTAACATAATGTAGTTTTATTTGAAAACTATAACACTTTTGTTAATGCTTTATTTATGATAATTAAAAAAAAATAACTTGAAAGATGAAATATTCATGAAAACTTTAGTAACTTATTGTTGCATTTATGAGGCTTCCAGGATATTTGCATAGTAATTTGTGTTCACATTTTTTTATTAGTTTGAATTGTTTATGCTTTATCAATTATGGTAGTGCAATGATTTAAAATTTATTGTGAATTTTCAAAGGTTCTTGAACTTAATAATTTTTCTCGTTTGTTTTAAACAGATCAAATGAGTGATATTACAGATGACGGTCCTCGGTATTTATTAGAACATCTAGCTACTTTTTCTGTTGGCTCAGAATTTGGTAAAGTATTTTATTTTTAGTTGTGTTAAAAAATATGTATTCTTTTCTAATATTTAAATCCTATTTAAAAGCCGTTCTTAAATTTTAATTGTTATTTATTTTCCATCAGAGTAGAATATATAATTATTAAGAGGAAAGCCATTATAATTTTTTTAAATAGAGTGTTGCACATTTTAAAGAAAAGGTAAACATTAAACAATTATTGACATCTAGTTTTTAATATGCCTTTCTATCATGACAAACACAAATTTTGGTTTTTATTTGGCTGAAATATTTTGTCTGAAAGAATATTGATTTTGACTTAAAGAAAAGAGCTAATAATTTTTCATTAAAAAAAAATGAAATTGTATGATTCTTTAGTTTTGGAAAATGATTTCAGTTTTCTTAGTCTTACAAGTGAAATCTTGCCTTAAAAATTCTTTCAGATGCAGACCTTTTTCTTACTTAATTCTAGATGTAATTTTTATTTTAAATACAGATTCCTTAACTTAAATTTAAGATTCAGTGTTTAGGCCTTACCATTCTAATTAGGGGCATTTAGAAATGTGTGCTGCACTTTGTTTATTTAGGAATTGTGATAAAATTCTACTCCAGATTTCATGAGCAGTTATGTTTTCGAAGGATTGGCATTTGCAATCAACATTTTTTTTAAATTATAAAGTTCTTAATTCAATTTTATTAGCTATTTAAAAAAATCAATTTAATTTTGTGCACAAAAGTAATTGAAGTATAAGGAAGATTACAATATAATTTTATATTTGTTCAGATGTACTTAGAAAAAAATGTTTGGTCATTCCAACAAATTATATGAAAGCTTTAATTGTTGATAAAATAATCTAAACTACTATTTTAAGTTCATAGTTAATTTATTTTTTAAAAGTGTTAGTTGCTATTTAAGTCTCATTTAAAATGTTTCCTTCATCTTTATTTTGGCCTGGTAAGTGTGCTACAAAATACATATTGCTATAAAATGTACTTTGTAGCACACTTTATTAAAAAAAAATTATTCTTAATTATTCCTTTCATTTAAGGAATAGTATCTCCAAAAGATGGCTTACGACGTTTACTTCAGATGGAAAAAACTAACGGAATATGGACTCAAAAAATGCAGATGAAGCTCGATAAAAATTGGGTTTTAATCTTGGATTATGAAGATGGGGTAAGTTTCAATTTTACTTTTGAAAACCACATTTCACTGATAGAAGAATATGTAAATTTTATTTCTTTTGCTTAAGAAACTTACTTTGTTTAAGAAATTTATTATAAACCTCACATCATCTATTTAATATGTATCGTCTATTTTTATTTAATTCATTTTTTATTAAAGCTTCATGTATATAAACATTATTGTAATAATTCCCTATCTTCCATACTAAAAAAGAGAACAGAAAAAAAAATCAAAAACATTTTTTTTTTTACATATTGCCCAGCATCTTAATAGTGTAGTCACAATTCATTTTTATGCGTAAACCATTTGCAATATGCTTTCCTTTTTAATAACAAATCATTTTGCGAAATTTTAAGATCAAAATTTTATAATATTGAAAATTTTTTCTTCGTGTTAAGTATTTTGAAGGTAATGTAAGGAATTTGAAAGCAATTATTTGTAGATATATTTCTATACTTTTTCTATGCTTTAAATTAAACTCTATGCTAATGGGTCAAATCACAAACAAAACAAAATAATATTTAATTTAAAGAATTCTACAGAATTTTCATGGAGTTGTGAATTCTGTCTCTTCAAAATGAATTCTATTGTTTTTGAGATCAATGTAAATTTTTATCAAAATAATATTTTGGGTAACAGGTGTGTACTTAAGAGTCACATGCAGCCTTGATAAACTCATTTCTGTGCACAAATAGCTCTAAATGAAAGTTTCAAATTCATAGAATATTGCATAGTTCTACCAAAAGGTCCACTGAATAAAGAATATGGGTTTGGTCAAGTTTTAGATTCAAATTTCAGGATTGTGTACAATGTTTGAAGTTTATATTCTTTTCGCTCTTGCCTTTAATTTCATTCAATTGTTAGAATTGAAAGATTGTTAATCCTCTATGAAAATATTCACTCTATTTTTGTGATTTTTTTAAACATTTTTTTTTTTAGATATTTCAATTTACTTTTAATTATCCTTTACTTTAAGAAGTAAATCTCTTCCAATAATTTGAGATTGTAAAATTTATGAAGGAAGGAGAAGAATTTCTGTATGATTAGCTAGAAAAAAGAATTAATGTAAAACCTGAGGAAAAGAAACCAATGTTATATAACATTAAAAGTCTAATGTCACTCAAAAATGTTATGCATCCTTTGGATGGACTTTATTTTTTCTTCTTTTTTTACAGTTTTATGCAATATCTTAAAGTATAAATATTTATTGAACAATTCTTTATCATGAAATGAACCTTATAGTTTTACTCTCAAAGGGATTTAAGTGCCATAAATAATAATTTATTTTGTTTTAATCAATGAATGTACTGCTGAAGAAAAAAATTAAGTTTAAACTTTTTATATTAATTTGTTTTTAAGTAATCATATTCAGTGAAATATTTTCTGGACTTCAACTTTTAATTTGGGAGGAAAAAAGTTTTTATCTTCTATGACCAAGTCTGATAGATATGAAATTTGGAATTTGACTATTTTAAGACAATAAAAAAATACTTAATTTTAAGCTATTAATCTTTTAGGAAACTGTATATTTGATTGACATAATTTTTTTATAGATATTCAGTATTGCTCTAAAATTGCACATTTTTATAAGGTAGTGTTATTTAAAATTTCATAATTTACTGTTATTGCAATAATCAGACTTTTCTTTTTATTTAAAATGTTAAAGTCTCAAGAATATTTTACTAAATATGATTCAAAACTGAGTGTTTTATAAAAAAATTTCAGAACATTTATTGACTTGCATTGCATAAAATAGCTTTCTTTATTCTATTTAGAACATTTTTTCCCCATGGATGTATATTTCTAATACTAAATGTTTAGATACTGGGCTTCAATGAGAATGAATATTTATATAAACCATATTTGCTTTAAATTATACAAATTTATTGAATTAATAGAATTTATCTTAAAGTTCACAGAAACTTTTTTCTTGCATTTGCATAGAAAATATCATTTTATTTTATATATACATATTTAAATTATTTTTAAGAGTTAAAATATAAACTTAATGTGTTTTAAATTATTAGTATTACTAAAAAGTTAACTTTTTGAATATTAAAATGTTATAAGCATTTTTATACAGTTATTTATTGTCATTCAGAAAATACCAAACTTTCACTTATATTTAATTAAAATTCTAATTTTTTAAAATATTTTCTTTGAAATGCACATTTTTATTTTCAAACATGTTATGTACCAAATTTAGTAGCTGTTGGTCAAAATGTCTAGCATGTAAAAAACCAGTACACATACATATACTGATACATACTTTTAAAAAAAAATCTTAATTGTAAGTAAAGATGGTAAAAGAGGATTTAGTGCAAACAGCAAATCATATAGTTTCGGTCAAAATCATGTAACAATAACGAAGCCTATAGAGAAAATATTAACAAAAAATGCAAACTCTATCCATTTTTTTGCTAACCATTTTTAGAAACAACAAATCATACTCCTGTAGTAATTAATATCTTTTTGTTAAAGAATATCTAGTGCTGAATCCCGAATTTTGGATTTTAATACACATTATAATTTGAAATTTTCAATGACTTTTGTTCTTGGAAAAGTTAACAAGGTCTTAATTGAAGATATGAAAAGTTTTAAATTGTTAATCATCTTATAAAAATTGTGCATTCCACACATAAAAAGAATTGATATTGAAAAATTTACAAATTATAAAGTTTTTATTGAACTCCAGTGAAGCTACAAGTAATAAAAATAGTTTTCAGTTTTAGAGTCAGTTTTGCCAATATGTAAATTGAGTTAAGAAAGTCTGATTTCTATAAATGTTGTAACCATAAGTTCCTATAGTATTACTAAAACAATGTCACTTTTTTTATGTAACGATTCTTTGAAAAATTTTATGCCTAAGACTCTTGTACGAATATAAGAGATACAAAGATTTGTATTAAAACAATTAGAAATGGGGTGGCCTCTCATATGTTACTATGGATTCTTGCCATCATATTCACGATCCTGGCAAAAAAATTTGTTTGCCTTTTTATTAATGGTTTTAACACTTAAAGATATCTTCAATTCAGGCACTTTTCAACTGACTTATCAAAATATTGTTACATATCAAATTTGAAGTATATTTCCTCAATAAATGTCAAATTCAATCTTAAAAACTACTATGAGTGCTGTAACATCTGAACTATTTAAGATTCTGAACTTTTTTGTATAATAGCTATCTCATTAGCAGTGATAAAATTGTGTATGTTTCTATGTAGGTATAAATTTTAATTTTGGAGAATTGGGCGGACAACTGGGAAATATTGGAAAAATAATCAGGAAGTAGACTGAAGATAGAAAGAGAAAAAAATATATATAATTCAGAAGTTGTTTTTCTGTAAAAATAAAGACTTTTGAATCTTCATTTTTATGTTACAGTGTTACCTCTATTTAAGAAATATGTGTAATGTTTCATAAATATGCCTAGTAATTGTACATAAAGAAATTAATATCTTTATAAATAAAAAAACAAAACAAAAACAGTATGTAGTCAGCGTTGATGATTTGTAAAAGAAATTACTTCTGATATGACTTAGTACATCTCTTCATTTCATCCAGCAGTTTAGGAAAAAAGGTTGCACTTCAGTGAATATAGAATTTGCCTTTCTTTTAATACAAATGTTTTAATAAATGCAATATAAATTCAGTAATTCCAGGTTGGTATAAATTGTCATCTCTATTGATGATTTAAATAAATTTATTCCTACAGATATTTGATGGTTAAAATTTTCACTATGGAAACATTCTAGTCTCAGTAAGATGTGAAAAGCTATAATTAATTGTTTTCATGGTTCTCAAGTTGAAATATAATGTCAGATATAATACATAAAAAGATTAAGAAGACTGAACATTGCAACATATTCTTCAATTGAGAGTGTAAGTTATGAAATGATGAGCAAAGAATGGTTTACTGTTGAATTTTTTGAATTTTTTCCCTTCTTTCTCTGCTTGATTCTATTAATCATAAACTTGTGCAAGCTTTTAAAAGCTTGCCCAAGCCCTTTTATTTAGAAAATATAGTGAAAAGGCATTAAGCAGTAAAATATTCCTTCCCTGTCAAAGAAAGAAAGAAAAACAAAATAATAAAAAAATGTTGAAAGTAATAGAAAATATTTTTTTAAAAAAAACCTTGAGTTTTTGCACTTTTTTACTCATGGGGGGGGAGGGGAAGATAAAAATAATATATAAATAAAGCTTGTAGTTGATGATTTTTTTTTATGGAAAAATATCTTTTGTTTAGGTTTTTGCAATTTTTTTTACCATATTGATTACTTTTTCATGCATAAATTTTTTTCAAGTAATAATTCTACAATAATTTTGGCTACTTCAGTTTCTTTTTTTTTAAATACAAATTTATTCTTTTTTCAAGTAAATGAATTTATTTTACTTCTCTGCATATATTCAGTGTTATTAATTATTGATGAAGCTCAGCTTTTACCCCCCTTTCATTTTTTTTCTCCCGACACAAGCCTGTATTGTGTCTGAAAACCATTTCTTTGAGTTAGAAATAATTTGCTTAGCACAAATGATAAATCTTTTTACCAATTTAAATAATTTAATGCTCGGTTATGCTGATAGATCAATTTTAGATGGCTTTAATACACTGGTGATAAATGTTTGTGCATTTCATTAGCTTTCATATACCTAATAATGCTGATTCTCTCTTTCTGTTTGCTATGAAACTGAATTATTTTTCTTTTATTTGTATAATTTTTTAATTATTGCATCAAAATGCTTGCAGGTTAGAAGGAAAAATGAATTAATGTTTTGTTTAAATGGATGCTTCTGGTGGGGGAATTATTGAAAATTATTGTAATGAAGACTTTGATAAAAATTCTTGTTTGTTTTACATTATCAAATTTAAATAATTTAACATTTTATTTAATGAATTTTTTATTGCTAAAAATTTTCTCTTTTTCCCATTTGATAACAATTTAGACTCTATACTTTTTTTTGTTCTAATAATTGCAAATTAGATTTGTACAAATTTTTATTGAATTGATAAAGCCTTTTTTAATCTGTCATTTTTAATGTGTTTGATGCTCATTAATTTTTATATTGTATATTATTCTCCCTTACAAATATATATGCTTTTTCTAGTCATTCTTAATCAATATTACTTTATACTTTATTGATAAATACTTTTTCCGAGTGTTAAAGAAATGTGAATTTGAATTTTTTATCTATGTTTTTTACATCAATATTGCTCCATTCCTTTAGAAAAATATTCAGTAATATTTTTATACTTATATTTTATGAAGCTATATGTTCTATTCTCTATTGAAGGATGTTGTGGAAAAATTTCCAATGAATCTTATTAGTGATCCAACTGCGTATACAAGTGAGGATCCACGGGAACTGTATAATAATATTCTCATCTTCATTGTCAGAGAAGACCAAAAGAACAAGAATCCAAATCAATCAGAGATGCATATCTTTCAATGCTCTAGGGTTTATGTAAGCATACATTTATTTCTTATGAGATAAATATTGTATAACACTAAAAATTTTAAATGTTTTTAACAGGAACATTTGAAACAAATAGGAGTTGTACTTTTAAATTTGAATTATCTTTTTTTTAACAGGTTATCTAATCAATGAAATATTTTATATATAGTTAAATATAAGAATTCATTTTTATTTTTATATTTTCTTACAATCTCATAAATATAACATGCTTAAAATTTCAAAATATCGTAGTTCAAAATTTTTAAATTTTCTATTTTAAGATCTCATTTATCAGAGCAAAATCCTACAAGTAACTAAATTTTCTTTTTGTTGGATTAAAAAGTGGAAATTATAAGGAAAAACTTGACTACTTTTTACTGTATACATTTTCAAATGATAAAGGATATTACTCTCTATTTCTCTAATTAAGTATTTTATAATAGCTTAATTTATGCTTTTATTTAATGAGTTATTTCTAGCATTTCATGATATGATTGGAATTATTTTTTTTATTAAGTTTTGAATATATTTATATTTATGCTGGCTTATTAAATATATATATATTATTGATCTATAAACAGCTATCATTCAGTATAACACCTTTTATTAAAGAGAACAGCCTTGATTCTTATACATTTTTTAAAATTAAAATTAGGACTTGTTTAGTAATTGTACAAGAATTGGATTTGTTCATTCTTTTCAGTACAATTATATTTGTAGTTTTCTCCCATCCACTTATCTTAAATTGTTTTTCATATATTTTTATTGTGAAAGAAAATTGCTATTTTGTCCTGACTTCAATTTTTTTCCTTTACTATTCTTTAACTTAGTTCAAAATATTTGTTTTGAAATCTTAAGATTAATGATTTACTCTAAATTAGAACTGTAAGATGTAATTCTTTATTTCTCATTTCCTTCTTTAGTCCACTTTTCTTTTATCTAAATCATTGCTAATAAATATTCTGCATTGTTTAAAAAAATTGATTCATTTTTATTTAAGCAAAAAAAATAAATAAATAAATAAATAATAATGGCTTGAATAGTTTTTCTTTAAAAAAATCATTCTTTGTTCAATAATAGTTTAAAGCTGTGCATTAGGAAAGTTATAATATAAATTTTTTATTGCAGGCTCAAGATGTTGTGGATGAAATGAAAATGTATATGTCTGGAAAAATTAGAGCAAAGTAAGAGTTTTTTTCATTTTTGATATGTATTTATTTGTATGTAATTTGCCTCAGGGCTTGAACTTTCAATTATAATGTAATATTTCCTGTTTTCTTCCAGCCCACTCAAAAATAAATGATATAGCTGTAGGAAAACATTTATTCTTCTTAATCTACTCCCACCTACATAAAAGCAATAGTTGAAAGAAAAAAATAAAAGAAAAGAATGTAAATTAGGTTATCACACCTACTTTTTAACAGTTATTATAACTCTATTAAGTAACCAGTTCCATTTATTTTCAGCTTTACTTTTGAGGGAATTTTGTATTTGGTTAGAAAAGGTAAGAAAACTTGTATTTAATTTGTTGCAGACTTGCTATTACTTATTAGGCAGCAATATATACATATTTTTTCCTCTTAGTGAGCATGCTGAAGAAGTTTGATGCATTTTAGCACTTAATATTTATTTCCTCATTTATTTAAAAGAATTCTGTAGTGGGCTTCCTTTTTCACTCTTAACACTATTTTATTAAAACAACTACTAGAAGCTTTTTAGGATAAAAATAGTTGATATGCTAGTTATTTTGGCTAACATTTTATGGAATTTGTTCCATGTTTCTTTTATGTGCATCCCTTTTATGAACTAGCATGGAACTGTAGATAATTTTCATTTTTAAACATAAAAAAATAATCCCATAATGCAAATTATTAGTGACTTCGCTAAAATTTATTTACTAAATTCTTTCTATCCAATAATTTTCTTGTAAATTTTTATAAATCTTTAAGATATAGTGTTTATTTTATTGTAATTGATTTTTTTTTCTTGTTAGCTGAAAGATGTATTTAATTTTGCATAAAATATTTTACAGTTAGTTTCACTTTACAAAAAAATAGATATTTCAGTTTTTTTTTAATCAAATAGTTAAAAGTCATATTTGTTGATTCTTCAATGATTTCTTACTTTCTGTCTATAGTTTAACTTTCATTTTCATTGGAATTCTTAAGAATCTCTCAACTCCAGTTTTGTGCCTGTTAAACATTTTAAATATTTATTATCTTACCTGCTGCATGTTTTCAAGGAACTAATCTTAGTTTTGACTGTTTGAAACATATATCTGGAATTAACTTTCATGAGAAAAACTAGAAATTAATATTTGAACTAATGTTTATCAATATTATAGTACTTTTTATGAAAAGAAAGATGACTACCTTCTACAATTTTAAAGTAGTGGGAAATTATCCCTGATTAACTGTTGCTTTCTTCATCTTCACTTTGATAATCATTTTTCATATTGTATGCCACTCCTTTAGATACCTTTTAAAATTGAAATTTAACTTATTAAATTCTTAAATCACTGTGACTTCATTTCTCCCAGAATTGAATAATTTAAAAAATATTTTTTTAAATGTGAATGGTTTCAAATAGACATACATAATTTGAAGCTTTATTATATATTTATTTATGTCTTATAATTTTTATACTGATTTCTTTAGAAGTGCTGATAGTATTCGTCCCCCACCTCCTCACAATCCTCCTCCTGATCCACCAATCAATGGAAATAATTCAAAAGTGCGTGAACATGTAGCCATGTTTAGTGCTTCTGCATCTACCTCTTCTCTCCCACGTAAGTTTTCAACTGCATTTATGTGTGTGTGTGTGTATATATATATATATATATATATATAATATAATATAATAAAATATAATTTTTTTTTAAATTTAGATTTATTTTTAGCATATTATCAAAGTGATGTTACATCCAGTTTAAATCAAAATTGCTAAGTTAATTTTATTGAAAAAAAAATGTAAAATTGTTATTGCCTTTTGACAATGACATTTTAATAATATTTTTAATAATATTAGAAAGAATTGTTTTAAAAATTTTTGTTTTTTATTTATTTTTTAAGTTGCTAATTTTACTTATTTTGTTGTAACAAAATATCTATAATTTTGACATTGGTTATGTTTAAAGATTTTAATAATATTTTGAAAGTTTTGAAAGCTGAATCTTTTTAAAATTTACAGATTTATAATCAATTACTTTGCAATCTGAAATATATTTTATTTAAAAAATTTTAAAAAAAACATTATTTTTGCTAAATTTTGTGATAAAAATTTAGTTTTTCAATTTTAAAGTGCAATAATTTTTTTTAACTTCTTGAAAGGGAAGAGAATTAGTGAATAAGTATTTTTTCTTTATTTTAATGAAATGTTCCAGTAATGAGCATCATTAATTATGCCAATAAATAGAGGAAATTTAAGACATTTAATTAGGTTTTTGAAAATTCCAATGTATCTGAATTGCATTCAGCTAATATTATAATTTTTAAAATTTTACTGTGATTTTGGTATTTAAATTAAACATTTAAGTATTGTTTGGACTCATTGAAATTTATTTTGAAAGTGGCAATAACATTTTACTTTCTGTATGGTTTTCTTTCGTGAAAGCTTTGCATAGGGATGGTGAAAATATCTGTATTTAAAATGCTATAGTATCTGTTTGTGGATGGTGGATTCTAATATTTCAGCCTTAAATTTGCTTTTATTCACACAACCTTAGTGTTTTTGAACATGCGCCCGTCTTTTTCTTTTTCATCAAAAGAGAAGGTAAGATGAAAGGTGTTGAATGTATTATTTTATGAAACAACATATAGAATCTATTTAAAAAAATAGTAAAAACAAAAAGCACCTAATAAAGATGTTCAGAAATAAGCTTCTTGTTCTCTGCCTATCATATTTCTGCAATTTAAAATCATTTAAAAGTAATTGATGTAAATTTCTGAAACAACAATAATTCCACAAATCTTTCATCTTCTGAATAAATGTGATTTGAATTTAAATTTACAGTTTATATTTTTATGGTATTAAGAGCAAAATAATGTATATTACTGTGAGAATAAATAATGTAGAAGTTATTTATTATTTGTACTTAGTATTATATCCTTCGATGACAATTTAATGATTTTTATTATAAATTATAAATCTGCAACAACCCAGTTGCTTGAAATACTTTGTACTATTATATCCAATCAGTATTGGCATATATCGTTTTATGATTTTTATTTAAATTTTTGTTTGTATATGTTTAGAACCTCCACCTCCACGAGGAGGATCTGTCCTGCAGCAACGAATAGAAAGAGCTGCTGGATATGCTCGGGAATCCAATGATGAAACAAGCTCAACTACTAGTGATAAATATGAAAGAGAAGTTGTAAGTAATAATTTGTGCAATTTGCATTAGAATGATTTGTTATGTTTTTGATACCATATTTCCCTTTTTATCTGTTTACTGATTTTATTTAAATGAATTTTTTGTGTTTTTATAGTAGTATATATAAGTGCTGAATTAATTCTTCTCCTTATGTGCAATCTTAATGCTTTGCAAACAGATTTTCCCTTTTCCCTCTGTATATAAAATTCATACAAATATGATATTGATAATTCATTTCCTCCCTTTCAGATTTTATTTAAGTATATTTTACTGTATTGCTTTTGCTAAATTGTATCAATACTCTTTGTTATTTCTAAATCGTAAAGTAATAGCTATTAATCACTTATGAGAAAATAAAATATTAACTTTTGTATAATGTTTTTTTATATTATTGATTAAAAACTTTAAAATACAAACACTTATTTTGAATTTGTAGTATAAGTTGTTCCTATACAAGATATTTGATATACTGTACAGTTTTATACAAGTTTAAAATTGCTTAAAATGCATTTAAAAATTTATATTGTTTAGATGTTCAGAAAAATATTTAATGTAATGATTATAACATTACGAATTACTTCAGAAATTTTTGATAGTATTATTAATTTATTTCATGACATATAGATACTTTATGAATTTTATAAACACTTTCTTATTAGCATTGAGAAAAGAAGTTTTAATTTATTTTTCCTCCTAGACTATATTGAATCATTGTTTTGATGACATTGAGAGGTTTGTTGTCAGACTGCAGCATGCTGCAGCTGCATTCAAAGAACTGGAGCGAAGACAAAAGAGCAGGAAACACAAGAAAAAAGACATGGGAGGTAATATACTTCATCCTCTAGAACTTATTATTGAACATGCTTGTTTCCTTCTTAGAAAATCTGTAATACCAAATTTTTAAAAAACTCTTTATAAGGATAGTGTAACCATTGGATTGCTACTTAGAATTTCCTTGACATGTATGGGGTCTCTAATCACCCTATTATCCCCCCCCTATTTTATTAATTCTGTATCTGATACTTCAAAGAATTGCTTAAGAGCAGAAATAAGAATAAATTGCACCTTTGGCTGATGAAAGAAAAGACTGGCATCATTGTCAGATGTTTTGGGAAAAAGAGAGACTGTATTTTCCTCTCTGTCTTCTACAAAATTAGCATTTAAAGAAGATATTTTAGATTTTATCTATCCATAATCAAAAAATTGAAAATGTATTTATTTTGTGGTATCAGAAACAAAAAATATCTGGATGTAAATAGTTGATGCAATGACGGATTTAGAAATTTTTCAATTATATTATTGGATTTAGTTTTCAAAGTTTTATTCAATTTTTAAGTATAATATCTACTTTTGAATATATGATTTTGTGCATATGCATTAAGTACATTTTTTTGCACTTTATTTTTAGATGGCATGCTTAGCATTAGAGCAAAACCCCCTCCTGAAAGAGAATTTGTTGATGTGTTACAGAAGTTCAAATTATCTTTTAACTTGCTGGTAAGGCTGTTTTGGCACATCATACTGAATGGCTATGATTTCTGTCTCTAAATAAATGTTATTTTTTCACCTTTAATAATCAAAAATTTTTATTAAAAAAACTGAATTTTAAGCTATTTTCTGCATTTACATTTTAATTGAGTTTAGGTTTATTTTAGATAAAATAATATCCTAATATAGTTTTTTAAACGATCTTGCGAATTTAGTTGAGGTTTTATAAATAGCTGTGACTTGATAAATGTAATGTCATAGAAACAATTTACAGAAAGTATATAAAAAATGTATTACATCTTGAGGTGTTTTTGGATTTTAGTTGAAAAATTTCTTGATTTTTCAAAGCGGCCAATATATTTACTTAATTACTTATTTTTTGTTTTATAAATCTATTTTTAAAATAATTTTTAATTTAAAATTTCTGAAAATGAAATTTCTATGTGCATAAAGAGTACACATTGAATATTTTTCATTTACCGTTCGTTATTTCCCTATTACATATGTTTACAAAGTTTGAACTATTCTCATCAAACTATCACTCAAGAACAAATTTAGGATTCATTCAGGAATCATATGATACATATTCCATCCATATTGTATTTTTTAGATATAAAAGAATGCATTGACATTATTAAGTACATATTTCAAATTCGACTGGTAGTATTGATTAACAATTTCAAACCTTTGCTTCTTAGTATGGTTTTTTAATATTACAACTTCAACAAATTTTAAACCAATTTGCTAAAGTCGTAATATTGAATAATATTTGAACTTCATTTGTGATATATATTTTCTGAAATATAAGTTTCTTGTAGGCTAAGCTGAAAAGTCATATTCATGATCCTAATGCTCCTGAGCTAGTGCACTTCCTCTTCACACCTCTTGCTCTGATCATTGATGCAGCTCGGGACTCTAATCACAGTGCCAACCTTGCAGCCAATGTTGTCAGTCCTTTGCTCACCAGAGATGCTATTGAACTTTTGGCTAATTGTTGTACTTCAAAAGAAACAGATTTGTGGCATAGTTTAGGAGACTCATGGATCATCCCAAGGTAAATCTGTCTCCACCATTTTTTTTTCATGTATAAAAATGCTAAAAAATTATGAATCTTATGAAGGATTTGTTTCAATCAGTTTCTGCAATTAGCATAATCGTTTGTATGCAATATTGAACATTTAAAAAAATCAGAATCTTTAACTTGCTGTGTTAATATTTTAAAAAATCAATAGTTGTTGTATGCCTGCTTTCAGATATAAATAAGAAATAGCCAAACTGAAATAAAAGAAAATAGTAAAAGTTCTCGCTTTTATGAAGAAATTGCTTATTGCTGCTTTTTTTATTTGTTTGGTCATTCATTCATTCATATTCTATTGTTTAGATATAAAAAGTACATAGACTTTATTAAATACATAGTTCAAATTCAATTTGTGTTATTAACTACTTCAAACATTTGCTTAATAGTATTTTTCTTTAAAAAATATATCTTCAACAGCATCTTTTTTAGAAGATATAAAATATTTATAAACTTACTTCTGTATTACATAGTTTAGTTACATAATCAGTAATTAGGGTACTGAGAGTTTATTGGTTAACAAGCCTTTATGTTGTAAATAGTGCTAAGGGTTTATTGAATGATTTCATTTTTCTGTTTTTCTACATCAAACTTCATATGCATTTTAAATAGTATATAATAAATTTTATGATTAAGTATGATTTCTTAAATATTTAACGGGTATTGTTTTCATAATATAGAGATCAGTGGAAAGGGTACGAGAGCAGCTACAGACCAGTATTCTCAAATGGCTGGGCTCCTGAAAATCCTCTTGAAGAAAACAGCACTCTCTCTCATAGGAGACCTGAGGTTAGTAATAGATACTTGTAAGATTTCATAGATATATTTTTCCTTAATAAAATTTTTAATCGGTCCATTTTTTTCCCTCAAGTATATCAGATTTGCATCAGATATCAGTGTATCAGATTTGGTAAAAGATTCTTAAGAAGTTTTGAGTAATTTCAAACATGTTTCTTTCTTTCTATCTATCTATCTTATACTAGATATTTAGGATTTAATGGTTCTATTTGTACACCTGTAGTTTAATATTACAAGCTAGCTAGTATGAAATTGGTAAATTGGGGAAAAAGCACTTTATAAAAATAATTTATTCCTCCAAAAACCATTAATAGAAGAGATATGGCACTTAATGCAAATTTTCAAATGTATTAATTATTCTACAATTTAAATTCTGTTTACTTAGTAAAAATTCGTTGGTAGTTAAAATAGCCAAAGCAAGAACTATTAATTCAATCTATGAAGAGGAAAGAGAAGTTCTGAAAGATATGAAAATGAGTTCTATTCAACATATGCTTAACATTATCAAAATAGAATATGTGTGAAATTGTTTCACCTTATTAATAAATTTAACATTCTATATTGATAATGTCCCAAACTTGTCTACTTTGAAAAATAGCTTGGACTATCTTTAATATTCTGTACTATACTATATTCAAACATAGAGAATACTATGCTCAACATGCTTCATTAAAATCATCACATTGAAAGTAGTTGATATGAAGTGAATGCTCTGAATGAAGCATAATTTTCATTGTTTCCCTTTATTTGTTCCTTTAATAAATAAAGGGAAACATTAATACAATTTAAATTTTTTAAAAAATGTTACAATTTAAATAAAACAAAACTTTACAAAGAAAAGTCTTTTCATTATAATTATACTGAATAGAATTTTATTAATTTTATTTATATACTTAAATTGTCATATTTTTAAAAAAAATAGAATGAATTATTAATATTTAAATTTTTTTAAAATAGTTTAGCTTTATTAAGTTAGAGAATTTTTAAGCTATTGTATTTTTTTTCATTTAAAGACATTGAATATTTAATAATTCTTTATTGTTACTTGTAATTGAATTGTAGTCAGAAATGCGAGAACAAGATTATCAGCGAGTGTTTGGACATTCTGAGAGAGATAGTCGTTTTGGAAGTGAATACTTTGGCAGTGAGCGAGGCGATGATGATCGAAATGAATCTCCAAGTGTTCCCGATCATCATCCACATTTACGGCCAGCTTTTGAACGTCCATATGAACACATGCCGCCTGAAACAAGGAGAGATTTTATAGATAGGTAAATGGGCACTTTTTTTCACTTTATGAGATAAAATAAAGTGCATCTTTGTTTCAGCATAATTTGATTTGATTTTGTGTTTGGTATCTGTGATTAAATCTATAATGATGTGAAAAATATTGATTTTGATTTATTCTGCTTCAAAACAAGTTTAATTTAAATCTCCATGAAGTGTTATTTGGATCTGCGTGGTTTCTTTTTGCTCTAATCTTTACCAAGTTGCTAAAGGGATTCATTCTTGGAGAACAATTTATAATCAGTGCCAGAGAAATAAGGAATGTCATTTTAATTTAATTAAAGACATAAATTTTTATGAATTTCAATGTATTGGAAGTATTAACAAGAGTTGTGTTACAAGTGCACCTGGCAGAGGGTCATGATCTGCTTGGCAGAAATGTATAACTTACTCTATTTGGGTGGAAGGGGGTGATATTGATCCTCTCAGAATTTTACTAGAGCATTACTTATCCAGTGGGATACATCATTGCATGAACAATGTGCCGAATTCTTTAGAGAAATATTTTTCTTATACAATTTATTATTTAGATTGTATAACTTATAAAATAATTAACCTTTCTGTTTATGAAGCTTGTCACAAATCGTGCAATTCTGCTCCCATAATTTGGGCCATCATAAATTTAACTGTGTATTCAAATAAAGCTCATAAATAGAATCTGACAGATATATTGTAATCCATAGATTTCAATTAAGATGAAATTTGCTTTAAGAAAGCTGTAGTGATCGAATGACATTTTTCTTATTATATTCATTGCAAAATTTTGACATGTAAGATTAATAGAGTATATATATTATATGACAAAAGCATTAAATTTAACTATTTATAAATAAAAGGTACAGTTTTGCAACTATTTCCAGGTATCCAAGCATATATTTTACATTGCAAATATTCCCAATTAATTGCAGGTCTAATGATCTTAGTATTGCTAAAGCGTTTTTAAAATTTTTGTGTTTGTATACATTTATATATTTGTATGTTTGTCTTTCATTAATGTACTTATATTTTGTTTGTGAGATCTCAACTGACTGCTTGATCATCACTCTCCTCCATCTATAAATAGACTTTTCCTCAATGGAAGAGAGGTGGTGTAAAATGCAGCGATTGTGATTTAAAAATTTTTAGAACTCATATAATGTACAAGCAAATAAAACCTTTTAAATTTTGTTTCATTCAGTTTAAAGCATTTCTATTGGTATCTTATAACTAAATAAAAAATGCCTTATCTTCCATTTCCATGTATATTTAACTGGTGACAATGTGACATTGTCGTATTAGCGGTAGGAGTGTATCTGAATTGAACTTTATCAAACTTTACTGCTAGATGACTTAACTACATTCCACTTTTAAGAAACTTTGTAATTTATTCTGAGTATGCATATTTTTTTTAATGCATCAAATGCACAAACTTCTTAAACATTCTCGCATTAAAACTAGTAGAGGGAAATTTTTATCATTCCATTTATTTTGTAAAAGCGTCATCAATTTGAGAATTGTGTTACTACAGTATTAATAATTGTTTTTAGTTTAAACTCATTTTACTTCTTTGCAAACACATAATATATTTTTATCAAGTAATGCAATTGCAATTTATTGGGGTACAATTGATAACATAAAGCAATATTGTCTATTTCTAAAAAGATATATAATAGTAGTAGCAAGGTTTTTATATTTAAAAGTATCTGGGACTTAACTATTGATATCTTCTAATTAAATCTCATGATGTTTCATTATATTAATAAAACCTGACAAATGGGAGAAAATTTCTGAAATTTATTCCTAAAGAAAATTGAATCCACAAAATATTTTTGACTTAACAGTGGTGAGTATAACCCCAGGCTTACATTGCCCCCTCCTCTCCTCTTGTGTTATTAAAACTGAAGAAATAATAGTATGATAAACTGGTAATAATAGTAATTGTGCTTATAATAATATCTAATAATTACTGATGATGAGGGTCAAATGATTTTTCTCAGAGGGAATGATGGAAGATATAAATGAAAATGTAATTGAATAGCATTTGTTTGAAACGATCTTTATAGGGCCAATTGTATTTTTAAATATATGGTCTCTTCCTGAACTTTTAATGAATAATTTCTATTTTATCTTGCACTAGGGAGCGAGATATGAGAGATCGAGATATGAGATCAGAGTTCAGCTCTGATTCCATTGAGCATTCCGAACTTCCCATGAGCCCCGAACGTCAATTTGATCGGCAACAGATGCAGTGGCTGGAAGACTTGAAGAGTCGACGGGCCAAAATTGTTCAAGTTGTTTATCCGAGGACAGCAAATAATGAAAAGGAGCTTACTGTTATCAGAGGAGAAATATTAGAGGTAAGAAAAGAATTATTTGAGAGTGTTTTATAAATTGATTATTCTTAGATGAAATCTATTTTTTTTCCTTATCTAAAAGTTAAACATGGAAATGCAATCATTTTCCTAATTAAAAAAGGACATTTTCTTATGTTTACAACTTTAATTTAATCTATATTTACAAACTACTTTTTAAACGTAGTTTTAACTGAAACTTAGAAAGAAATTCTGTATTTTTACAAGAATTTTAAATTATAGTGTTAATAGCCTGTGGCACAGGAGATACTTGTGGTTCATGTTTCTGTAGAAGCTAGATCTTCTGAAGGATAGTTTTGAAAGTTTCTTAAAATTATGATTGAAATCTGTTTATATGATATTTTTCAATAATTTTTTGTAGATTTTTTTTCACCTAAAATTCAAATCATTTTTCAACTAAAATGTAATGATACTTCTATTGAATTACTGACTTAGGGGTTTTGTTGGCATGATATTGAATTTAGTAGTTTTCTTAGTATAAAGATAAATCTTTAAACACTGATGAATCATTTGAAATTTTGTAATGAATCTATGATTTTGATCTGAATTTAAGCTGATAAAGTTAATTATGATAATGTAATTAATAAGATTAAGTACCAGCTGAATGGAAGTATAAAACTTTTAATAGTGAACCATTAAATATTTTAGCTGTGTGTTAACTATTGATTTTATTAACATTTTAATGCTATGGTGAGTTTTATTTAACTTAATAAAAATTTTATTGCTCTAATAAGAAAGAAAAAATTGCATACAGCATACAAATTTTGAGTTATTTTATCTTGCATCATGCAATAGCTTAGTGTAACTTGACATTAATCTTGCATAATCCTTACAATAATTGGCAGGTTTTGGATGATAGTCGTAAGTGGTGGAAAGCAAGAAACATGAGAGGCCAAGTGGCTCATGTTCCACACACTATTGTAACACCCTATCCAGCTTTAGATGATGATGTCTTCAATAATCCTGTTTATGGATCTACTGTAAGAAGCAACCAGGAAAATTACTACAGCACCGTATGTATCATGTTTGCTAATAATAATAAGACTTTTTTTTTAGTATTCATATATTTAACAACACTGGCAGATTTCCAACTAGGCTGCCTAGGAAACTGCCTAGACTTAAAAAATATTCTAAAATAAACCCTTTTTTTCCCCCTCTCTATGAGGTAAATAAATTTATTGAAAATATAATTTTATTTAATATTGAATATTAAGATGATATTAACTTTTTCAAATACAATTGTTCAGATTTGCACTTATACCTGCACTTAGTTATTATAATATTTGTTAAGTGCAAGTATAATATTTATACTTCAGTATATTTACTTATTACCATAGATACTACATTTGTGAGCCATTTCATATATTTTTGTCTATTTATTTGTGTTTCCACAAAATTAGAATAAAATAAAGTATAAATGTGTTGATGAAGTTAAAAAAAAAATTCTAAGATGTGAAACTAAATAGTTCCAACTTATTAATAAAAAAAGACCCCATAATGTCATATAGTTACTTAGTATCTTATATTGCATTGTTGTTAAAGATAGTTCGTCATTCATTTCCTATTTTCTTCTTTATTTTATTCCTTGGATTAGAGAGAACTTGTATAGTATTTTATTTCTTTTTAAAATTAACAGAAAGGAAAGTTGGATTAAAAAAAGACCCATAAATAAACAAATTTCTTTCTGTAAAAATGAAATTTTGATGAAGCTAAATTTTTTAAATCAGGGATAAATTCAAACAAAAACACAAGTCACTGCAATCCAAGATGAGATTTGTGAATAGAGCAAGAAGGGAATGTAATCTCCTAGTAACTATATATTTTAAAATTGCCGATTACATTGTATTACCTTGTTTAGAACAATAACATGTAGGTATATTTGCATGAAGTTTTTTTCAGTGTTTATTATCAAATGTTGTTTTGATATTTTATAACTAAAATAATTTCTAAAACATGCTTGTTTGTAAAAATTCCATAATTTTTGCTATGTAGTTTTGCTTGCTGGGCTGCAAAATTATTTGCTGTGAGTCATGATTATGAAACTCTTGATTTAGTTTTTAATATTAAATATAATTATGTAAATATTAATGAAATGCGTAAAATTTAATATCTTTCATTAATGTAAAAGTATTGGTTTAATAGAAGACAAAAGTTTTTTTTTTTTAATTTTACATTTTTACTTGTTTATATTTGTAAGCTAAATACTCTCTTTAAAAAATTCAAATTTTTATACGTTATTGAAATTAAACTTTATATTAAAAAATTTTAGGAGCATTCTCCAATAAAGGATCAATATTTAGAAGAAGGCACCACCCGTTCCCAAGATACTTCTCGCTCTCCAAATTCAGGTGGGCCTCGATCCGCTCCTGCAGACTGGGTGCGTCGGGAACGGCAGGGTAAGAAAGGAGAGTTTCGCTATTTCTGAATGTCTGCACCACAACCTCTCCCTCATCATGTGATTGCGTTATGTTAATGGCGTCCAGTTTATTTTCCTTTGTGCTTTTACTAATAATATAATGAAAAGAAAGAGACAATCCTTTGTGCAATAATGACTTTGTTTGTGTTGTGCATTTGGTATTTTCTTTGAAGTTGTTTGAGTTTGGAAGCATTCTTGACATCAAGCTGGTCCTTGATGTAACTTTGAATTTTTTTTTTCAGATTAAAAAAAAAGAAAAAGAAAGAAATGGATAACTCAACTGTACACTTTCTTATTACTCACTAAATCGATTTGTTTGTGAATTGTACAATATGTGCTATTGTTTACTTTCATTGCTTTTGTCCATTCAACTGTTCATTTGTTTTGTTCAAATGTCCTTATATACATATAAATATTGTCTGTGCTATGTTGTGCTACCTTTGTAACATTTTCTTCATGTAGTGCATAACAATTATTGGCTACAAATAATGTTGTGATTCCCCCCCCCTCAAGGCAGTGCTTGAGGAAATATGTTTGATTTTTTTTTTCAAAATAAGCTGTTGTTATATAATAAAAATGAACCAACAAAGGTTTATGATGTTATAAAATTGGATTATCACATTTTGATACAGTGTTATGATAAAAAGTATCAAAATTTGTTAATGTAACTTGAGTGTTTCTCTTTAGATGCATAGGAATAATCGTATTAAACATGTTCATTATTAGATTGTTATGAGATCTCGTGTATTTTATAATTCATGGAAGACAAGTTTTACTCTTCCTGGAATCATTGTTATTAGCATTAGAATTATAAATATATGCATTCACCCTTTTAAAAAAATCATTATTTACTTGATTAGGGAATTCATTTTTTTTACTATTCTAAAATAAATCATGTGTTCTGTTAATTAGTTAACATGTTCTGCATTAAAATAAGTTATGTGAAATCTATTCCAACATTTAAAAAGTGTTAGAAGTAGATGTTCTTAAAATAAGTAGATAACTCTTTTCTTTTAACCATAAATTAAATATTAATTTTTGAAAGTGAAAGCAATGTGTATATTTGAAAATAACTGTTTTGCCCATTTCTTTTTGTATTAAAATTATTTCTTTTTTTATTTTATACTAAAAAAATGATTCGCTATTTTTTTGTTAAAATTAGTAATTGTTGTAGATGAAAAACTTAGGCAGTTATATTATTAAAGCTCATGCAATTTTTACAATTCATGTTGTTGAATTTCATTAAAATAAGTTAATAAATAAGTCTAAAAACAGTTTTGCTTGAATAAATCTTCAAGAATAAGAAAAAAACTATTTTAAACTTCTAAATAATTTTCAAATCGAGCTTCATATCTCAATCATGTTTATAACTGTTATGTCTTAATGCTGTTATAAAAATTGATAGTTATTCTTGAGGTTAAAATTAATAATGAAATATTGCATAAAGAAACAAGTAAATTAAATGAAATATTTACATTTTAATTCCTTTGCGAGAATAACATTTTTGATTTAAATGAAATGTAAACCTTTTGAATTTGCATTTATTAATGCTAGTGCTGGCAAACTAGTATAAAGGAAATGTTTAACTTCAAGGCAACTGATTTCTTTTAAAGCTGCTTTCTGTACATCAATAATAACAATGTGTGGTTTAATTTTAACTTCATTTAGCTATTTTGAAGATGAGTACCTCTTATTGTGTTACTGAATAAGTGTTTATGTAAAATTGTTTGGCTCTGGTAAAATTTGTAAAAGTTTTTTTATTTTACTTGTAATTCCATTTTTAATAAATATTTTATGAAACTGTGATGACCATTTGGGTATTATCTTTTCCAAAAGTAAATAGAAAATAATTTTTTTATAAATTTAAGAAAATGTTTGTGTCTCAATATTTGGCTGGATTTATTTAAATTTTGACGAAGTTTGTTTCTAAAAAAACCTATTAGAAGTTTGCATTTTGTAATTCAAACTAAATTACATTACTTATACTGTACAAAAAACTGAAGTTTAAAGTATAGCAAGTAAAAAATTAAAAACAAAATGCAATTTTCTAATAAATTATCGCTGTGAATGGTATGTATAAACATATTTTTCTAAAAATGCAGATTTCAGTGTTCTCATAACTGAATATTAACATTCTCGAGGTTGATCAGTTTTCTTTTATGTAATAATTCTAAAATATTTTTAATATCTTGAGTACTTTTTAGATTAATTTTTTTCATTTTATTATTCAATTAATTATACTTATTTTTCTATTTTGCATTTATGTTTAGCCCGATTCATTACTTTATGGAGCTCAGCTTTTTTTTTCCCAAGCCTATGTCGTATCTGTATAAAATCTGGATGTTCTTTAAATAAAGTAATAAAATCCATTCATTGCAGTAATCGCCTTTAATTTACCATAACTTAATCAACAAATATTTGATAATTAGGAAATGTAATATTATCTGATTGTCAAGAAGACTCAGTGTGTTTCAATAGAAGAAACTGCATAAGTTTGATTTATTTATTATTCAAGGAAATAAGTTATCTTTCTGTATATTTTTCAGCAGAAACTAGTCCACATTTGTGTTTCACTTGGAAGATAAACCTCTATCACTACTGTGATCAGTTAGTTCATTGATATCACAAGATGCACATCAGGTTTCTGATTTTAAAAAAAATGATCTTGAATACCTCTTTCATACCATACTATAATGAAGTATGCCTTTAGTAAGTGAATTTAAGTAAGAAATTTAAAACTTAATTAGTGTTGCATCAGAATTTACATTATGTAATGCTAATAATCATGTTGAAATTTAATAAGTTAAAGAGGCGTTATGACAGTTATTTAATAATGATTTTTGATAAATTACAATCTGAATGAAATGAATAAGACTAGAATCTGATGAAAATGAATAAGAATTTATCATAAACTAATGACTATGTTTACAAAATAGTTATTTTTAATAGGAGAAAAGGCTGTTATTTTCTGATGGTTCAATATTTAATGAAAAGCTCTCATGAAACATATATGAACTAATTTGTTCATTCAGTGTTTGTATGATTGATTAATCAGGAAATTTATGTAGTATAGTTTTTACATAATATGTTAACATTGAATCAAAAAGTTTTAAGTATTCTGATTTAAAATTTTTGTTAATATTCTTGTAATTTTAATTGCCTGTATTTGCCAAAAGCTGCATTTGATTTTACATTTGGGAAGCAAGATTTTATCTTGAATAATTTTTCCTTCTAAAGCTGACAAGCATCCTCTTTTTTGAAAATTAAATTGATTTTACAACTTTATGTGAGGCAGATATGTTAAAAAACATCGTCTACTAAGTTTGCTGATTAATGATTCTTCATACTTCTTGGAGAGATAAAACATGGGCAAAAGGTAATAGGTGCTTTTTTCAAAGTATGTGCCATCTCTAGCAATATTTGTCCTTCATATTGTGGATACCATCCCAGAGAAACCAATTTTATTTTGATACAGTTAGCAGATCGTTTTTTCAACATTTTCATTATTGTTGAATTGTTGCATGGCAAGTGTGTGAGACAGCGGTTACCCGGTGGGACCAAGTTTGGATGGGACAAGATTTCCCAGAAAAATGCAGAAATGGATTCTTTCATTTTTGTGTATGTGTGGTGAGGGTTGTCTTGTTTCAAAATCAATCTTCCGTGTCTTGTAAAATGAGGATACCTTTTGATAAATGCATGTTTCAAATTGATCAGTAGATAAGGATAGCCTGGTTGGCAGAACATTGGACTCGTATTCCTTATGTTGTGAGTTCAAATCTCGCCGACTGAAGACTCCTCGAGTGTTTGTCACTTGCCCTCGTTAAAACTGTCGTGATCACAAAGTCATCCGTGTCGAGAGTAATACCACTGGGGGTTCTGGGTCAGAGGATATCTTTCTCTGTTGCAGATCTAAATTAAGATCTGTGGATGAATGAATGAAATGCATGAATGAAGTCCGCCCTGTAAAAAGGGTTTATGTTGAGTGTTAGCTAGAAAGACTTCGGGTGCTCAGAGGTCCATGCCCTCAGAAGCTACTGCACCCCTCCTTCAGTTGTAAAGCTGAACATGAGAGCAACAACAGTTGATCAGTTATGAAAAATAGCGAATGGTATCGATTGTTTTTTCACCCGATTTCAGACACTCAATAGTACACCACCATAGCCTTCTCATCCCGAGAAAATGCACAGTTTAATCTTTCTTATGAAGCGATTAGGTTCTAAATTGTCCAACTTAAACACACGTATGTATCAATCGTAAGATTACACAATGATACGACTACTTTTTTCGTGTTTTTCTTTTGCTTAAAAGCAGTACGCGTCACATTTGCTCTTTATTATGTTTGAAACAAGTTTTTGTTTATAATACAAGCACATTATCATACTGACTTGAATTTATGTGCTCATAATTTTGATCATTATGACATTTTGAAACTGTCTCGCAATATACTGACAGAACAGTTACGATTATAAATCGATTCCTGCTTGAAGCGCCATCTAGCGAGGAAATTACAATATATTAATAATCTCATTTGGCTTGTCTCTCTACTGATGACTTGAAAATGAGAGATTAATTATAATCGGAAGGTTAATAAAAAAAGTATTAATTCTTAAAAAAAATTAATGCTAATTAACTCTTTGCACTCGAATGGGACCTCTCAGTCACTACATCAAACATTGCATCATTTTAAAATTTTATTTATTTAAATTTGATTGTTAAAAATAACTACACAGTGCTAAGAAGATGTATATTGATTTTTCTGCGAAATTAACGTTAAAACAATTAAACGTTTATCTTCAGAGTAATAAGTAAGTCCCTGTGTTAGTTAAATAGTTATGGACCGAATTACTTTCCTGAGTGCAGAGGGTCAATTCATTTAGAAGTAATAAGTTAAATATATATATATATATATATATATATATATATATATATATATATATAAAGCTAGAATTGAACATGAAGCATAATTATATTTTAAAATTTGACATTTCTCATAAAAATCCGTAAAATCGTATTTCTATTTCATAAAACTAGTACCAGTTATGCATTTCTTATTCATATGAAATTTATGTTGCATACAGGTTGGCATTTAATTTTTAAAAAAATTCTTACAACTTTGTCTAAAGGTCTGATTCTCTGAATATTAATTTTAGCATAATGAATCGAACTAAGCTAATGGAATATTTTACTATTGTTTCGGCTGGTAAAATATGCCGAAATTGCTTTCTTCATTATTTAAAATATCGCGTGGTTATTTATGCTTTATAATTTCCTTAGCTAGAATATCCTTTCTCAAGAAATCGAATCCTTGATCAATGTTTCCTCAGCTTTTTGTTGACACCTTTTTATCTTGTGACAACATGGTATTGTTTTGGTTAGGATTATTGTTGAGTTAGAACATGATATTGTTTTTACAGAGAAGGATATAATCTTTTTCTCTATGGGAGGTTTTGATGCCACCGAAATTTATGAGCTAAAATTATCTTTACCAGTAATTCATTATTATTACGTATGCTTCTTTGACAGCAGATGCGTTTTTAAATGGCTGACGAAGAACTGTGGCATCGTAGCCGTTATTTCATCTTAAAATCGGTTGAGTTCCAAAACTTTGTCTGTCAGTTAAAAAAAATTGAAAATGAAAGTTGAATAAAATTATTATTAATATATATACGTATTTATATAGAGAGACCGATAGAGAAGTCTCGTAATTGTTTCAACCAATTTAAACTGGTTAATGACTTAAATGAATTAAGATGGATAACGACTTAAAAAATAACAAAGTTCTCTCATAATAACTTGTTATCGAAAATTTCTTTATTATTATTATCATGTCAGAACATAATGTTGTTTTGGGAATTAGGTTTTTGGCGTCAACAAAAATCCATTTACGAAAAATAAAATTTTATTATCTGCACGAGCATCCCAAAAATTTAGCTTTTAATAACGTTTTGCCCTTGCATTTACAAAAGCTCTGATTATAAGTTAATAGCTACAGCAAATAAAACCTAGAAAAATGTCATTTTGAGCACGTGATTATATGAAACGAAATAAATAGTAAATGTGATATATATTTTTTAAACAATTAATGCGAGACAAAAAAATTTAAGATCATTGCAATGCTAAAGTGATTCATTCAATGAAACAATTAAAATGAATAAAAATGTAGTCTAACTTGCACGAGCACGTGGTGTTTGGCCGTTCAAGAAATTATGTTCTGTCACGATGCATTGAAATATGCGTAGCGCATTTCATTTTAATCTTAATTATTATTGTTACCATATTCATTTAATTCTGGATTTAGAAATCCCTTTACCATGAAGCAATTCTGTACTATGCTGGATTTAACACGATTCCATAGAAGGAAATGTTTATCACAAGAATTATGCTACTGCTTCTGTGGAGTTTCCTATTATAATTAATTTTAATTTTTCTTCATAATTCCTAGATCTGTGCAGTGTAGTTTTATCGTATACTTCAAAGAAATGTAAATAACTTTTAAATTTTGCAAAGGATCAATCCCTTGAGAGCAGAATATTGATCTATATTGAGCAATGTTTTATGTTTTTGTTTCTGCGTATTTTTGTAAATTTTTTTTAGTCACTAAGTAAAAAATGTTGGTGGTCGTCCACTTTTCATTTGCTTCATAAATTACATATACGGTTTTACTTCTTTTTTGGAAGAATTATAATTGTTGTTACAAAATCACATACCAAATTTGATATATTTAAGTGGCTGCATTTTTGAGTTGTATTTAAGACGTTTTTCAAAATATAAACAGTCAAACTTTTTTCGCATCCTCTCAAAACTTGTTCATCATTCATCATTGTGTTTGATAATTCAGACACTTTAGATGTTAAATTTGTACGTCGAATTTTGTCGACCAAGCTTTCTTCGTTTTGTTGTTATCTTGTTAGTTTATATAAGAATACCCGGAAACTGATTTTTAAGGGGATTTTGCGCAAAACTTGATAGAAATCTACAAATTTTATTTAAAGACTATATGCCAAATTTGATCTATTTAGCTCATAGCTTTTTTCAGGGTTTATTAATTTATTTATTACGGACACAGACCTTTTCCAAAAATGTGTGTTTCGAACTCAGGGAGGTCTAAAATGTTGAGATTTTTCAACACCTCGAGTTCGAATTTTCTGACGATTACAATATTTTATTTAGATTTCTTCTTCGAGAAAGTGTAAAAGAGCATGAAACTCCATGTTTTATACTTAAAAGATCATTGAAACGATTTTATTAAAACTTTACAGCTAAATTTAAGAATCTAAATGAGTTAACTTTAAAAATATAAATAGTTATAGTTAAAAATTGGAATGCCACTAATGAAATTTATCATTTTATGGTAGATTTAACTAATAGTTTTTAAAAATATTCAGACTCTTCAAATTATGCTCAGAATTAAATATTTTGAGTTCTATTTTTTTAAAAAAATGTTTCATTTAAATTTTTTCCTCCTAATATTTGTGAATTAACTTTTTCTCCTAATGTAATATGCTAACTATGTTATAAAATATTTAGCAGCAATTGAAAAAAGTATTGAATAAATTCTTTTATTAATTCAGTTTTTTTCAAAAACATTGCAATTTTTGCGAAAATATATTATGTTCTTACAATATTAAGAAAAAAAAACAATAGAGCAATTCCTTAAGCCACTGATCTGATTTCACCAATTTTTCTGCCATACGAAGGTTCATTTCCTCTTGATTTGTCGTCTATACTCTCGGGCCATCTCATATTTCCAGAACAGTTTCAAAAACTCCACAATACATTCTTTAAAAGGGGGGGGGATTCCAAGATAGAATTTTCCGGCCACAACCGCTATGACAACTTCAAAATTTTTAATTTATACGAAAGTTCAGAATTCATAAATATTTCAGCTGTAATCATTTGCTCCCGTTTTTCTAGAGAAGTATGTAATACAAATCGTATTAAATGTAGTACTTTAATTAATAATTAAATTGCGATAAACTGCAATTAATAATAATTTCATTGGGATAGATTATAGTCCATCAAAGTTTGTCGACACAACTAGATTAATACCGTTATTAGGACTGGCAAATAGTTGGTTGCCGTCACTAGTTAAAAACAAAATAGAAATCATTTATGAGGTAAAGATCAAGCATTAGAAGTGTTTTTATAGAAATATAGCTTTCAATTGCTGATCTCGATTAAAAAAAATCGTTAAAAAAGTTACTAGTTAAAAAAAATCATCAATTATAGCTTAAAATGTTTTGAATATGATGTTTATTACAGAGACAGATTGTTTAATTTAAGTTCTCACATGATAACTTGAAATTTGAGATGATAGATTTCATTTTGTATTTTTCTAAAATTATAATTTATATATGTTACGGTTTCTCATTAGGCAATCATAGTATGGCAATGTTACATAAATAAACATATCATGCAAAAATATTCATAAAGAAGCTATATATGGATATTTTATATATTTATTACGTAACTTAAGATTAATCATATGCATGATTAAAAGTGAAAGAAGTTGACTAAGAAGTACTCTCTTAAAATGGCGCCAATTGGCACATTTGTTAAGCGTTAATCAGGAAACATGGCATGTTTTTTTTTCCTTCTTTAATTATTTTAAACTGTAGTATAGGCACTGAAATTACTTTTCAATTTAACTATCAATTTTTAATTAACTATCAATTTATTCTAGCTCTGAGCGATCAAATTTATTCAAATGACCATTGTGAAATCCACTGTTATGAGTCGACATTCTCCCTCGAAGTATAGGCGAGTGGAGTGCCATCTGGATACCGTTCAGTAAACTGAAATCTACCTTGGCAGCTTTGGTAGCTTTGAATCAAAACGGAAGATTTAAATAGCTTATTTTATTATTTAGAGCCGCTATGGCCTGGTGGTAAGATCTCGGATCGTCAGCCGTAGGGTTCCAGTTACTTTAAATCCGCCAAGACCAAACGTCCTCCCGCTGGTGTAGTGTAATATGGAGAGAAGGCTGCCAGCTCAGATGCAGTCCTCGTCATCTAACTGCGATTCAAAATAACGAAGTTGGTCCCAAAATAACCCTAGTGCTGCTTTACATATTATTTCAATTTCGAAATTATAACTCAATCGAGTTAATCTTATCGATTCTTATTTGGGTGTAATTCTGGTATATATAAAAGCCAAAAATATATCGAATATATTGAAAATTGTCATTTTCAGTCAAAGTTATTTGAGGATAAAAAAGTAGGCTCCTTGATATTAGATGCATTAATGAAATCCCTGAAGGACATTTCCACCTAATGTTAAGTAATGGGATAAATGTAAAAGTTCAGAGCTCTTTTAGAAATAGAAAAGCTTTTCCATTTCTGATATTCTATGGAGAATTTAGGGTTTCGTGTATTAGAACAAAAATTTTAATTACTAAGAAAACTAAAACACCTTTTTTATAGGGTTTTTTTTTTTTTTTTTTTTTTTGCTAGAAATGAAGACTTTATCGCCCTTAATACTTTAGTCTTTAACGTAATTATATAAAAAAAAGTTAAACCATTGGCAGTGATCTCAAACAATTTTCTTGCACATTTACTAAAAAAAAATTTTTATCTCTGAGAAAGCCTTGTATGGCATTGGCTGAAAGTAGTTCCGAAATATTTATCTTCAGCATGAATTTAGCATTTTTTCTGAATCCATCCCTGCTCAACTTTTGCAATTTTTTTTCTTGTGATTAATCCCTGGCGTGTGGTTAAAAATGTCCAAAAATCTAATTAGGTTTTTGGATGCGTGTTTTCCAACCTATTGAGACAAACATTTGACGCAAAGCTACACCAGCAGTCAAAAAATTCTATTCTGAGTTTGATATATTTAAGTCATTTCGTTTTTGAGTTATAAAATTTACTTGTTTTTAAAGGCCGCTATAGCATGGTTGGTAGATCGTTGGACTCGTACTCTTTAGGTTACTAGTTCAAAACTCATCTGCCAAAAGATTCCCCGAGTGTGTGGCGATTGGCGCTCGTTAAATCTGTTCGTGGTCGCAAAGTTCTCCATATCGAGATTAATACCACTGGGGGTACTGGGTCAGAGGTGATTGTTTTCTCTTCCAGGTCTAAATTACGTTCTGAGATGAGTGAATGAATATGCATGCATGAAGGAAGTCCGCCCCCTAAAAAGGGCTGTGGCATGTGTGTAGGTAAGTCGTACTCTTGGCCCTAGATGGCGCTACTTGTAAGAAAAGAGACGCATATCTCCGGCTTAAAATCTACTGATGTATCAGCGGGGCTTGTCCATGGCAAGTGCCATAAGTAACAACAACAACTTGTTTTTAGCTTGATTTTGATAGTGTCCAAAAAACATATTTTTGCTTTAGCTGTGTTTTTCACTAACTTACTAAAACCAACAATTGACCCATGAAGTACCATTGCATTTTCAAAATCATGCACCAAATTTAAAATGTCTAAATTACTGCATTTTTGAGATATCGCTTTTGCATGTTTCTGAATGAACAGACCGACAGACTGTTGACCTGTTTTTGGATTTAACTCAAAATTTGAGAGATGATCTAGATGTGAAACCAGTGCACCGAATTTCATCTATCTAGCTCTCTTTGTTTTGTAATTATTATGAAAACTTATATTTGAACAATCTGACAAACGGGCTTCTTTTGAACAGTTTTCTTAAATTTTCATGGAAATCTACAATTTAGCCAATACAGTATACCAAATTTCATATGTCTAGATCAAAATGTTTTTGAGTATTTTTTTTGTCACGGTAGACAGTTTCCAAAAATTGGTTTTTCGAACTCAGGGACGTCCGAAACATAGATATTCGTCAAAATCTTAGAATCGAATTCTTTGATGATTATTTTTTCTATATAAAGAGTAGATTTATAGAGAAAAAAAAACTGAAACAGTCAAAAATAATGTGACTTGTTACTATAAAGTACACATTCATTTAAATGTAAATATTTCTTACTTTTTTTAATTACAATGAAAATAATAATATCTTTCTTTCTTATATATAGATAAATTTTCTAAAATTAATTTGTAATTATGATAGGATTGTTTTTTTTCTGACACAACAGCCATAGTATTAACTATACTACGTTAAATGAATGGTAAAATATATGAATTTAACTTAATTAAACCGTAAAAAATGTAGGAAAAATATATTAAAGTATTAACCCACTTTAGTTTAGTTTAATTATATTAACATTTTTGCTTGCTCCAGGTAACGAAAAAATTTCCCTAGTGTTGTAAAGCACTAGAGAAATTTTGGGGGTTACCTAGTGCTACCTAGGGTTATTTGGGGACGTACCTCGTAATTTTGAATCGTGGTAGATGACGAGGACGGCACCTGCGCTGGCACCCCCTCCTTCTCCACGCCGTACCACATAACGAAATAAAGATTAACCCTGTCGGATTTAACGTGAACCATTAACACGATTTAAATGCTGAAATAAAACATAATCTACTTTTAAAATATCAAAAAAATGAACATAAGGTATTTAGCTAATAAGGATGATAATGTAATGGTATGTTTTTGAAAAAATTACAATGAAATTTTTCCACTCTGACAATACAAGGCGGGCAAACATTTATTTTCTCATCGCAACCTCAAATGTAGTTGTTCTCCTAGCACCAAGGGAATATGAGCGCATCTAATATGTCCAATTCATAAACGTGTTAAAACTATTTTTATTTTTCTGATCGCTAATGAAAGCCAAGGATACTCAAACAAACAAAACAAATATAACAATTTAAAATTCGTTGTCAGCCTAAAAGTGCCAATGCATCGGCCATTAAAATAAATGCCACGCATCCACCATTTGTGTTTATTAAAGTCGCTCCAAGGAATAGTAATAACTGGTGGGGCAATCACAAATTCCAAAGCCTTATTCGCTTCCCCAATACCTAAAATTCCAATATGAAATATTATCTCACAGATCGAAATAATTAAAGTTAAGGGAAATCAATCTATGTATACAAAAAAGCTAACGTACGTAGATGAAATTGCTTTTAATATTTATTGCTGAATGGCAACAATGAAATGTAAACATGATACTTTTCCATTGCCGGGCGCAATCAAAAAATCGCCAAATCATGCAGAATTACGCCAAAGTTATTTGGCAATTTTTCTCTTGCGCTCGGCTAACTGAAAAGTACCGTAAACGAATCATTATATGAAAGTTTTACACTGTTTCATTGAATGTTTTTACATATGCCTTGATTCAATTCTTTCCTAAAGAAGCTACAAAACGTTATTAGAAATGCTTTGGGGAGAGCACTCGTTCCATTAAGTCAGAGGATACAAGATGCAAAAGTAAAATGTGTCAAACAGCAAATTTAATAAGTCCTGAAATA